>JASFXZ010000011.1:12337423-12728091 GCA_032209605.1 Mactromeris polynyma
GAATTCTTAATTTTCTTTTAATGACTTTTAGGATACAAGAAAAGAACTTGACACGATATTATTGCATGTACAGTCAAACCTGTCTGTAAAGACCACCCATTGGAACTGCACAATGTGGTCTTTATTTACAGGTGGTCTCTATTAACAGATTAAATATCATTGAAAATGGTCTGATGGGAGATAAAATTGGTGGTCTTTGCAGACAGGTTTTGCAATAGTGGTCTTTGTTCGCAGGTGGTCTTTAACACAGGTTTGACTGTATACACAACAAGTATGCTAACTTTCATGACAATCGACAAGATGTTTTAATTAAAAATGAGTTTCAAAAGTAATAAAATGAAATTTAAACAAGTATGGTCGGTACATTCTGTTTAATGTACTTAGTATATCTATAAGTTTACGCACTTCTGTTCTGTTAAGTTCAAAGCATTAATTTCATAAATGTAAATAAAAAATACATTTCAAGGATAAATGCTTTAATTCATTTGTTCATGGTTAAAACACTAATGACAAGAAACCCGACCGAATGGTTGGAATCAAACCCCACAAACCCATAACACAGTAATATCAGTAAATGAGCGCTGCTATGGGAATTACAACCTCTTCTGTAAGTGACGTCATTTCAAGAAAACTCAACATGACATGATATCACTATTCGCAAGCAGGAAACAATATTTACTCCATAGGGTCACTTTGTTTTCATATTGCCGCTTGGGGCAAATATTGCTAACTATCAGTACATATTGACGTCACATGTGACGTTTTCTGGAAATGACGTCAAGAAAATCGTACAGCGGCGCTCAAATAATGTTCACCGTAACAATGTAGAATATGAATACGTGTACAATTGTCGATATATCACTAAAACGGTGCATCAGTCAAATTCTTACTGCTTTGAAATACAGTAAAACCTCAATAATACAACCACCTTTGGGACCCTTGAAACTGGTCTAATAATTGAGGTGGTCTTAATATTGAGGTTAAAGGAAGAGCAAAATTGGGAAATTGAACTTGAAACTTGTGTTCTTAATTTTGAGTTGGTCTTATTATTGAGGTGGTCATAATACTAAGGTTGAATAAAGAACAAAATTCGGAAAATGAAATTGAAAATTGTGTTCTTAATTTTGAGTTGGTCTTATTATTGAGGTGGTCTTAATACTAAGGTTGAATAAAGAACAAAATTCGGAAAATGAACTCGAAAATTGTGTTCTTAATTTTGAGGTGGTCTTATTATTGAGGTGGTCTTAATACTAAAGTTGAATAAAGAGCAAAATGGAATTGAAAAATGTGTTCTTAATTTTGAGGTGGTCTTATTATTGAGACGGTCGTTAAGTGTGTTTTTTACTTTACATGTTAGTGATTAATCTTGAAACTTTACTAACTTTAGTAACAATCGTTTGCTTGAATTGCAATATATGTGATGCGATTATTATCCTACAAGACATTTTGTTTATTTTTTCTTAAAATCGATGAACCAATGCATATAACAGCAACTGAAAACTTACTTTATCAAAAAACACACACTGTGTACAATAGAAAATTCGCCATGTTATAATTCATTATTTGACAGTTGATATCTGTACTGGCCCAATAAAATTCATCTAACTATCAGTCATATAAGCCCCCGTCACTTTATAAGCAAATCCTTTAATCTCCAAATGATCTATATTGGAAATAAATTTGTTAGTTTTAAAACTGCAGGTGTGATCAGTATTGATAAGTTGCCACCTGCAAAAAATCACTTGCTTTTTAAAACAGACACAACATGCAGTAATTGTCGCATCGAAATCGCGTAAAGTCACGCATACTCACGTGACAGTATGACATCTCGCTCGAAAGTTATCGTAAAATTCAATGGCGGCACACCGAGATCCGGGCAACTACCATGTCGCCCGATAATGTTTTCATATTTAACACGTAAAATGATGTGAATTGTCAAATTTCGATGTAATTATGTGCTACAGTATTATCCTACTTGAAATACTGAGCTATTTATTTTCGTGTTATGAACGTAATGACATGATGCCAAAACTATTTTGTAAAAAGTTCAGCATGGATTTATGAATGAAATTATAAATATTTTGATACACAACTTCACGGGAAATCTAACCAAACTTCGACAATATATCTTGTTTAAATCACGTTTGGTGAAAAACTCAAACAAGAGTTTTACTATGAGAATTGCTTTATCTTAAATCAGTAAAAGGAACATTGGTTAGGCGTACCAGACTACAAAGTCGATTTAAAGTTTGTTTTTGAATACAAAACAATCCAGTGAGAACACACACGGTAAAAGAGAGAGAATACGTTGCTACAGTGAACGCCATATACATTAGACAGTGCCTCCCCACACAGACATCCGGGAAAACAACAATCCATAAAACATAAGGCATTTTGATGAGGCTCAAGGGTACATACGTAAGTGAACAGGACGCAAAAGATGATTTGGCCGACCATAAGGAATAACTAGGAGAATCAAAGAGGACAAACAAGGGGAGGGGGTTAATGGATGGAATACATCACTGGACAAGTCAAGTCAGCTGACAACAATAGGCCCAAAGTGGGGAGAAAAGGACATGAACACTATACATGTATATGTAAATTCACATTAAATGGCAGTTTTGTCGTCTGCGTACCTTCCTGAAATGTAGAAAATAAAGGCAACACAAGTATGCTTATTTAAAAACTTGACAATTTGCATTCGAACCCAATCATAATACCAGAACAGAACAGAACAGAACAGACATTTTATTCAGACTTGTACAATGTACATCGTCTACAACACATACATGTTTATATACATTTTGTCAACGTGTTAACACAAAGTGTTATTGTATAAAATGAACTACATAGAAATAAGTCATATGTTATACAATACCCGTTAGATAAGTGTTAGTAATGTAAAGTAAAACCTCACTTAAAGACCATCTCAATAATAAGACCACCTCAAAATTAAGAAAACAAATTTCAATTACATTTTCACTGTTTTGCTCTTTAATTGACCTCAATATTAAGACCACCTCAATATTAAGACCAGTTTTCAAGGGCCCAAGGGTGGTCGCATTATTGAGGGTTTACTGTATTATGAAGTACCATGACACACAACACAGAGTAAGGAATGAGACCACCGTGGAAAACAGTACTCATGAAGGCGTTATCATCATAGTTTTCAGAGAATGTACAGTAAAACCTCAATAATAAGACCACCTTTGGGACTCTTGAAAAGGTGTCTTCTTTTTGAGGTGGTCTTAATATTGAGATTGAATAAAGAGTTAAACAGTGAAAATAGACTTGAAATTTGTGTTCTTATTATTGAGGTGGTCTTATTAATGAGGTGGTCTTATTAATGAGGTGGTCTTATTAATGAGGTGGTCTTATTAATGAGGTGGTCTTATTATTGAGGTGGTATTATTAATGAGGTGGTATTATTATTGAGGTGGTCTTATTATTGAGGTGGTCTTATTATTGAGGTGGTCTTAATTTTGACGTGGTCTTAATTTTGACGTGGTATTATTATTGAGGTGGTCTTTAGGTGAGTTTTTTTACTGTAGTAGAATTTGTGTTCTTCTTCTGCCTTGACAACCAGACCTGAAGATATTCAGGTTTCCGTGGTATACTCGGACCGAATGACTGAGTTTAATGATGAAGTATGTATTTTAACATCTGAAATTTGATATTGTAGAGTTTTTCAACAGCACAACTTTGTCTTTTAAATTTGCTCTGCCCTTTGAGAGTTAAAGGCTTATTCACCAAAGTCGCCTACTGAAAGATCTTTTTTTTTGTCAAAATCTGATTTTTTATATCATTTTAGTTAATTCTATGAAAATTAATCTCATATATTTCTAATTAAAAAAGCACAATTCTCCCCCCCCCCCTCAGTCATGCAGAATATTCATAATGTTCCAAAAATAGAGTGATAAAAATACCGAAATTTAATTGATGACACTTTCATATAAGTAATTGATATTATAATTATAATTCTACAAACTTGAGTGCTCAATTTCCTTGACAATTTAAACAATAATTGGGAAATGATTAACTCTACAGTTAGAAAACGGTTCATATAAGTAATGAAGATATTAATTATACCAGAAATATGTACGAGATATCACATGATAGTATACGATTGCCTTGATACAATTTATTATTAATTTTCGATTTTATGAGAGGGTGAATTGAATCATCTTGTCCGTAGTCATTGAAATATTTTGATTTTCAATACATCATTTAGCAGTAATATTTCTGGAATGAAAATACAGCTACAAGTATACTGAGACGAAATATCGCCAATGTTTTCATCCCGGTTAAATTGACTCCACGCTCGAAGAATTGTGCGGTTCCAAAACTACAGTTAACAGTATAATGAAATAGATATATGCAAAAACATTGTAACTAAGTTTGTATTTTTATTCCCCCCTAGTAAATATTATTACCCCGGGGCATATTACGCAAACGATTTGTAGCCATGTATTATCGCAATCCTTTTCACGCCCTTTTATATAACTAACATTATTTTTGAACGTCTAGTTGCCTGCTATATCATCATGACATAAGAAAGATGCAGAAAAACAAAACGATAAACGGACTTTGAAGAATATAAAGACCACGTGATGAATATTTCAATAGCACAAAATGACAAAAATGGCAATTTAAAACTGACAAAACAGACTGTGAAGAATATAAAGAACACGTGATGAATATTTCAATAGCACAAAATGACAAAAAAGGCAATTTAAAACTGACAAAACAGACTATGAAGAATATAAAGACCACGTGATGAATATTTCAATAGCACAAAAGGACAAAAATGGCAATTTAAAACTGACAAAACAGACTATGAAGAATATAAAGACCACGTGATGAATATTTCAATAGCACAAAATGACCAAAAAATGGCATCTTAAAACTGAGGGAAAACAGGACGTCATCAGTGTAAAAACAATATATGGCTAGTCGATCGGTCCGAATTCCTCTGGTTTACTGTGGAACGGAATGATATTGTCCTGACTGTGAATGTATCAACCTATAATGTAGGATTAAGAGTAAACATTCTAGAAGTGTGTGTTCATAAATTCCATAACAGTATATTTATAAATATCAACAATACTACTCGTTAGATTAACCTAGAAATATACTATAGATCTACTTTCGGACATAATTGTTAATGCAAAACAACATTTAGTCCATCTGGTTTTCATACAACCTTGTCTTGTTTACAATAATAAGAATTTAGCGCCTTTGTCGTGATCAAACTGTTTACCTTGCCAACTTAACACCATTGCTTCAATTGCGTTCATAACTTTGCTTCGGAAAAAGAATATACAAAAATAATATGTATAAATGTCGGTAAACAAATGATACTTATATAGGCCTTAACGAAAAGCTAACCAATCCGCGTCGATGTTACAGCTGCTGTTCGGTTGAAAAGAATAACGTAAGATTTGATTGGTTTACATAACGTTATTAATCAACTAACAAAGCTATGTTAGTACGGCTGCGCCTAAAATATAAAACCTAAGTAGTGATTTTATGGAATTCTCTGAAAGGTCAGTGGACAATGCCACAATTGTCCTGTGTTTTTGTGTACATGTAATCTTGTAATTTAATAAATTTTATCGAGCATGAATCAAACAATTTCTTCCACGCGCATTATTAACATTGAATATACTTGACGTTACGTCGCGTCAAATGTTGGCGTCAATTTGCGTAACGTTACGTCCAGTTAAATTTCACCAATTAACGTAATTGAACAATATTCAAATGATTCGTTATCGATGTGCCCACAGGTACTTGAAGCAAAATATCTTAATGTTCTATATATGGACTATTTACTATAATAAGAATATTCTTATTATAGTAAATAGTCCGTACAGAAAATTATAGAACATTAAAATACTTTACTTCAAGCACATGTGGGTGTGCCCTTAAGCGCATTCTAAAATATAATAAATATTATGCATGACTATGGTTTATTTGTCATGGTTATGTGCAATACATGCGATACAAATACATGTTAACTAATGCAGTACATGATATATTATAACTACTATACACGACGTAACTATAGTTACTTTATTTACAATTTAGCGCCCCTGTACGATTTCCAACCTGTTCTCTAAGTGACGTCATTTCCAGAAAACGGCACATGTGACGTCACCATGTACTGAGAGTAAGCAATAGTTGCCCCATATGGTAATATGAAAACGAAGTAACCATATAGAGTAAGTTTTGTTTCCTCCTTGGAAATAGGGATATATCAAACGTTGCGTTGTCTTGAAATGACGTCACTTACAGAAGAGGTTGTAAATCAAATAGCAGCGCTCAATTATTAAAAAGTAGCCATATTTGAGGCACTCTACAGCACACATAATATTCAAATGTTCGTCTTCGTTGATGACTAGTGCTCAATCCTTAATCTTATCTTCTATGATGTAGCATACGATTGAACTGTATGTATGTATTTGTATGATTTATATAATTGTATGAACATGTGTTCATGTTATAACTCAAAATCTTAACCATTGTTAAAGATTGTTCTTGTTATTTATGAAATCAAATCGCTCGGAATGCTTTAGACTTATTCTGTCCTGATATGACATGATTGCAAACTTGCAACTTTAATAAAATGAATAGTCAAAGAGAGAGAATAAGTTGCTACAGGGAACGCCACGTACATAAGACAGTGTCTCCCCATACAGACCTCCGGGAAAACAACAATCCATAAAACATACGGTACATGAGGAGGCTCAATGGTACATACGTAAGGGAACAGATGCGCAAGGAATGGCCTGGCCAGGCCGACCATAAGGAATAACTAGGAGAGTCAAAGAGGACAAACATGGGGGGATTAATGGATCAGACCACTTCTTGGGTCAGGAGGATGATGGTGATGGCAGGGATTTGTTTTATGTCTGCGTGGAGTTAGATTGGCGCTAGTCCACGGTGTCCCACGACTACACCGTATATTCGCCAACTGCGTCTGAATTTCACTATAATCGTACCCTCAGTTACCGGCATTTCCCTAGGCTTTCTCGGCATTCGATGCAGCGTGATGAAAGTTGTTGGAATTGAATTTGAAAGTATTTAAAGAAGCGATATATATTGTGCGATTGGCAGATAATCGAAGTTCCCAATGGTACTGTGGAAATGGCCTTATATTATGCTTCTTACCATTTGAGTAAACTGACAAAACTCTTGGTCCCGTTTCATTAACCTTCTTAAGGAAATTCTTAGCTTAAGAAAGCTCTTAAAAAGTTCTTTGCTAAGAAAAGCGTTTCAGTAAACTTGTCTGAGTTAATAATTTCTTATTTTTTTTGCGTAACTTTAAGATGACGTCACGCCTTTCTTAACGCGAGCGTTCTTGCGTAAATATGGCCGCCATCTTGATCTATAATGTAAACAGAAGACGGGTACACGAAGAAAGTTTGTTTTGGAGAGTGGAACACGCTAGACAATTTGCGTGACTGTGATATTTTCGATCCTTAAGAAAATCTTAAGAAAATGAATGTAAGAAACGCTTTCTGAAACGGTTTAGAAAATTCTTAAAAATCATCTTAAATCGGAAATTAGTAAAGATAAGAATGTTAACCAAGTACCCAGATCTGTTTCTGATTTGAAAGTTGTCTTTTCAGCTCGACGATTGGTTACCTGAAACATCACTTCCTCACACACCTACAAACTTTGTAAATACATCCTCACCTAAAGACCGCCTCAATAATAAGACCACCTCATTATTAAGCACTCAATTTTCCAGTCAATTTTCATTGTCTTGCTCTTTATTCAGCCTCAATATTAAGACAACTTCAATATTAAGACCAGTTTTCAAGGGTCCTAATGGTGGTCTTATTATCGAGGTTTTACTGTATATTTATAGGGAACACATTGGTAATATGCTCCTTTGGAACCATCGGGAAAACTTCTTTTGGAAACTTCATCACAATGATTGTACAGTATATATTTCAATAAGAGCTGGCTAAAGTGTGAAGTGGGTGTTAAAAATTATTCAGATTTTTTTTCGTTCATTTAGAATTAATGAAAGCGAAAGAATGGTAAATATAAATCTTGCAAATTTAAAGTCTAAGTCTGAATTTTAGTCTTAAAATGTTAGTGAATACGGATCCTGATCATCTGACTACCGAGTATTACCACTTATATTGAAAAATGGCATAAACCCAAATTAAAACGAGACAAATTCTTTATTGTACGTCCTTTTATCAACATTTTGTAAAACATGCCACGAGAATGGTGGAACTAATTCTATTAAATGGTTTATTAACTGATTTACGCAAAATAAACAGGCGGGATGGGATTATACGTGTAGGTGGTCGTGATTGAAGACACGGGGTCGTCTTGTAAATATGAAACTCATTTATGATCAAATATGTCAAATAATAGTTGACATTATTCGAACTTACTGAGGAATGTCAGTTTTCCACAAATATTGGACAATAACCAGATTGTGATAACTATGAACAATATTTACCAACATATATAAGAGGCTCTTGTATCCGCGATAATTAAATGCATACGTGATATTATGGTTGTACATTCGGACCTTGTTTATTCGACAACCTTTTATCCGAATACTTGGTATAATCCGAAATATCAGGTCCCGATGTATATAAGGCACGTGGAATTGAAACGGGTTATTCGAAATCATGTATTGTTCGAAATTAAATTTCGCACCCGATGAATTCGAATGAACGAGGTCCGACGGTATCTGTAACGGCTGGAATGAGATAAGGAACGACTTGTGTTCCGGTTAGTGACAGGCTTTGCCAATATATACACAAGGGAAATAACTGAGAAACAATTGCCTTTTCAGAGACAGAGTTATTCCTCTTTGTGCACCATTTCATTACTGCCATTAATCAGAATTTAACGATATATCTGGCTCAACTGAAGGTATTTTGCGCATGGGTTCCATCCATTAGTGTTGTTAAATTGGCTAAATCATCTTTGATAAGAACCATTGCAATGTATACACTTCAGGGCTCTAGATATCTTGTTCAAAGACACATGTCCCGGACTAATGGGAATATAAAATTTGACTTGTCTAGATGTGCGCGAATATCGGTCAATTTAGTAACAAATAAGCGTACACAATGACAGATTCACCATCTAGTGGATTTACCTTGTAATATTTATGGTGTGAGTTTGTGGAGAAGGAGGCTGTGGGACACTCTTTCAAACGCTTTCGAAAAATTTATAACCCGTATGTCTGTCTGTTAGCCATTTTCCAGGTAGAGGTCATCTGCGATTCCAACAGTGTAGTGTAGTGGTTAGCATAACGGACCGGCAATCAGTAGACCCGGGTTTGATTCCCGGTAGCGCCATTGACCGATTTTTCGTGTTTCTCAAACATGACTTTATTTCACGTGAACACCCTTTTCTAATGCTTTGTTGCAGTTGGCGAGGATTTTATTATTTTCTAAATCGAATATTAATATTTAAATCACAAAGCTAGTACTTATGTGCTTCGGTAACTTGCAGCATATACAAGTTCAAAGGAGAATGGCCAGTCCTCTACACTTCCATTGTTACAAATTGGTAACACTGTTGGTTTTCCGAAATAATATGGGGATTTTCTTGAGATTTTGACTGAAAGATGGTGATAACCATAGGAGAGATTAAGAATGATAATTCTTTTAGTAGTCTTTCTGATTTGGCTGACGTTGTCCGGACCTGGAGCCTCGTGAGGATTGGGATTAATACCGAGTTATTTTCAACTCCTTTATGTGTGATGTTAATTTCTTCAGCTGACTGGCATTGTTGTTTTGGCGGGTGGTTGCAGAGAAATAGCTCGGGTACGAATGCGGATCGGACGGACGAACAAACGATGCAGCGGCTATATGCTCCTCCCTCGGACAGCATACACAAAGTCAGTCATCAAATACAAAATTAAATTTTTTATATCGACTTCAAAAGTTTATACAGTAAGACCTCACTTACAGACCATCTCAATAATCATGTCCAACTTTCTGGCTCATCGCAAGATTCCCCAGATCTGGCTCCATGCTATAACCGATTACATATACGCCACTTTAACTTCTTATGATCATTATCGTTCGCACGAGTTACGCACCATAAGGTTACGCCTTGTATATTGTTTCGGCAGATGGTAGCTACTTAACGTCCTAGCATCGCAAAGATACATTATTCTTTTTTCAACAGATATTACAGGGGCTGTATACATAGTCGGATGTGGCCTTTTTCTATTCTTAATACAAAATTATATCCACTGATTAAGTCTTAAGATTACTACTCTTTTAGCATTTTAAATGCAATACAACAATTGTGGAGATGAGTTTGTTTACCCTCGCCAACGGGATATCCCATATGTGCGAGCATTCACAGTTTTCTTAAACTATAATACAGTATATGCTGTGACAATTTTTCTATTTTTAAATAAAGACTGTAGTGAATGTCTGTGTGTGTGTCTGTATCGAGTAATAAAATGTGTTTGTCTTATTTTTAATAACTATTCATTTTAAAAATTTATATTATTACAGTTGAAACCCGTTATGTCGACATTACAGGGACCTGATAAAATATGTCGACATATCCGAATGTCGACACATCCGATTCCAGTACTGGCAAACTTACTTGTCTTGTATATACGTATTTTTGCTATGGTGGTGTTGTAAATCTTACCACTCGTGTGTTTTGCTGCAGGTGTTGTAAAACTAATTGAATTGTGATATTTGGTATACTTTAAATAAATAATATCACAGACATAATATATGTGTATGTTCGATTTTTGTGTTGTTTTTCGGGTTTAATGTCCTTTTTCAACAATATTTAATCATATACGGCGAGTGGCTGAATTTATCAGTTTTACTGAAACTGGTAAATATTCGCTGCGACACTTATCAAAATTTGCGGCCTAGCCGCTTTAAATATATAGAAGATGACGTTTAAGAGTTCATGAAGGGGATTTTGTTCTACTTGTAAAATTCATGAAGGGGTTTTGTCCACCTTGTAAAATCAGTCACGAAGGGGATTTTGTCCACCTTGTTCAAAATGAGTGAAGGGGATTTTGTCCGGATGGGAATTTGTCCTACACTCAGAGTTCACATTTTCATTGATTTTTTAAATATGTTTCCAAAACAATCGTGGTGACCATTTGCTTACATTGTAAAGTCTATTATTTTCAATAGTATTATATCTAGATTAAGCTTTCCTTTCAGTTTTAGTAAACATTGCTCTTGCTTTTAAAAAAATCTATTATTTAAGTAAATAAAGCTAGCCGTTTTTATAAACCAACAAATAAACACAGACTATAAACGGAGAAAAAGCTACGGGCCATGAACTCCAAAACAGCGAAAGGATTAATGGCATTATTTAAATACATGTAGTTTGAATAGAAAAACGAATAATATCGCCCCGAGTATCTCCGAATTTTACGATTATTTTAAGAATATCATGAAGAAACGCTACCAAATAATGAAGACATAATTCCTTCTATACACACAACCGATTCTTTAAATAAACAGATTAGTATACAAGAAATTTTATTAGCCATTTCTCGTTCAAATAATGGGAAAGCACACTCTGATCAGGATACAATTTTAAATGAATACCTTAAATGTACAAAAGATACTAGGACTCCGTTATATGTAAACTTTTTACGGGGAAGATCCCCCGGACCCCCCTTAAAGTAGGGGGATAATCCCCTCCCGTACCTACCCACATTTTGGCGCTACACACCGCAGAACACAACACATAGTTTATATCATTTGAATGTTCCGTTGTTTCGTAAAACTGTCGCAAATAATCACATGCACTAATGGCACCACTAACAGTAAATTTTGTTTTAGTCGAACAGTCTTCTTCGTTGTCATCATCATCGTCATCGTCGTTGGTGTTGTTAGTCTCGTTTGTTTTTCGGTCAGTCAGAATATCGTCCAAAATGTGGGTGTCCGCACTTTCCTTACAGACGGGTATGCTTAGATCTACGTTAAGGTTCATGTCAAGCGGATTGGCATTGCAATTGCTACAAATAATGCAACACAAATTTCTGGGAATTCAATACATTCTAACTCAAATCAGTTGCATAATATAAATGATAAGAGTAACAAGAATAAATTGGGTGTTTTAATATTATGCCTTTGTGCACTACCATAGCTGTATAGGCCAAAATTAAGTGATATTTCAGGTAAAAAAGGGACCTTCACTAAAAATATATCCAACTTATTATCCGAAAACATTTTAAGTTTAATATCATACCAACATTATTATCCATGATCATAGTAAGGTGGTACGAGAACTTTTTTATTCTAGATTTTATCAACAAAGTAGAAATTTGATGTCAAACTTGTTCAAATGTTGTCACTGGGCGCTGCCATTTTTGTTTGTTGACATTTAAAAGTTAATCTAAGTGTTTTAGACTTTCTCTTGTCTCTATCACCTAGAATAGTGTTTTATGGATCAAAAAAAGTTAAAGTGGAAATTATTTAAAGAGTTGTTATTTGTTTACATATTTTCTAGAGTCTGAATATTTTAAGTATTTTTGTTTTTAAATTACATTATATTTCAATAACAAATAATTTATCTGTATCTGCTCATTCAGACGAACATTTAGATATATAATAATCTATATTGCATTGTTATTTTACTTAAAAAATCAGTGAATTGTAATATGCAAAATCCGATTAACATGAACCTTAATAAACGCGTTCATGTCAACTTTCGCCATTCGCACAAGACTGGCGATAGATATATCATCGTCGGATTCGTCGCCTGACACTGTTTCTTCCGTCAAGCGAAATCCCGCGTGACGGAAGCAGTTTATAATTGTAGAGGTCGAGACCATTGTCAATGATTGTCTTAAAAGACGCAAAGCGTCCAGTATTGTGATTTTTGGGGTTGGAGAATCGGACTCCATCGCCTGTAATTGTTTATGGATGACCTGTCGGCGATAGTGAACTTTCAAGTTTCTTATTATCCCCTGATCACATGGTTGGGTATGACTTGTGGTGTTTGGTGGTAGAAACAACAAATCTATAGCTGTTAAACCCCTGACCACTGTTGGATGAGCAGGACACTTGTCCACGATCATGGCAATTTTTCTGCCAAGTCGATTGAATCGCTTGTCAAGTTTCTGAAGCCAATTTATAAATATGGCTCCAGTCATCCACGCTTTTTCGTTTGCAATATATTCCGTTGGTGATGTTTTTACATTTTTAAAACATCTGGGTTTTGCTGATTCTCCAATGACAAACAATGGAATGTTATCGTCACCATGCAGTCATGTTAGCACAAACTAGGACTGTTATTCTTTCTTTACTGCGCTTACCACCGTGACCATTGACATTTTTGAATTCCAGTGGTCTGTCTGGTGTAACTTTATAAAAAGCGCAGTTTCATCTGCGTTGTAAATATCTGATGCAGCATAATTCTGCGTGATATTAGTCAGACGACATGTCCAAGTGTCTAAAGACGACAAGTCGACTGACTTGGATTCTCCACATATTTTCTTAAATGAAATTCCGTGTCGTTCCTTAAAACGATCAAGCCAGCCATTTGAGCTTTTGAATTCCTCAAACCCCAGTATTTCAGCAAATGAAATTGCCTTTTCCATTAACTGGGGTACAAATATCGGAATAGCATTTGAACGGGCTTCTGTGAACCAACGAAGAACAGCTAGATCAAGTTCTTCATTGGCCCACGCTCTCATATTTCTTCGTTTTTGTCCAAATTTAAGCATTCCAGATTTCATGTAATCTTCTTTCTTCAACCATCCTGACAACGTATTTTTCGGAACACCGAACATTTGGCAATTTCCGTTTTGCATTTGATGTCCCTTTTGACATCCATGACAGCGTTGTACTTAGTCTCTAAAGTCTTCTGGTCAAGTTCCCTTTAACTCCCTGTCTTCATGTGACCGACTTAGCTATCCCCCCGTTTCCGGGTCCTTCACGAAGTTGCTCAGTCATTGTTTTTCCAACAGCTGCCATGGTTATCCCCCCGTTTCCGGGTCCTTCACGAAGTTGCTCAGTCATTGTTTTTCCAACAGCTGCCATGGTTATCCCCCCGTTGCCGGGTCCTCCATGAAGTTGCTCAGTCATTGTTTTTCCAACAGCTGCCATGGTTATCCCCCCGTTGCCGGGTCCTTCATGAAGTTGCTCAGTCATTGTTTTTCAACAGCTGCCATGGTTATCCCCCCGTTGCCGGGTCCTTCATGAAGTTGCTCAGTCATTGTTTTTCCAACAGCTGTCATGGTTATCCCACCGTTGCCGGGTCCTTCACCATGTTGCTCAGCTGAATTTTTAATCTTAATTCTGTAGCGTATTTTCTAAATTTGCTAAAAAACGGACGAAACGAACTGGTATGTGATTAATATCGAGTATGTGACCCGTTGGTGTTAATAACAGCTTGGCATCGCCTCCTCATGCTCCCCATCAGGTTCCTGGTGGTCCTTTGTGGAATGTTGTTCCATTCTTGGACTTGAGCATGGCACCAAGCTCCTGGATACTTCTTGGCTGGGCTTGTCGGCCCAAACTTTGAACCTGCAACTCATTCCACACATGCTCGATAGAATTGAGGTCGGGGGACCCGGCTGGCCAGTCAAGACGTGCAATCCCCTCCCTCTGAAGGTACTCTTGCACAGCATGGGCAACATGAGGACGAGCATTATCGGTCATTAAAATGAAACCATCACCCATTGTACCAGCATACAATCTTACATGGGTGTCGATAAGCTCTATACCACTGGGCAGTCAGTATACACCGGCAAGGGCAATGAGGTATGTACGTCCATCCCAGTTGATCCCACCCCAGAGTGGGGCCCAGACCATCACCGAACCGCTTCCACAGCGGTCAAGCTCAGCAATGTTGGCTGCGTGGAATCTCTCCCCTGGCCTTCTCCACACCCTATCACGCCTATCTGTATAGTCTAGGCAGTACCTGGACTCATCTGTAAAAAGGACAGATCGCCAGTCCTCTCTGGTCCAACCAACATGGACCACGGCCCACTCATACCGTGCCCGGGGGCGATTCTGAGACAGTGGAATGTGTATACATGGTCTTCTCGATCGAAGACCACCTTCGTGCAACATTGTCTGGATAGTTTGCGTTGAAACATTGACCCCGGATGCATTATGGGGGTCAATGCGAAGCTGGGTTGCTATCGCAACACGGTTTTTTCGAGTCTGAATTATAAAAAACCGGTCTTCAGCTGCAGAGGTTGCCCTTTCTCTGCCACCACCTTGTCGTCTGACTGGTTTGCCATGCTGCTGAAACCTCACCCAGGCTCTGGGGACACAGTATGGTGCACACCAAGGGCTTCATCAACCTTACGATGTGTAGCCCATTGCTCCAGCATCCCTACTGCCCGCCACAATTCTGCTTCAGATAAATGTCTTCTAACGTTGCATTCGCCAAATTCATTCATCAAACCAAAGGATTTTGCGTTGAAGTAAAGATTAAATACCCTACACAGGTCGTGTACATGAATACAGTGCACCAAAACAACATGAAATTCGTGGGGTAATAGCTTTCCATGACTGTCACGCAAAGTTTGCCTGTCATAAAAGCTTATGTAAAAACTGGGGACCATCTCAATTCATCTCTGAATCACATCCGAAACAAATATCAAAGAAAAATCAAATACAAAGTTTACAATGCTGTGTGAAATATTTGGTGCTTAACAAACTTTGAGTAGTATATATAGTGTACGTTGCAATGTAGGCTACTGTATGAGGTATAATATGATTATTGCAATGTCCCTTACCGTGGATGATCTTATATACATTGTACATTGTAATGTACGCTACTGTGTGTGTCATGTGTTATGTCCGTTACCGTGTTTGATATGGTACAATTATGCTGCTATGTTCGTCACCTTAAGCATCTAGAATATGATGCAATATACGTTGCGTACTAGAATTATGCATGTGTATTGCGTCTTATTGTTACTTATTACTATAACTACCAGATTTTCTGTTTTCCCGTAAATTTTGCGCCGCTGTACGATTTCCAACCTTCTTTAAGTGACGTCATTTCCAGAAAACGTCACATGTGACGTCACCATGTATTGCCAGTAAGCAATATTTGCCCCATATGGCAATATGAAAACAAAGTGACCATATGCAGTAAATATTGTTTCCTGCTTGCAACTAGTGACATCACGTGTTGCGTTTCCTTGAAATGACGTCACTTACGGAAGAGGTCGCAAATCCCATAGCAGCGCTCAATTATACTCTTAGTGCTTTCCATTCTTTAAGGCACCGTAGGCGATTCACATGATAAAATTCAATCAGACGTATAAACACTACCTTAACTATTATCGAGCCATTTAATGTGTCAAACAAATCCATCAATATGGGACGGTTTAATCCTGGATGGAATATCAAACGATTGTAATTTCTCTGTTGTATTCAGAGCTAAAAATCCCAGTCTTTCATAAATCTTTTCACACGTTTTGTCTATCCATTGAACGCTCGATAGTATCAATTCATTTCGCCAACGATACGCACTTTGGGTCGAATTGGAACGTTGGGTACCGAAGTATTTTTCTTTTCTTATGTCAGCGTGAGTGCTGCTGTATACCACGTTTAAGACTTCACTCGTTATATTTGATTCAATAAAATCATATATATATTGAGCGCCCTCAGTAGGTCTTTCAGCTAATGCTTCGTAAAAAATAATTTTTGATCGACCCGGAAATGTTTCACTAATTACTTTACTCTGTTCTGAATCGTTAAACATTCGACTGCACATAGCTCTCGAATGAGGGACTATATGGCGGGAGTACGAAAATATTTGTGCTGAATGTTGACGCGAGTTGGTGATTCCCCGCGGATCTCGAATGAGATGTAGGACTTTCAAGTTCGGCCAAAGATCCAACATGATGTGAACTAGTTCCATCGACATTCTCACAGTCTTTAAAATTCTGTGGTCGGTTTGCAAGCATTTCTTTTCAACTTCATGTAGGCATTGTGTGTAGGAGTTGTTAAACTTCAAGCATTTGACCAAAGACTGTTTCATGGAGGGGCTCCTAAGGTCCTTTATAAAATTGTTCAATGCGTCTGGATGCAGTTTCGTAAATTGACAAGTAAATAGACGGTACAATGCAGTGATGGCGAACTCGTGTTTCTCTGTGAGTTTGGCTGGTGCTCTGGAAAGAAATATGATGAGCATGAAATGGAACACTTTTTCATCAACTACACAAATAATCAGACGCGTGTTCTACAGTAAAACTTCGAAATCTCGAACAGTTTTGACTCGAACATAGTCGATACATCGAACAGGTTCTTTAGTCCCGTCGAAATCCCATCTTAATTCATATTATCTAACAGTAGATCACTCGAACGGAGATAGGTCGAACACTCGAACACGATTCTCGGTCCCTAGCTACCATTTCATTCCATAGATAGGTCGAACAATACAATACAATAATTCACACCTTTCGTTGACCATTTGATATGCTATTGTTTGTTGACGGGTAAGATTGGCGACACATGTTATTCACATTGTACTTTATGCATACAAATCACTTTTGTTTTCCTCTAATTTTCTTTTTAATAACTATTACTATGATTATTGATATGACTATTGAGCGACGTGCATTCAGTATGAAAACACAGACAACACACTAATGTCTAGTGTTCAGCATGCTAAGTACACATGTACCGGGGACAGTTAGTTCGTACATATACACGTATACCGTAGATGCCTCGAACAATAGATGGCTCGAACAAATTGCTGGGTCCGACGGCAGTTCGAGGTTTCGAAGTTTTACTATATGTGATAAAGTCTAGAGTTAAGTTTGTTACCATCATATTACAAGACTTCTTTGCAGATAAAGATAGCGAGAAACTTTGATTATGTAAAGCTGTCAACTGAAACACACTGCATTACACTGGCTTCTGTCAATATCCATGTTCACATTTGTGTTGTCGTGAATATGGCATTCTCTGCTCAGTATTTATCACATTTTTCAAAAGACATCATTTATACATAACTATAATTATATAGAATAAGAAAACTACAAACCGACAAATATCGTTGAAGAAGCACACTTCATTTTTCTTGTAATATCCCTGCGTAACAATAGTATGTAAAGGTTCATACACGTACATACTGTTCTCAGCCAAGCTGGTTATAGAACCAAGCCAAGTAGACCCAGAACGTGCGTACGTCACTAGCAAAACGAAAACTGGGACTTTTTTGTCGTGTTGTTCCAAGCGTAACGTTTCTAAATTAGGAACAGCGTAAACTTCATCAGATTGCAGTGGTAAATCAAATACTGCCTTCTCCCCCGGTTTTGCTAGAAATAAGTAAAACTCATATAGATTATGTTTGAGCACCGCTGACGATTTCCAATCTCTTCTTTAAGTGATGTCATTTCCAGAAAACGTCACATGTGACGTCATCATGTACTGACAGTAGTCAATATTTGCCGCATATGGCAATATGAAAACGAAGTGACCATATGGGGTAACTATTGTTTCCTGCTTGCTTGTCAATAGTGACGTCACATGTTGCGTTTTCTTGAAATGACGCCACTTACAGAAAAGGTTGGAAATCGTACAGCGGCGCTCATGTGTAAACAATGTTCAAAATATATCACATGAATATATAATAAATAATGTTAGATATTTAAATTACATGCACCTTCTCATCCAAAACAAACACTTTCTAATTGCATTATGTTATAATTATTACTGTTTATTTATTTTATCCAGCGCAATCCACATTTTATCAAGGGAATACAGCAAACGAAAAGGATATAAAGAGTCGATTGTGGATTATCATATACATGTAGTGTTGCCACCCAGATAAGGTCAATACTAACGTGTGGCTTTACTCGTTAGATTTAAAATTATATTATAAAAGCTCAAATTGTTCCATCGTTATTAAGGACTCGTCAAAGAGAATATTGAAAAAAAGTGAGTGGGTAAAGATTTTGATTTTTCCAAATTTAGTTTTAAAAAGGCATCCTTTTCACGTCCAATGTAAATAAAATATCAATTAAAATCAATTTAATGACATACAATAAGCTCTAAACGTTCAAAACATATAGTGGTTAGCAACATTTATCTTCTATTAAAACTGTACTATGAAAAAAGCTTCTTGTAAAATGTTTTGACCACGTATCATTGGCCACATTTTAGCAAATAGTATACACCGATTAAAATTTGAAAATTCTCCAGCATTACAGAATGTATGTGTAGATAGGAGATTACACCTTATTGGGCCTAATATGTATTCATTTTTGTATGTACAAGGAGCGTTTTGTAGCCTTTTATTTTATGAGATAAGAAGCTAATTAAGGTCAAATATTGAAAATGACTTCTTTCAAATGTTTTTTTTTTACTTCTCGGGGCTCAATGTTAATGCATATTCGTTATTTTCATATTGTAGTGATTTGGAGTAGTCTCAAACGTGACCTGTCATTATTTGGGTTTCACCGTTTTTTGAAAAAATAGCGTTTCAAATACTACATGTAGTATATAGACTGACAAGTTGTCCAAGGCAATTATTTCGGAATTAGTGTAGGACGACTTACTTATGCTATTGCACTGTAGTGGTAAATAAATGAAACAATTTGGATTACTCGTAATAGAATGTCAAGCTGTCGCCGGGATATATAGTCGTTACATAATTAAAATTGTATAGAATAGACAATCATTTCTTAATCGATATCAATCTCTTGGACTTACATTTGAAGCTTGCTGGTCGTTGTAACAGCTTGTTTGTCTGAAAAGAAATTGATGTTTTTCTTTCAATGAATTGAAAGTACACGTAACTGACATTCTCGTCTCCAACATACCTATAATGTTGATGTGGATTTAAGAGGCATGGTGCTTTTCGCTAGTCTTAAACTGTATAAAGGTCATCGTACATATATTTGATCATTTTGTCATTTCTGTTGATATTAGAATCTATTTCATCCCACTTTGTGGTAAATCGGAAATTGAAATCGATCACAATATTGTTGTAGTGTTGAAATCAAAACCGTGAACAATATATTATCACTTCTCATTACCCATCAGCCAGAAAGTTGAAGCAAAATAACATTAATAAATAATGTATGTGATTGTAAATCCAAACTGAACTAACAACAACATACCATTAGCGATGTCGATTTGTTTCTGATCGTCTGAAGTATTTCTTCTTTCATCTCAACTTCGTGAGAAACTGTTTCATTAAGTCGTGTAGAATCACGTCCTGGCATTGCTGATGACGACAGTGGTTGTTTTACTTCACTGGTATCACTGTCCGTGTTTCCATTGGGTTTTGGGTGATGCACCGACTGCGAGGTTTCTTCATTTTTAAATTCACTTCGCTCGCTTGGTTTTACAGTGGATGTGTAACTCCTAACAGTATATTCCGCGTCATTGCCATTCGTACTTTGTTTGATGTTTGGTGTTGATGTCAGTCGTAGCAAAGGTTGTAATACGGTTTCATGCTCGCTTTGTGTATTGGTGAAGTAGGAAACAGCTTTTTCTACAAAAGATGAACAGTGGTTTATGGCAAAATAAATTATGACGTTTTTTCGGTCCTCAATACATTACGTCTTTTACCAGGGACATATATTTAGCTGAGCTTCTCATTTTCCTTTTGAATCTATTTTAAGGCAGGTATGGTCTTGCGAGTGCGGCGTTCCCTGTACCAACTTAATTCTTACTTAGTGTATGCGGTTATTTGCTACGACTCTCCATATATTGATTTATATTTAGTTTCTTTATGTTTCTAAATATTTTTCCCGTTACTAATACATGTATTGATAATTTCTTATTTCCCTACATTTTGTAATTTTCGCGCATTCTGATAATGATATAAATACATGCGTTTAGATTAATGAGAGCAAGGTCAGTATAAGGCTGCTTGTTACTTAGTGCCTTCCATACGTATGGTTTTAAGTATTTTACGAAATGACTTATAGCGTCTTAGGAAAAGTAACCGCACACTTAGTCAAATTAGGTGTACAGTCAAACCTGTCTGTAAAGACCACCCATGGGAACAGCAAAATGTGGTCTTTGTTTACAGGTGGTCTCTATTAACAGATTGAATATCATTGAAAATGGTCTAATGGGAGATAAAATTAGTGGTCTTTGCAGACAGGTTTTGCAATAGTGGTCTTTGTTTGCAGGTGGTCTTTGCAGACAGGTTTTGCAATAGTGGTCTTTGTTTGCAGGTGGTCTTTAACACAGATTTGACTGTATATGTTGGGCATTTATCACCATGTTTCGGCCAAGTGTGAATTTGGCCCCAGTATTGTTACTGACAGTTCAAATTGCTATATTTATATTTCCCCCTTTTGGTCCATGGCCAAGATATTTTCTTAACTTGTCCTGTAATAGATTACCTCCCCTTTTTTACAAACAATTCCTTATCGTCCCATCCCCAAAAATTAGCAGATCCAGTGCTGTAGTGTATTCCATCAGTTTCATCCCTTTCACCCCTTTGCTGTCCCCTTAAATTTTCCATAGTCAATCAGACAAATCCTTACTTCCCCACATTCCCGTAAATGTTTTCCCATACACCTTCTTTAACTCCAGTGTTTTGTCTGCTGATGTTTCCTTGGGATCTGTGAAGGAAGGCTTTCATTCGGAAAACCTCGGCCAACTACGTCAAGTGCCTCGGATGTTCGTCAGGCACTACTTTCGGAAATACCATTCGAATATCATGAAAACAAGATGGCGGCGTGAACGCTGAAGTGCTGATGAATCTAATATTTAAGCTATATGAAGACTGAAATATGTGAGTTTTTAACTAGAAATGACAACGATAATCCATCTCTTACGTGAATTTATCGAATTTATTGAAATTATAAATCTGTTGTACGAGAACTATTTCTTGACCGCACAAAATGTTGAGTTTTGCCACATAGTGCTCCGCCTAACATACACTAGAGGGTGTTATTAGAATAACGAAGTGGTACGGAAATACCCGAGAGCTGACGAGAATGGTGGTGTTCTCTGTACCAGCTGAATCCTTTTCTCTATTCTATTTAAAAATACTGAGTGCATTCTCCTTAGTTGTTTATTAGTCATCTCCTTTCCAGTAAAGTGCTGTATATTTCTCTTATATACTCCGATTACAGGACACATGTATTAGCATGTCTTTAAAAATTACGTTATGAAATGTTAAAGAAATCTGAAGAATATGAACTGCAACAGCTTAATCTCTCTTTCTGAGTAAGGTAAAGAATGATACTTTACTCGTATGTAAGACTGTCTTTGAGTTTTACATTATTCAAAATGTGTTGCGTCATACAATCTGACCAAATAATAAAAATGTACAAAACATAGAATAGTAGTGTTCATGGTTATTTAATATGTTTGCTTTGATTCATTTTGTTATTTCAGTTGCGCCAGCTGTTGTTGTTAATCAATTTCTCCTTGAATGGGATAATGAATAACAACAGACTGGCTTTAGTAAAATAGCCAGCATAAGTGGATACCTATCGAATGTATTCGACAGGTACAATAAGTCGTTAACACGCACCATAATATAATTGTAAATCAATGAAATAAACAGATGGAACGCTGGCACTGCCTTTGTAGTAATGATAATTGTTGTTTTTGTTGATCAATTGATAATAAATTTCACAGAAATATGTATTATGTGTTGAGTGATACACAGTCTAAATTTCACGAACTTACTAGGGTCTAGTTAGAACGCCCTCTAAACGTAAAGTTGACAAACAATCATTATCAATATTTGGTTGACTCATTACCTGACCTGAACTAATTTTCATTTAGTGACGTTAATTACCATTCCTTTTGAATGCTTTAATGTTTTAATTGTCTAAACAACCTATATGTAACAAGCTATCCGTGTAAATTGCACTGAAGATTATACATGTACAAAATGTGTTTCCAAAGTCATTTTTCTCCACCTCTGGATCAAGTGGGAAAATTGCCAGTTGCTTGGGAAATAGCAGATTTGAAGTGGTTGTTTACCCAAGAACAATGGCTGGGCCAACTGACGGTATAAAATAACGGACATATTGTTTAACGCAGTTAAACTCAACACAATACAATGTTAATCACCATTTCTAACAGAAACTTTACTTCCTGGCTGTATTTATATAATAACGAAGTTTGAATATCTGCAGCAAATCACGAAACGTCTTGCATAATCCAACTTGTTAAAGGAAATTAATTCATGTAGAAGTTAGATAAAACTTTGGACAATATAAATCATCTGAGTTACTACTGGAACGAACATAACTGGTAAATAGAGAGATGTATACCCTATAAAATGGAGACTTTGGAATACCACCGTTCAGTGACGGAAATTTAATAATGTTGAAATCTAGTTCAAATATGAGGCATGAGTATTCGATGTATTAGTCTTAACACGCTGTAATTCGTATGTATATAGGGGTGTAGTTTCAATTTGCCTCAACAAAATACTCAGTGGGTTCAGTACGGATATTTTTGCGGAGTAAAATTGGTCACTTACCATTGAGTGGAGTGTAGTGGCCATATCTAATCATTAACCAAACACATGTGATGATGACTAAAAGTAACAATAGTCTACCATATGTCTTGCGTTGCATACGGTGCATACTTTGTCAGGTATTCGTAACTGAAAGGAAAGCAAATATGTAAATATGCTGTATTAAGACGGTCAAGTTCTAATACTGTAGTATCATTTGAATTCGCGCAGGTCTAATTTTCGCGTATTTCGCGCTAGAGACGAAGCGCGAATTTAAGTCCGCGCGATTATTAAACAACCGAAACTAACATGGCTATCTGAATTTTTGACTGTCCGAAAATGTGTGTATATGCACTTACGTTTTTTCTTTTCATAATTTGTCGATGTTTTTTCTAATAATCTGTGTGGAATAATAAGGAACATGGAATATGTTGACACAGTTTGATAACTAGTACATAAGAGTGGTTTAAATGGAACATTAATTCATAAATATATTTTTCTTTGTTTACGATGTTTATACAGTAAAAACTCAATAATGAGACCACAAATGGGTCCGCCATAAAGTGGTCTTAATATCGAGTTGGTCTGATTATTGAGTTAAGTCATACTGTGTATCAGTTCTGGTAATCTTCCAATTAAAACACGGTAGGTTTTTTCTCAACATATTTGTGATTTTGTAAATACTGCTGTGTCCCATACATGTGTGACATTATAAACAACAACTATCTATAGATGAGCGGCGTAGATAGAATGATGTCTAAAGAATCGCCCTATTTCGGAACTTTGATTTCGCCAGAGGGTAGGCTACAGGAAAGTGAATTATCTTTTCGTTGGGTGCCTCTCCGCTTAATGTATGAATCAATCAAATCGTCTAATTTGTTGCATATTTGAACAACGCGCTTCATATACAATATTTGATTGGTCTAAAATGTAGGTCAAGATCAATAATATACAGCTACGTCGAAAAATCAATAATGGAACAAATGGTACACAATACATTTTTGTATAACTTTATTGAGATAAACATATTGGACAAACAGAATAGTCATCCACATATCCTTCAGCCAGTTTCGCTTTCCTCTTGCATATTGAATGAACCTGAACACTGAAGCATAAAAATAAACTATTATAGATACACGTTTATTACGAAAAATGAATAAATACTAGAAGTGTGTAATGATAATTATAATAGGTAATGCCACAGGCTAGACAGATATATTTAAGAAATTAATTGCTCTTTCCTTCAATAATGTAATTTTAATATGTTAATTTACAACTTTCATTGCCAACAACTATTAATTATATTTTAAGATAGTATCATAACAGTTATGTAAAGCAGAGGTCAAACTTTCTCTGACTGTCATTGATTAAATTAATTTTCACAGAAAGGTCAGTACGCTTTCTGCTCATGTCCGATTTTGTATCAATCTTTAATCAACTAGATAGATCTAGAAATCTCATTCAAATATAATTAACTATTCTGACCCCAGGGTATCACAAAATGCCAAATTGTAAAATACCTACCTGATGATGTGTTTATACCGCCCGGAGGGATTAAAGTGTTATCAATGTTCGTAAGTTTTTTACACATATGTCTGTTTCGGAACGGTACGTGGTCGTATTTTCGAGTTGAAAATGTTCTTTTATTATTGATGGGGACCTGAATAAGCGGTCGCATTACCCAATATCGAGTTACCCGCAATATCGAGCTTCGCGACCATTGAATTATATAGAGAGAAATTCGGGTCCGGAAAAAAGTGGTCTTAATAAAGAGTTGGTCATAAAATCGAGTTGGTCGTAGCATGAGTTTTTACTGTATAAAGAATACACGACTGCATAAAATCGTTGTCATCCGGATTGCAGGCACTGCAACTTTTTTCTTCATACTTTAATTCTTGAACAATTCGTACAGTCGTGTCAATTAACGCCAATTAATAGTTGGACGTGTCATATTGTTTGTGGTATTGTTATGGGGTATGTTTTAATTCGTTCCCGACTGGTTCGCTGAAATAACCAGGGAATCAAGCGCTTGGTGACACTGATCAAAATATGATGCGAACCTCGCTAGTCATGTTGTTTATTCAAGTTTCACACGTATCTATTGTATTCAGATATGACAATTGGCAATAAAATTGTTAATTGGCGACTCTATTACAGAGATAACCCCCAACTTACGAGTTAATACGCAGAATATTGCTATTTACAGCTTATGATACGGATGTACGAAATAATAACACGCGCTGCGATACCGTCATATTTGTCTGATTTTTTTCTTCAAAAATTTAAAATGCGCGAATTTAGGCCCGCGCGAAACTGCCTTTTTTGCTGTTTGCGCGAAATTTCACCCCCGCGAATTTAAGTGATACTACAGTATTTTTGAAAGTGCATTTCAAAGTCTTTCTCAACACTTTATTGTTTATAAGTGTGGTCATGCAGCGTAGAAATTGCTGGATATTCATCATCTATGCAGTTAAGTGGTTAGATGGAGACAGAAATATGTCGCTTAATACACACATGCGCTAGTGCTGTGATATGTGGAACAAAAACAAGTTTTTCTGTATGAGATTATACAGTAACACCTCAATAATAAGACCACCATTGGGACACTTGAAAACTGGTCCACTTATTGAGGTGGTCTTAATATCAAGGTTGAATAAATAGAGAGTGAAAATGGACTTGAAAATTATTTTCTTAATTGTTACGCGAATCATATACATTTTGCATCTGCCAGAATGGCTAGGACGAAATACAATCATTTTTTCTAAAAGTATTGATATCAGCATCAAGCGTCTAAAATTCAGCTTTCAGCTTCGTCATTTCACCGATTATCATGTAATGCGACAACACTTTGTGATCTAGCAGGTCTTTGATGTCGATGCCTAGGTGATGTACATTGATCTAACAAAATAATATAGTAATGTCTACTTCAGCATATAAGTTTTAAAAAAGATTTGTCTTTGCGGACGGGATTTGTAAAAGTACAACTATGTGATCCTATTTACGTTACAGCGCATACAATATGTGTATCCACACAGCAACAAGTGTTTTGTTTGTTAACTTCATACAGAATTTCAAATACCATAAGTAAACAGAATGATAGATTGAGGAAATATTGTGGTAACTCTATTATGCGCACACAGAGAACAAAAAGTATTAGCACATGCAACAGCATACATAATTGTCCACATAACAGACCGTGTAAATATTAGTTTTAAGCCTCGTACACCCAGTGTAAATCATCCATTTTAAAACATTGATAAGCTTCGTACTGACTGAATATGCGAAACTTTTACCATTATCATGAAAGTAAACATTTGACTCCAAACGTTTTCAATTACAGTCAAATTGATTGAGTGTTGGAAAATTGTGCTATTTTCAGTATAGTCAATAGACTCACGACACTCTATGCATGTTAACAGTGCAATGAAAATTAGGAAACAATTACTTTAATAGAGAAAATATCATATAATTAGCTATGTAGCTTATGTATAATGTTTTGATTGGCTGATTTTGTCACTCTCACACACATTATATTAATGTGAATCATTACAATGTTTTTATTTTATCATTACTTTACTTTGCAAATTTGCTATTTTGTTTGTACTTTGACAAAATGGCGTACATATGTTGCATGGATAAGGAGCCTTGCTCAAATCCAAATAAATTTATGTTCTGTTCGGTTCTGTTCGATTCGGTTCTGTTTATGTCTATTTTTCGTCTTCTACTTCGAAATTTAAAATTCTCATTTAAGAACATATTAATTTGAAAGAATGAGTATTGGATTACCAAGTAGTCAAACAATGGAAGTTGTGTATAAAATGGTAGAATTATCTTTTGTTTTACCTACAGAAGGATACACGGCACTATAAACGAGCCAAGTGTACTATAACAGAAGCCAGCTTTATCAATACTAATATGATACATTAAGTAACAACCAATTCCTTTTCATTAGTTATCTATACATAATTATAAACACTAATTAAGGAAGGAGGTAGCATTTAAGCCAAAGTGGTCAACAAGAATATTGAAAAGAATGACTTGTGTGTGTGTTAGCCTCTTTCGACGATGAAAATTGTGCTGCCAATTGAACATAATACACCAACCACACTCATCATACAGTGACTTTCCTGTTCTAATGGTGTTGGAGGGTTCAATATTGAACTTTTAGTGATTTATTTAGAGCATCATCAAAGTTCGAAAGGCCAATAAGTGGGACCTCTCTGATATTTATTGAGACTGAAATTCAGTGATCTTCAAACAAGGTATACAACGGCTTTTTCGCATGGATTGTTTCTACCCTGAGCAATGTTTTCTTTATTAGACAAGGTTAGTAATATGTCTAAAATATCTTTCAAGTCAAGTAAAATAAGTACTGTAGTATCATTTGAATTCGCGCAGGTCTAATTTTCGCGTATGTCGCGCTAGAGACGAAGCGCGAATTTAAGTCCGCGCGATTATTAAACAACCGAAACTAACATGGCTATCTGAATTTTTGACTGTCCGAAAATGTGTGTATATGCACTTACGTTTTTTCTTTTCATAATTTGTCGATGTTTTTTCTAATAATCTGTGTGGAATAATAAGGAACATGGAATATGTTGACACAGTTTGATAACTAGTACATAAGAGTGGTTTAAATGGAACATTAATTCATAAATATATTTTTCTTTGTTTACGATGTTTATACAGTAAAAACTCAATAATGAGACCACAAATGGGTCCGCCATAAAGTGGTCTTAATATCGAGTTGGTCTGATTATTGAGTTAAGTCATACTGTGTATCAGTTCTGGTAATCTTCCAATTAAAACACGGTAGGTTTTTTCTCAACATATTTGTGATTTTGTAAATACTGCTGTGTCCCATACATGTGTGACATTATAAACAACAACTATCTATAGATGAGCGGCGTAGATAGAATGATGTCTAAAGAATCGCCCTATTTCGGAACTTTGATTTCGCCAGAGGGGTAGGCTACAGGAAAGTGAATTATCTTTTCGTTGGGTGCCTCTCCGCTTAATGTATGAATCAATCAAATCGTCTAATTTGTTGCATATTTGAACAACGCGCTTCATATACAATATTTGATTGGTCTAAAATGTAGGTCAAGATCAATAATATACAGCTACGTCGAAAAATCAATAATGGAACAAATGGTACACAATACATTTTTGTATAACTTTATTGAGATAAACATATTGGACAAACAGAATAGTCATCCACATATCCTTCAGCCAGTTTCGCTTTCCTCTTGCATATTGAATGAACCTGAACACTGAAGCATAAAAATAAACTATTATAGATACACGTTTATTACGAAAAATGAATAAATACTAGAAGTGTGTAATGATAATTATAATAGGTAATGCCACAGGCTAGACAGATATATTTAAGAAATTAATTGCTCTTTCCTTCAATAATGTAATTTTAATATGTTAATTTACAACTTTCATTGCCAACAACTATTAATTATATTTTAAGATAGTATCATAACAGTTATGTAAAGCAGAGGTCAAACTTTCTCTGACTGTCATTGATTAAATTAATTTTCACAGAAAGGTCAGTACGCTTTCTGCTCATGTCCGATTTTGTATCAATCTTTAATCAACTAGATAGATCTAGAAATCTCATTCAAATATAATTAACTATTCTGACCCCAGGGTATCACAAAATGCCAAATTGTAAAATACCTACCTGATGATGTGTTTATACCGCCCGGAGGGATTAAAGTGTTATCAATGTTCGTAAGTTTTTTACACATATGTCTGTTTCGGAACGGTACGTGGTCGTATTTTCGAGTTGAAAATGTTCTTTTATTATTGATGGGGACCTGAATAAGCGGTCGCATTACCCAATATCGAGTTACCCGCAATATCGAGCTTCGCGACCATTGAATTATATAGAGAGAAATTCGGGTCCGGAAAAAAGTGGTCTTAATAAAGAGTTGGTCATAAAATCGAGTTGGTCGTAGCATGAGTTTTTACTGTATAAAGAATACACGACTGCATAAAATCGTTGTCATCCGGATTGCAGGCACTGCAACTTTTTTCTTCATACTTTAATTCTTGAACAATTCGTACAGTCGTGTCAATTAACGCCAATTAATAGTTGGACGTGTCATATTGTTTGTGGTATTGTTATGGGGTATGTTTTAATTCGTTCCCGACTGGTTCGCTGAAATAACCAGGGAATCAAGCGCTTGGTGACACTGATCAAAATATGATGCGAACCTCGCTAGTCATGTTGTTTATTCAAGTTTCACACGTATCTATTGTATTCAGATATGACAATTGGCAATAAAATTGTTAATTGGCGACTCTATTACAGAGATAACCCCCAACTTACGAGTTAATACGCAGAATATTGCTATTTACAGCTTATGATACGGATGTACGAAATAATAACACGCGCTGCGATACCGTCATATTTGTCTGATTTTTTTCTTCAAAAATTTAAAATGCGCGAATTTAGGCCCGCGCGAAACTGCCTTTTTTGCTGTTTGCGCGAAATTTCACCCCCGCGAATTTAAGTGATACTACAGTATTGGTCGAAATTTCCTATGGTAGAAACAATATTCCACATGTGCGCTGTCCATGAATTAGACGAGGGATTATACGTAAAGAAAGACACATTTTTACCTCGTGCTGTTTTCGTTTTATTCGTTAAAAGTAGGTCTTACTGTATAATCAACTGAACTATTTTCAAATCCCGACACTCAACGTCTAAACAGTTAATGTGTGTCGGTACGTGTATATGTCGTTGCCGATTCGACTAGAAAGAAGCCTAAATATATCTGAAACATGATACATGAAGTATTCACAAGTCGACCGCGATGTTCCGAATGATTTTATCACACCTAGTGCTTTTATGCGCAATGGCTTGGTCAGTAATATCATTTTATAGCAGGCAATACCGCCAATACCGCCGACTTGTGTTAGCACCTTGATGATGCACATGGCTTCCATGGCGTTTATCTGAAGCTAATACTACTGATTGCGAACACAAGAAATCTGGTAATGCTAAACCTTGATACTACTGATTGCGAACACAAGAAATATGGTTAAGCTAAGACTTGACACTACTGATAGCAAACACAAGAAATATGGTTAAGCTAAAACTTGATACTACTGATTGCGAACACAAGAAATATGGTTAAGCTAAAACTTGATACTACTGATTGCGAACACAAGAAATATGGTTAAGCTAAGACTTGACACTACTGATAGCAAACACAAGAAATATGGTTAAGCTAAGACTTGGTACAACTGATAGCAAACACAAGAAATATGGTTAAGCTAAGACTTGACACTACTGATAGCAAACACAAGACATCTGGTTAAGCTAAGACTTGACACTACTGATAGCAAACACAAGAAATATGGTTAAGCTAAGACTTGACACTACTGATAGCAAACACAAGAAATATGGTTAAGCTAAGACTTGACACTACTGATAGCGAACACAAGACATCTGGTTAAGCTAAGACTTGATGCTACTGATTGCGAACACAAGACATCTGGTTAAGCTAAGACTTGACACTACTGATAGCAAACACAAGAAATATGGTTAAGCTAAGACTTGACACTACTGATAGCAAACACAAGAAATCTGGTAATGCTAAACCTTGATACTACTGATTGCGAACACAAGAAATATGGTTAAGCTAAGACTTGACACTACTGATAGCAAACACAAGAAATATGGTTAAGCTAAAACTTGATACTACTGATTGCGAACACAAGAAATATGGTTAAGCTAAAACTTGATACTACTGATAGCGAACACAAGAAATATGGTTAAGCTAAAACTTGACACTACTGATTGCGAACACAAGAAATCTGGTTAAGCTAAAACTTGACACTACTGATAGCAAACACAATACATCTGGTAAGCTAATACTTGGTACTACTTATAGCGAACACAAAACATTTGGTTAAGCTAAGACTTGATACTACTTATAGCAAACACCAGACATCTGGTTAAGCTAAGACTTGGTACTACTTATAGCAAACACAATACATCTGGTTAAGCTAAGACTTGATGCTACTTATAGCGAACACAAGACATTTGGTTAAGCTAAGACTTGATTCTACTGATAGCGAATACAAGACATCTGGTTAAGCTTAGACTTGATACTACTGATAGCAATCACAAGACATCTGGTTAAGTTAAGACTTGACACTACTGATAGCAAACACAAGACATCTGGTTAAGCTAAGACTTGATGCTACGGATAGCAAACACAAGACATCTGGTTAAGTTAAGACTTGATGCTACTGATAGCAAACACAAGACATCTGGTTAAGTTAAGACTTGATGCTACGGATAGCAAACACAAGACGTCTGGTAAAGTTAAGACTTGATGCTACTGATAGCAAACACAAGACCTCTGGTTAAGTTAAGACTTGATGCTACGGATAGCAAACACAAGACATCTGGTTAAGCTAAGACTTGATGCTACTGATATCAAACACAAGACATCTGGTTAAGTTAAGACTTGATGCTACTGATAGCGAACACAAGACATCTGGTTAAGTTAAGACTTGATGCTACGGATAGCAAACACAAGACATCTGGTTAAGCTAAGAATTGATGCTACTGATAGCAAACACAAGACATCTGGTTAAGTTAAGACTTGATGCTACGGATAGCAAACACAAGACATCTGGTTAAGTTAAGACTTGATGCTACGGATAGCAAACACAAGACATCTGGTTAAGCTAAGAATTGATGCTACTGATAGCGAACACAAGACATTTGGTTAAGCTAAGACTTGATGCTACGGATAGCGAACACAAGACATCTGGTTAAGCTAAGACTTGATGCTACGGATAGCGAACACAAGACATTTGGTTAAGCTAAGACTTGATGCTACGGATAGCAAACACAAGACATCTGGTTAAGTTAAGACTTGATGCTACTGATAGCAAACACAAGACGTCTGGTTAAGTTAAGACTTGATGCTACTGATAGCAAACACAAGACGTCTGGTAAAGTTAAGACTTGATGCTACTGATAGCAAACACAAGACCTCTGGTTAAGTTAAGACTTGATGCTACGGATAGCAAACACAAGACATCTGGTTAAGCTAAGACTTGATGCTACTGATAGCAAACACAAGACATCTGGTTAAGTTAAGACTTGATGCTATTGATAGCGAACACAAGACATCTGGTTAAGTTAAGACTTGATGCTACGGATAGCAAACACAAGACATCTGGTTAAGCTAAGAATTGATGCTACTGATAGCAAACACAAGACATCTGGTTAAGTTAAGACTTGATGCTTCGGATAGCAAACACAAGACATCTGGTTAAGTTAAGACTTGATGCTACTGATAGCAAACACAAGACATCTGGTTAAGCTAAGAATTGATGCTACTGATAGCGAACACAAGACATTTGGTTAAGCTAAGACTTGATGCTACGGATAGCGAACACAAGACATCTGGTTAAGCTAAGACTTGATGCTACGGATAGCGAACACAAGACATTTTGTTAAGCTAAGACTTGATGCTACGGATAGCGAACACAATACATTTTGTTAAGCTAAGACTTGATGCTACTGATAGCGAACACAATACATTTTGTTAAGCTAAGACTTGGTGCTACTGGCAGCTTACATAGGAAATCTTGGACCGTATACACCAAGCGTCATTGATTAGAATAGTTCGTGCACATGCTACATATTTATCAAATATGACACAATTTTCTCAAGTTTAGATATATTTCTTAAAAGCTATTGACAAAGCATCTATGACTTATTTTTGTATTAAATAGACTAGTTTTGTCTCAAAGCTCCGTTTATAAGCAACATTTTCTCAATAAATAAAACCCTCTCTCTCTCCCTCTCTCCTCTCCCCCTCCCCTCCCCTCCCCTCCCCACTCCCACTCCCCTCCCCTCCCCTCCCCTCCCCTCCCCACCCTTCTCCCTCTCTCTCTCTGTCTCTCTCTGTCTCTTTCACCCTCTCGCTCCCCCTCCTTCTCCCTCCTGATCTAGTTGACCACTTATTATGTTACTTAATAACTCAAATTCGCGAATTTCACTTAAGATTCGTGTTACTATTTCTCTAGTTATGGTTTGCGAATTTGAGTTATTAAGTAACATAACTAGTGGTCAACTAGATAAGATTCGTGTTACAACTTACATGTAGAAGCCAAAATTGCATTTATAAATACAGTCGACTCTCGTTAAGACGAATTTTTCGGGACCGTCGGAAATAGTTCGTCTTAACGAAAATTCGTCTTAACGAAAATTCGACGTAAACGTCGGGAGGCCATTTTGGTGGTGTTACGTGAGAAAGTCTAGTTCGTAACGACTGCTTTGTGTTTGATCGCCATTTGCATAAAACAAATGTTAAAGATGACGTGTTTTCATTAAAGTACACGCTTAATTAAATCACTCAATTTGGCATGTTTTACAAACTATCGGTTTGATCGCAGTGTTCAACAATTCGACATGTTTGCATTAACACAATGTAGTCTAACATTTTGCAAACATGTACAAATCCTTCAATTATGTAAACAATCGATAATTAAATGTGCGAAAATACAGGTAAATCATCTCAGTGACATGTGAAAACATTCGTCGCCAGAAGGATACGATCCGACTTCGTGTTAAACAATAGATTTAAGGTGCGAACTTGTTAAGCTGGACTTCGAAAAAACGTCGACGTAACGAAAAACTTCGAGACAAAAATTCGTCTTAACCGACAGAAATTCATATAGACAAAGAAGGATAAAATCGGGACTTTTGAAAAACTTATCGTAACGGAAAATTCGTCTTAAGCGAGTTCGTCCTAACGAGAGTCGACTGTAAGTGGCGAATTTGTGTTATTACGTAACATAATAAGTGGTCAACTAGATACGATTCGTGTTACCACTTAAATCTAGTGTAATACATCATAAAAAGGTAAGAGGTGGCAGTTCTGGGCACTTTCAAGCCTGTTTCTCGTTTTATGATATTTATCTTACCGAAAATGTATCACGAATATTAACTAGATAGCTAGATAATTATCGTAATAATTAAGTGGTTAACACGAAACAATTCGCGAACGCTTTTATGCTAACTGGTGGCAGAAATATGCCACCATATAATCCCTCTCGAAAACACGTTCAGTTTTGTGTCTTTTGGCAATCTATTACTGAATCCAGTCACGAAACAACATTTAGTTTTTTGACTTGTACAAATCATAGTTTGACGTTTTACCATAATTTGACAAATGAAGTACTAACTGAATATCATAAAGAGTAGGACCACATGTTTGTCATATGACGGAATAACAAAGGACTTGTTCAAAATCAGAATGCGTAGCAAAATTTAATTCACAAACAGACGTCAAGTGACAATGATCATGAAGATTCAGATAGAACATTGATTTTGATTCAAATTGTATGTAAAGATGTGGATCCTATCAAGGCTTGTGTTTCACAATGGCACAATGAAAACCATTCAAATCTTACGTTAACCTCTAAACCAACTTCTCTTCAACCGAACAACGTTTGTAACATTGACGCGGATTGGTTAACCTTTACATAAGGGATACGTTACGTACCGATCTGGAGTGACCAGCAATCGTAACATCTCGGCATTTTTATGTTGCACAACAAATCTTAACCTTCAATTTGCGCTTTTTCGTTACGCCACGGACATGGTTTATGTGTCCATGGTTACGTTCAAACGCGGGATAATACATAAAACATAAACGTAAAAGAAACATTTCAAAATGTAGATCTTTTGCTTCATTCATAATAAAATACAACTGTACTTACTGTTTATACCTGTTTAAATACCAGGCTGTGTAATACAAAAAAACAAAATAAGTTGCTTTATATCAATATTTATAACAAGTCACACCTGAAAAGTGTGCAATGCTTCTGCACATTAATTTCCATTAGAGTGTCAGATGATCTAGAGCTATAACATATTCTTATATATCGCTGTTCTAGTCTATACGCGGAATACTGTCGCGATATCATATTGGAGAAAAACTTGGCCATGCGGTGTGACGATCAATATGGGATATGTGTAATGTTTAAATAATAGGTGCGTCAATGACTACAAAGACAGAAATCAAGTTAAAATGACTTAAGCTCCGAGTAAAGCCATGTCGAATACATTTACAACGACACTACTTAGCCAGCACTTGGGTAGCGGGGCACGCGAAAAATTAAATATTCGCTTTAAGCGCTGATAGCAATGAATTAACTTTCTATTATGTTTATCCTGGGGTATTGGTGTTTTAAGAAAATGTTATGACAAGCCCTTGAGTCGGAGTGACTTTGTTCTATTCCTAAAATAAAATTATAAGGTCTTAATGGTTTTATTCCTTCAGCACTTTAAATACAATACATCGATTTATGGTCGATTTCTTTTTGTATACTACCAGCAGGTGGGAAACAACTAACAGTTACATGTTTGTTTCATCGGGTTTAACGCCGTTTCTCAACGATATTTCAGTTATATACGGCGGCCGGTTCACCTAACCAGTTTTTCCTGGACTGAATTCTTACCAGTACTAACTTACCCTTCCACAAGGAGCCGGTAACTTCTCCACATGTGGAGGAAAATCGACATTTTTGGCAAATTTTCATGGAAGGATATGACCTGCCGCGACCGGGAATCGAACCCTGATCGCCGGGTTACAAGCAAGTACAGCGGCCGCGGCTCTAATAACAGTTATAATACCGTCATGACTACAGTCATGAAAAATATGTGTTCGCCTCTGGCAGGGCTCGAACCATGACCTCTTGATCTGAAGGCCGATGCTCTACCACTTCAGTTATTGTCGTTGACATTAAATATTCAGGCGGTAAGCAATTAATACAGTTTATACGTGTGTTTTCTGATCACGTTCATTTTGGACATTAACCAAAGCAGTGTGAAAGTTTTAAACTATTCCATCGAAACCCAATCAACAGAGTTCATGGCGTAATGGCTTCTAATTATATTGTGACAAGGTTTGTTTTACTAAAGGCTTACTGCGAGTAGGGTACAGGAGGGGCTTTCCCCTATAAATTGGTTAGTATGTTGATATGAATTCATCGTTCGATATTTTTAACAATATTATATTCGTGCATATCTCATGAATGGGTCCTCGAATTTTCGACCTCGAATCGCACCAGAAGCCACCTTTTCATACCTAAATCATGAACAAAAATCCGGATGAGATCCACTGGATCCCACTTAACGGAGGGGATAGCCCTTATATCATAATCTGCTCCCCCTCTCGGCACTGCGCGTCTCAAGTGCGAGGCATTTGGCCTCACGGTTGCTCCCCCATAACAATCTGGAATTTCTAGATCCGGGTCTGACGTCAAATTTAGATACAAATTTAAATTTTAAAAATAAAGAAATTGGAGAAATATTGGGAAGGGGGTGTGGAAGACGGGAGAGGGCAGGTACCAGGGTATAACAACTTGGGTTCTTTGTTTCATCAAAGTAAAATTGATCTGGTGGAGCGGTGCAGCTGATATCGCAGGTATCAGCTGTAAGTTTAATTATTAAATATCTATAAATATCATACTTATGCACGTTTTGTTACTGGGAACGCCACATACATAGGACAATGCGGCCTCCCCACAGACCCCACGGAAACAACAATCTAGAAAACATTAGGGGCTGAGGAGGTGCAAGGGTAAACCTGTATGGGAATAGAGGTGCAAGAAATGGTCTGGCCGACAATAAAATACTTAGCATAATTTAAGGGGACAGCAATGGGGGAATGGTTTAATGGAAGGAATACATCACGGAACAAGCCGCGAAAGTCAGTAAGCATGGACCGAAAGGGGGAGGATATGAATATTATATATATGGATTGGAATAGTCGATTGTATTACTAACCGGTAAACCGAAACTTCTATCGAACGATTGATCGTTTAATCCAGCGGGAATACAAACATGTATCTTTAATTGAAATTTGATACACAAATGATACATATACCTGGATATAAAAGCAAGCTGTTGTTCACGTGTTCGAGTGTGCATTTTGTTTGTTTGTATTTGTGTTTATTTATCGTCGCCACCGGTTTCCCATATGGGCGACGCCTCCAGAAGAATGTTAGTCGTATTAGATATTTGGAGGATAGTGCATTATACAGGAGATGCCCCAGTTCAAGAAGCACCCCTGGTTCTTTTTACGTGCTCGATGTAAAGCATCATACACGGGACCTCGGTTTTTAAAGTCTCGTCCGAAAGACTATTAGTACGGTCATTGACGGAGCGGGGAATCGAACCTGCGATCCCTGGACTACAAGTCCAGCGCGTTACCACTGGACCACGGATCCGCTACTGCTGCATTTTCTTTTGTTTCATTGCAATTTATATAGTAGTATACGCACGCCCCTTGTACAGAAGGCTTTATCTATTAAAAGGTAAAATTAACGCTATTAGATAGTATCACATTTTGTATTTACATCTACATAGTACTAGAACTGTTGAAACTATACACATGATATTCTGATAGTATTATAATAATAATAATAATAAATTCTTTATTTTCAGAAGGTTACATATTTAAGGTTAACAATGAATTGTACATCTTTTTTCAATATGGCCTTCTATAAACAATATAAACACGCACAAACAAACAAGAATTCACACACGCACACGCACGGACACCCACACAATCAAACACGCATTCACAAACATACACACAATACATGTTTTAACATCAGGATGTAAATGAGACTATTAAAAACTACAAAAGTTAAGATGATCTGAAAATAAAATTGAAATACAGACGGACGGACGGACGGACAGACATATAGATTCTTTTATTCCTCCAAATACGGAGAGCAGAAAATATATACAAGCAAAAATCGAAAACAAGACTAAGCATGTGTATGTAGATACAGGTAATCACAGATCAAACATAAACATGGTATTGGAGCAAAATTAACAAAACTATTACTTACAGTCTTGAGTAGACTAGGTGTATAATTATTTAAATTAACATTTCAGTGAAGAGAAGAAAAAAGGAGTTCAGTATAATATGAATAATTATAATAAAATGTAATACTGGCTCATAATTAGATAATTCGTTTAGAATGAAATAAAGTAAAGTAGCGCCTAACACATCTCTCTATGACTTAATATAATTAAAATTTATAAATTGGTACCAACAATAAGACAAGCTACGATATCTTACTTTGGAGAGACAATTCTACCCAATTATCAATAGGAATATAACAATTCTACCTATTAAAGTTCACCTAATTTTACATTTTCACCGAATTCCTACCTTGCGTGAGGTAAAGTAGTGATTATAATTATTCCCTATCATCAATTTCAATCAGTGGTATTATGAATTACATGTATAACTGGGTCCAAAAGCAATTAATTTGGCCGAGCATCAATGAGAATAATCGACATGAATTATCTGCACGATAGATTTCAGTCTAACTACACATTATAACTTCGACCATAATTAAATATAATGATATTATTGGCCGAATGATTTCTATTTCGTAAAACAACCTAAATTAAGTATAAAATGATTATCCAGGCCCGTAGCTGGGCACACGAATGTACGCCCGCACGTATCATCATTTTCAAAAGTTGAAAAACTAATAGCTCTAAATCAGCATTATAAATCGACGGCTGAGGGAACAGAACAGAACAGAACATAAGTTTATTTGAAAGACGTGTACATAGTACATAGTACTATGTTCATCACAAATTATACAATACAATAAATCACGTGACATAGTATTAACAATTTGAGTTGGAGAAGGAAGAAAAATACAAAATAAAGAAGAAAAAAATAATAATGTAATAGTTGTTACTCATGTATATTCACATAGATTGTGGAAAGATAAACAAACCAACAGGAATCATAAAAGAACGAGGACAAGCTTGTTCACTATTTATACAGATAGTGTAAGGTGTTTCACTTTGAAATCTAATATTTGGTGTATTTAGTATAGTTTGATAAATTCGTCTGCTGAGTTCATCAATTTTAAAAGAACAAGACAGATATATTTAAAACAACAACAAAAGACACATACATACAATAATGAAATATTATTGATATTATTGTTTAAGCATTAAGAAGTTCTTATAATTATTTTTAAATGTTTCTGTATCAGACAGACAACGTATATTTACAGGAATTGAATTCCTTACCTCACGAGCATAAAAAGAGAATGTTTGTTTACCATAATTTGATTTAAAGTAAAAGGGTGCTATGTCATTGTTGGTGATGGATCTTAATGAGTAAGTAGAATTGTGGGTGAAAGAAATTATATCATGAAAGTAAGTGGGCATTTTATTAGGTGAGAATTTATGCACTATAGTTGCTGAGAGAAATTTACATCTATTTTCAAATGATAGCCACCCTAATTCAATGAATAAGGGTCGTGATGGTGTTATTTGTGGTCTATGTAGAAAAATTTTGCTGCTTTTTTCTGTATTATGGATACACATATATTGTAAATGTTGTGAAAATTAATTAATTTATTAATTTTGGACACTCATAGACTGTAAAGTCTAATGTATTGAGAAGTAAACATTTATATTAAATTATTAATACTGAGGAAGAAAAACTTAAATTTGTACTTACCAATCAAACAGTCATTCGAAGTTGTGCCAAAACCTGTCATGATATTTTAAACAGTAGAACAATGTACCTCTGTATATAAGGTCCGAATTATTTTATAGTTAATGTGTGATAAGTTTTATTTTCATACTAGGAGCAGCTGTTAATCAGTTCACCTACGGTCTGACCGGGATGATAAATGAATTCTTAAGTAATTTCTTAATCGTGCATTAGTACCTGTTTAGAAATTCAGTTTTTTATTATCATCATTTAATTCGTTTCTACAATAAAGATTAACGACTGCTCCTTGGTTTTATATGTGTAGATAGTAGGTACGTGCAATATATATTTATATATTGTATGACATAATATTATGTTTTTAAGAGTTATGTCATTATATCAATGGTAAAATAGTGTGTGTTTTTATTTTTACTGTATATAACTCAATTTGAGAAGTGATATACATTTTTACCGAAATAATTGTTGTAGTTAGTATTATGTACAATGTATATTAATGAGACTTAGATAAATAAATATATATATACGGGATAGATTACATTGTAAAGGTAGAAAGTTTTATTTTTGTTAAAATATGCTTAATAATTTTGAGAAAATGATATCTTTATGTCTTCATATAGACGCACTCTGAAATACTGAATAATAATTTTCGAACCCTCTTGCGGTGAGCTCGACATAGTCGCCACAATGGCTGATAGGTGTATGTGCGTGCGTCCGTAAGTCATTGCGTGCGTGCGTGTGTGCGTCCGTCCGGATCTGATTTTGTTCAGGATATTAATATGGGGGTTTATCTAATTACTAGGCACACATGTTCACCACGATGAGACGGTGTGACGAGCATAAGACCCGTGTTCCTAGCTCTAAGGTCACGGTCACAATAAGAGGTCAAACGTCAAAAATTGGTCTGAAACCCGCGAAAATTCAGTTTATGGATTTGGTAAATATACCGGTTTTTGTTAACAAACTTCGAACTCTTGCGAGATAATGTATTTAGTAAACACTTCCTTAACTTGTTTTTGAATCGGATTTAAAGGAACAAACATCCCTAGCATAGAATTTTATGTACATACGAGAATAGCCTGTTTTAATTTTTATTTGAGCCTAGTAATAAACAAACCACGAGTGGTTCAGCCAATGAAAACAGGACTTACAAAATATTGACCAATAGACATACCGGACACATCAGCAGTATTTAAATCGGTAGTATAAACCCAAATTCGATAAGGCTTTCATTATATTGGGTATAGGGTGGGAATGTTGTTTTTGAATCTATTTTTTTAGTAAACATGATAATGAAAGAAAAGGCGAATTTGTGTTATCTGTATTGTCAGAATGTAAATATATGTAAATAAACCATAAAGTAAACTAATATTTGTTCCATAAAGTGCTACACCAACACTCCCATTATGCTTTGCTATCACACAGAGAAAAGAATTTGAAGATTTATTCACACGATGTTTAAAGTAATACTATGCTCATATTTTTGTTCATTTTTTAACTGAACAAACATGGCAAATATATTTCACATAGTTAAAACATCAATAACTAAGGATTATCAAAGAATACCATAACACTGTAATTCTCTGTATTTGTTGAGAAAAGAAGTTTTTAATATCTTTAAATTAAAAAAGCCGCGGCCGTGGGCCAGTGGTTAGTGCGCTGGACTTGTAACCCGGCGATCTGGGTTCGATTTCCGGTCGCGGCACCCTTCCATGAAAATTTGACAAAAATGTCGATTTTCCTCCACATGTGGAGAAGTTGCCGGCTCCTTGTGGAAGGGTAAGTTAGTACTGGTAAGAATTCAGTCCATGAAAAACTGGTTAGGTGAACCGGCCGCCGTATATAACTGAAATATCGTTGAGAAACGGCGTTAAACCCGATGAAACAAACAATTAAATTTAAAAAACTTCCGTTTTTTTAACAAGCTGTGACGTTTTACAAGTTTTGTCTGTTTCTAACATGATAAAACAAAAAAATATGAATTGGTAATGCATTACAACTGTTCATATTAAAGATGTGTTAGCCAATGTAGCAACAGCGTAGGATGAAGCACGTTCAAATATTTTATGTTCAGATGGGCCAGGTATATCTTTAAAATGAAAATTCCATAATTACATGCGATATAAAACGATTTCTCCGTTTTCCTCTTACATAATTATATTACGGCGATAGTCTTGCCATGTATTTTGACAAGTTTATCAATATACACATTTATGGATTAGCTCTACACACTATATTGTATATTTGTACATGTAGAATGACTTACCCTTCCACAAGGAGCCGGCAACTTCTCCACATGTGGAAAATCATTTTTGACAAATTTTCATGGAAGGGTATGACCTGCCGCGACCGGGAATCGAACCCAGATCGCCGGGTTACAAGTCTGGCGGTTAGCTCACTCGGTAGAGCGCTCGGTGAATAAACTAGAGGTTATGCCGGGTTTGACACCCGGACTTGGCGTATGCTCTTTCGTAACAGTTTGACCGAAGATAATGCATGCTAAGTCATTGTCCTCTGGACACTGAAGAACTTGGTATGAATAGTAACTAACTAAACACAATTAAAATAAATTTCTAAAGCGTATATACAAATGTAATTTCACAGCAGTTGCAAGTTATTTAATATTCTAGGCAGTCATTTGCTATATGTTTTTAAAAAGTGTTTTTATTACAAACAATAAAAAAAATGTATTTATTGATAAAGGGAGGTAATTCACTAAAATACTTCAAAATATTATGTCTTTGAAGTGACATAATTTGGCGACAATTTGCCATAAATAAATCATGCTTTTGAAAGAAATAAGCATGCGTTGGAAAAAAATAGGTAGCATTAGTTCATCTTAAATGTTTCATGAAGAAAATTGGATGTCCAACTGCTATCTGGGTTTTCTAGCATAGTCAATATTTGTTATTGATTTAATATTTTGTGGTTATTTCGCGTTCTGAAGTAAATAATTTAGTTACTGAGAGCAAGGTCAGACTGAGGCTGCTTGTTTCTTCATGCTGGATTATACACAGTGTGTTTGTAGTTATGTACTTAATGATTATTTGCTTTTAATAATTAGTTTCTGCATACTATGTCAATTTATGTGTGTGTGTGTGTTGGAAATCAATTACCTTAATACCGATTTTATGTGAGCTTAGCTATTTTTACTGACAGTTCCAAGGCTGTAAATCGCTTTACATTATTATTATTATTATTTCTGTTTATGTTTTTAGATGTATGTTAAATTCACCTTTCCCCATATGCATTTTTTCACTTGATATAGTGTTTATGTTATTTCCCCCTTTTGGTCTAATGTAGCTAGCTCCTTGATGTATGCCATCCATTAAATGTCCACCCTGTTTGACCTTCTTAGTTGTCTGTCCTTTATGGACGGTCAGGCCAATCCTTGCACCCCTGTTCCCTTGCGTATTTACCCTTGCACCTCCTCAATGCCTTATGTTTTGTGGACTGTTGTTTTCCCGGAGGTCTGTGTGGGGAGGCATTGTCACAGTGTTTACAGCAGTTGAACATTTACGATATATGGTCAATGGCAACATCAATAATATCAGATGATATTTTATATTGTTTTAACAGTTCTATTGCAATGTACCTGTAAATGTTTTAACAGTTCTATTACAATGTACCTGTAAATACAATATGTGATGCAAATCTAAATAGCGTTAATTGTAGGCCTACATATAATAATAAAATATAGTAAACCTACATGTATATATGTATAAACGTTGTACTGAAAAAGCAGTACATGTATATCCAAGGAAACATTGATGTATCTTTAAATTAATGTAAATATAGTAGGGCATATATATACAGTAATATCAGGCCCGGATCCAGAAATTACCGACTGGGGGGGGGGTGCAAACATAATGAAAATGCCCCGCACTAGAGGTGCGCAGCGCCGAGTGCGGGTAGGTACGGGAGACGGCACCTTCACTCCTTTAAGGGGGTTCCGGGGGATCTCCCCCGTAAAAATGTTTACAATATATAAATTACATGTATATGAAATGGTGGCTTCTGGTGCATTTCGGGGTTTAAATTGTTAGGACTCATTCATAAGAATTGCACTTGTATTATCTTGTTAAAAATATAGAACGACCAAATCATACAAGTACCATCATTTTAACATTTCCAGGTGTATTTTCAAAACGCTATACTTGAAAACTATGCAACATAACTTCATTTCAAAAAATATTTGATAGAGGCAATTAATTAAATAATGTTCTCGTGTAAAAATATTGAATTGTGATTTCTGTGCCAAATGGGCCATTTTTTCTGCGCTCACAGACAATTATTTTATGAACACATTTATTGTATTTCAGGGTGCAAACCTGTTTGTAGTTTAAGTATATACTTAAGGCGGTTAACAGTTAATACAGTTTATAAGTGTGCTCCCTGATCATGTTCATTTTGGACATTAAAAAGAGTCAACTTCTGCCAAATCAGCATGAAAGTTTTAATATCTACACTATTTCACAGAGTTTATAACGAAATGGTTTCTTATTCACTTGTGACAAGGGTTTTTACTGAAGGCTCTAAGTAAATACCGTCTATTATTTTTAAGCAAATTAAAAAAATCCTTCAATATATTTTGCATATCACACTTGCTTGTATGAAAGGATCACAATTCTGATGGTGTCTTATTACTCAATCTTTTGAATTACATTTGTATTTAATTTCCTTATGACTCGGTAAAGCCGCGGTAATACGAACGTATTCAAAATACAAAGAAAACTATTGTGTGTTTAGTTTGAATACAAATTCTTAATACGATGAAGAAAATGTAATTTAAGATTTAAGCATTTTGAAATGCAATTCTAAAAAGGAAAATGTGAAAATATGAAAGTGGGCTTGTTCTAGAAAAACTAACTTATTTTATTTTGCAAAACTTTAGGCCCAATTATTACATTCCCTTCCATAAATTATTGAATTGTTTAAAATTATTTTAAGAAATTTTCTTTTCACTGTGTCACACTAAAACAACACCACGATAGATCTCTGTCTCTGTTACGTATGATGCTCTATAATCTGTATTTTAAAGACCTTTTCAACATGACAAGAAAATTGAAAGCGCCTGTCTGATGTAGGGGGCCAACTTTTATAGCACTTGCCTCCGCTATACGTACTGGTAGTATACAAGAGGAAATCGACCATAAATCAATGCATTGTATTTGAAGTGCTAAAAGAATAGTAACCTTAAGACCTAATCAGTGGATATAATTTTATATTAGGAATAGAAAAAGGTCACTCCACAGTCGACTGGGGGGGGGGGGTCCAGGGTCCCATTGCCCCCCCCCCCCCGGTGGATCCGGGCCTGGTAATGATGATAAGCTTTTTTGTGATATGATTCTTATGTCAACTCTTATCATTCTACTAAGGAGTGGCATTGTGTTTTTAAATTGCTACTGTATTCTGTGATTATTGTAATTAATGCATGTACAATGATAAGATGTAAATAAAGATTACTACTACTTTACAAAGAAAAATAAATGTAATGGCCAGACCACATAATGAATACATTGTATTCATGTCGTTAAATATGGTCAAACTTGATCCCGTCGTCTTGAGATCTTGAACAGAACAGATTTTTAAGTTTAAGATTTATTTACATGTAAACACGCAGTTTACATCATAGTGTAGTTGATCCAAATATGACCCCTCTGTGTAGCGTGTCATTGTGTAATATAGTGCCTAAATGTCACCTATTAGTCACACAATTGATGAGATATGTCGAAGACAGTTGTTTAACATTGGATGGTATTTCAATATAAACGACCACCTTTTGTTTTTTTTCGATTTATTACATTATGGCATATGTGTGAAATGATTTTAAACGCTATGGGAAATATGGCAGGAATTCTTTCAAATGGTATTATATTATCTAAATTACCATATTATTTTTGATTTTCTATTTCTTACATTTTGCCTCAAGGGTTGGTAGCTTCATACAGATTATTTGGCCATATTTACAAACATTTTATGACCGAAACTCAGACTTTAAATTAAGACCGAAACTTTAAATATGTCAAAGTTAACTTTACCAGCCTTGCGTTTTCCTAGAATCTAAACGGACGAAATTTTGTCTGAATAATTGCTCTGACTCACTGTACTTTTTTGGAATGTTTTATCAAAATCCATACTGTTATATCAACGTAGGAGCAAAAGGAACATTTAACATTTTAAAATCAAAGTCTGAGTTTCAGTCTATCAAAATATTTGTGAACATTGCCCCCTGCTGTTAGTTTACATGTATGAACATACTCTCACTATACTCCGTCTGTTGAGTTTTGTCTATTGTTATACAGTCGACTCTCGTTAAGACGAATTTTTCGATACCGTCGGAAATAGTTCGTCTTAACGAAAATTCGACGTAAACGTCGGGAGGCCATTTTGGTGGTGTTACGTGAGAAAGTCTAGTTCGTGACGACTGCTTTGTGTTTAATCGCCATTTGCATAAAACAAATGTTAAAGATTACGTGTTTTAATTAAAGTACACGCTTAATTAAATCACTAATTTTGGCATGTTTTACAAACTATCGGTTTGATCGCAGTGTTCAACAATTCGACATGTTTGCATTAACACAATGTAGTCTAACATTTTGCAAACATGTACAAATCCTTCAATTATGCAAACAATCGATAATTAAATGTGCGAAAATACAGGTAAATCATCTCAGTGACGTGTGAAAACATTCGTCGCCAGCAGGATACGATCCGACTTCGTGTTAAACAACAGATTTAAGGTGCAAACTTGTTAAGCGGGACTTCGAAAAAACTTCGACGTAACGAAAAACTTCGAGACAAAAATTCGTCTTAACCGACAGAAATTCATATAGACAAAGAAGGATAAAATCGGGACTTTTGAAAAACTTCGACGTAACGGAAAATTCGTCTTAAGCGAGTTCGTCCTAACGAGAGTCGACTGTATTCTGTTAGTATTCTGACTTAAAACATGACTTACCTTAAGTAACCGCTGATCAAACCGTCCGTATTCCTTTCAGAACAATGGAGAGTAGGGAATGAAACAACTCGAGTTCTATAGTAACTGTGTTCTATTCCCTTCAGCACAATAGTTCAGGGTTATTTCTTGAATTATATTATGATTATAATTTCACTGACGTATATAGTCGTGTATATACCAATACGGTAGGTGTATTATAGGCATACTTGATTATTAAGTCCTGACTATACATTGATTGGTGTACCATGACATCAATAATGTCCGAATATACCCAATATACTAGCATTAAACTGTTTAAGCGCTGTTAACCATACGTTATGATTGTCTGACTGATTGCGTATTGTCCCGATGCCATAATGCTGTCTTATTAACTATATTACATGGACCATTACATTTCAAAATAGGTGTATTGTACCGTACAATCCAACAATCTGTCTTCTCACATAATACCCGATAAATTTAATCGATAATGGAAGCAATCGATCGCTACTGTTCCGTATCTTTCGGCAATTTCCGGAAGATCACCGACGCAAATCGTAAGTCATTAATGAGGGTCATAAAACCCCAGAGTCATAAACATCGGATTAGCAATAGTATTAGGCCTACCGTGTTTTAAGTTATAGTGGTTTTAGCGGGATATTTATACATAAGACAACAGAAGTGTATTTTTATGTTTTATAATTGTCGTTATTTTTATACATTTCAACAGAGACTATATATACCTATCTTACATCTCAGATTTCAAACATAATATGTATCTATTATTTAATATACATGTATAGCAAACGCTTGTACACATATTTTAATGAATATCAATATACATTTATATTTTACGGCCCACACAAACTCATATTAAAGTGTGACGTTATATATTTAACTTCCCTACTCCTGCATATTTAAGTTTATTCCACTTTTAATTTTAATTCATAACGCTCTTCAGTAAATCAATTAATTTTTCTTTCTTTCTTAATTTTGTGCTGGCTCCCTTCTTTTTCAATAAAATCTTAATTTCCTGTTCGGTCATGTCGTCGAAGTTTACACTAGAACATATATTTCTTGTTGGTGATTTTCATGCGCGATTTCAATTACCCTATTTATCCTAAGTTTTTTGGCCGATCTTGACATGTAAATTCTACTTTCCCAATAGTCACTATTGTCTTTATTATATGTTCTTTTTTGTCGTTCAGTCATGCTTGTTCGATTTCATTTGATAAATTTGCTTCAATATATCATTAGTTTTCTCGACACCTTGTCCAGAAAACTGGATTAAACTACCTAGTCTGGATACAAACATTTTATTATTTTAACATTTCCATTTATCATTTTGCTTGGGGGTAAATATCTTACTGCAGTACTATGCGCTAATTATCGGATTACGGATTAACTTTAACACCTTTAATTATTGTCGTCTATGAAATTGCGGCAATATATGTGCCAAATAGACCGTGCATGGGTTTAAGCCGAATAGTATACGTATACGTAAACAGAGGTTAATTGACTGTTTTGTTCAGGGTTGGCATGTTAGAAAAAATATATGTCCAGTTATGATATTGTACAATAACTGTAAATCAGTTTTAATTATGAACAATACCGCGATATTATACCTAACAATTTACGTTTTTTATCACAAGAATAAGAATATCAGCACATAGCCTTAAAATACAAACAGGAAGATACGCTAGAAATAGAATAGATAGAAACGAAAGACTATGTATTTTTTGTGATACTAGAGATATTGAAGATGAATAGAATTCTATTTATGATTTTATACTTAACATAATTCTAAAAAATGTTTTGTGTTGATCACCTTTGACCTTTGATTTATATTTGTATTTATAAGAAACTTTATACATAAGTACATATTTATAATGTAATTGTATTTCAACATTTATCATCGTTAAAAATTAATAAATAATACTATAGCGAAACATGAAAACATCATATAGCTTTAAAAAGTATCACGTTTATACATGTATAATAGTTAATGGTATGTGTATAAAATGCTGAAACTATAGAACGTAATCATTATATTCCTTGATAGCATCGAATCTCGGACTGCATAGTCACGCATAAAGATGACTATATATGGTACAATTACATAACAGCATACCGTAAAAAAGTAACTTCAAGTAACTATTCCCGACACTTTAATATTTTACTAAGTGCATTAGAGAGTCATATAAAGTATATACGAACTTTTCCTGAACAAATACAAATGCACATATAAAATATTACTTCTAGTAAAATGTGCATATGACCACTTTCGCTAAATATACTTAAAGCTTTTTGATAATGACTGTCTTAAATTAATACTTACATTTGTTCTTCTTTTATTAAGGTACAGGTGTGACAATAATTATTTTGGTGTGAAATTTCAAAACTTGACAAAGTGAGAAGAAACCCCTTTTTGCAATAAAATAAATTTCATATATACATTCTTTAGCTGATACAAATGACTAATACACAAATTAATAATTATTACCAAGTTTTTGTTTTCAATTTCAAGACCTTTTTAGATAACATGTAATTCAGATTATTAACAATTTATAATATAATTCAACAGTATTTCTATTATTACCCTGAACCTGTTCGAAAGGCTTTATAACTTCAATCATTCATTGTCAAGATTTCTATAATCCGCACTGAAGGGAGTTTTATTGCCGTGCTATAAAAACATGAACGGACCGCAAATCCGATTAACTTCGTTAGTTTCCGTTAGTTTCCGCTACTGTTTAACGGACTAAACCGAACATATAAAATGATAATCCGAGACTTCTCTGACCCTATAGCCCTTTTTTTTTTTTTTTGCGGCGTAGGGTCAGAGGAACTCCTATAGTAAAAACCCGGGGATTACTGAAAACCACACAGTCGTGTAGTCGTATACTTTCAACGGTGTATGTGGCGTTTGGTCTCATTTTAACGAGAAGTTAGCCGAACAAATCGGTAAATTGATATTTAATTTACCAATCTGCATCGATCACGTGACAGCCAGGTGCTTTGACCCAAATACATATTTACATGAAGAAAATTATTGTTTTAGCTTACTCTGAAAAGGATTGACCGTTACAACGTATTAAAGGTTTTCAAAACAAATGTTACGGTTCAGATAGGTTAATTAATATATTGATAATAGATGTATATGCTTGAAATGTTAATCCAATGAATGTTTACATAGATATATTGATTTAAAGTTCCTCTCCCGCGCGGGAGAGGAAATCCCCGGGTTTTTACTATAGGAGTTCCTCTGACCCTAACCAGCAACATGAAATATCAAAAATCGTAAAAGGGGCTGGTTTAGGGACAGAGAAGGCTCGGATTAATAAAATGATTACAGGTGGTTTGACAAAAGTATTAATTCCCCCGCCTAATTTTTTTTTCAATTTCACATTTAAAAACATCATTGTTTCCAAAAATGTGTATTTTATATGAAAGTGAATGCGAACCTCAAAAAAGTTTTAAAGGGAAAAAGTTATAGCTAATTAAACAACAAAATTTGATGGATTTTTTCAGTGAAATTACCGACTTTGTATGTAATTCAATAGGAATATAGGGTCACTCTATGTTTGTATGAATTCCCCCACCTAAATTCTGTCTCTAATTATTTATTTATATATATTTGAAATCCTAAGATTTTGTTCTTTCCAAATCTGAATGCGAACTTGAAATATGTTAATAAATAAGGAAGTTATTCCCTAATTTGTTAAACGTCCCTTCTTATTTCTATATAGCCGATTATCGATTTTTTAGATAGATAGATAGTTTATTTCAAATTCAGTAGGCCATAGGCCCATGTGAACATAATAATGACATAATACAATTTCCATATGACAGTAACAAGAGGCAATAATTGGTTTTAGTAACAACTATATATCGACAGAAGACAAATTGTTGCATATGTTATGTTCGGACGGTTTTTGTTCGTGAATTCGCTTGACCGCGGTTGTGGTTTGGTGTAATGGCTATCGTTATACATAGCAGGCCCGGATCCAGAAATTCCCGACTGGGGGGGGGGGCAAACATGATGAATATATATATATAAATGAAATGGTGGCTTCTGGCGCATTTCGGGGTCTAAATTTTGAGGACTCTTTCATGTGAATTGCACTAGTATTATCTGGTAATTAATAGGCATACAGAAAGACCAAATCATACAAGTACCAACATTTTAACAATTTTCCAGGGGACAGCCCCCCCCCCTGTACCTACTCCCAGACAGCCTTCACGTATATATTTCGTCTTCCTCGAATCGCATTGAAATCAGAAACATTATTTCTAACTGGGTTTCAGCGGATTTAAAATAAAACTTCGTTTGTAACCGGAAGAAAACATTTTCAACTAATTCCGGCTTCCAAATAATAGAATACAGAGGTTTGATGAGCAGACCCGCGTTCAGTAAAGGATAACGTTTCGGTTAGGCAATGCTCGTAACTGATCGGCCTCATATCCAATTTAACGTTTGCAATCCATTTAACACTTTCAGTAAGTAGTATGTAAAGACCATCGATAGTAAAGGTCTTCATGAATCATCTTGCCCAGTGTGGGCACGAGTATTTTTTTTTACATTAAACTGAATACTGGAGTAACAGTGTAAATAAGGGAGATAAAATCAAAAATAGGAAGTCAATAGTGTAACAGAATATCGGAAGTGACGTGACCATATTGTACATTCAAAAGCGTCATACACTCTGCAAGAACGACAGTTGTTAGTTTTTGTTCATATTTGAATTTTTATCTTCTAGTTGTATGTTTTAATCTTGTTTTCTTTTAGTTCTTAATCCACTGGCAATAAGCCAAATGTACCCACTGCAGGCCCGGATACAGAAATTCCCGACTGGGGGGCCAAACATGATGAAAATGCCCTGAACTTGAAGTGCTGTGCGCCGAGTGGGGGTAGGTTCGGGAGGGGTTTATCCCCCTCCTTTAAGGGGGTCCGGGGGGTCTTCCCCGTAACATTTTTTTCAAATATATGTATATGAAATGGTGGCTTCTGTTGTATTTCAGGGTCAAACTTTTAAGACTCATTCTCGAGAATTGCACTAGTATTATCTTGTAAAAAATACAGAACGTCCAAATGATACAAGTACCAACATTTTAACAAATTTCCAGGGGACAGCCCCTCCTGTACCTACTCCCAGTCAGCCTTCAGTTCAAATCCTTGTCACAGGTGAATAAGGGGCCATTTCGTCATAAACTCTGTGAAATAGTGTAGATATTAAAACTTTCGGGCCGATTTGGCAGACTATTTTTAATGTCCAAATTGAACATTAGCACACTTATAAACTGTATTAACTGGTTACCGCCTAAAGTATATACTTAAACTACTAACATGTTTATGTATGCTCCCTGAAATACAGGGCGAATTTGTTTGGCAAGACCTAGTAAAGGTTTGAGGTTTCAGTTTTGTTGTAGTTTGGTTGAAAAACTTAAACCAGTTATGATTAAGATTTGCAAACAAACAGACGGTTTAGTCGAATAAAAATGACCCATATGATTTTGAATGTATACGAACTTAGTGTCAGAAGAGATTTAGTTGACACAGTCGCATCAAAATCTAATTTCATTTACTGCAGTTTTGTGATTGCAGACAGATTGGTGCTCGATAAGTAAGTCAGATTGGAGAAATTTGTTACTTCTGTTTTGCAACATTACAATGTGGACGATTTTATAGCCAGGTTCCGAGTAAGCAGACATACATTTGACCTGTAGGTTCGACCGTAGGTTGGTGATTTATCAATCGTTGTAGCTTAATGCGCAAAATATATATACATGCAAGTTCATGTTTCAAGTGGTGTAACATAACAAAAGGAAAATGTAATCTCCAGTACATGAATCATTTGTCGTTTTTATTAACGTTAAGGTATTTGTATTAGCTATCTCAATAACATCTAAGTAGTTATGTTTCAAATTCAAATATCTCTTTCAGAAAAATGACAGTTAATGTCTCTATATAGTATTCAAACCTATATATATCACACTGCAAAACTTGCTTGTATGAAAGGACCACAATTATGATGGTGTCTTATTACTCAATCTTTTGAATTATTTAATTTTCCTTAATTATGACTCGGTAAAGCCGCGGTAATACGAACGTATTCAAAATACAAAGAAAACCAATGTGTGTTTAGTTTGAATACAAATTCTTTATACGATGAAGAAAATGTAATTTAAGATTTAAGCATTTTGAAATGCAATTCTAAAAAGGAAAATGTGAAAATATGAAAGTAGGCTTGTTCTACAAAAACTAAATTATTTTATTTTGCAAAACTTTAGGCCCAATCATTACATTCCCTTCCATAAATTATTGAATTGTTTAAAATTGTTTTAAGAAATTTTATTTTCACTGTGTCACACTAAAACAACACCACGATAGATCTCTGTCTCTGTTACATTTGATGCTCAATAATCAGCGTTTTACAGACGCTTTCAACATGATACATGGATAAGGAAATTGAAAGCGACTGTCTGATGTAGAGTGAAGAGCACAAGATTTTTCTATACGGTCTCAAGGCCGATGAGCACATCAGGGGGCCAACTTTTATTGCACTTGCTTCCGCTATACTGGTAGTATTCAAGAGGAAATCGACCATAAATCAATGTATTGTATTTGAAGTGCTAAAAGAATAGTAACCTCAAGACCTAATCAGTGGATATAATTTTATATTAGGAATAGAAAAAGGTCACTCCACAGCCGACTGGGGGGGGGGGGGCAGGGCCCCCTAGCCCCCCCCCACCGGTGGATCCGGGCCTGGGATTCTATATATAGATATATCCATATTTAGAGAGACGTATATCAGGCATGAACATTTTCCGCGGATTTGACACTCGCAAGGGCCGTTTTTTGAGATCGATGCCCTGGACCCACCGGGGCCTTCAGCGACCCCCTGATTTTGAAATTTCGCATTCTCATGTCTGATAGATCTATATGTATTCATGTCTCGCGTATTGCGAGTATTTTCACAACAATCGTGATATTTCCTCCATCAGTTGTCACTTTAAATTAAAGAACAAACCAACACAATATCGAAGTATTAGTCTATATTTTCAGAGTTTGCCTACTCTAGAATAAATGTACAATAACATATTTAAGTACACAATATAGCAACAGGTAAAGTCTCTAATATCATGTATACAAATATACACAAACAAAATGTAAATAATGATAGTAGTACGATTTAAAGTATCGAGGGTTCAGTGCAAGACTACTAACTCCTGTATAAATACATAGGAGTTAGGAGAGTCTTGCACTGAACCCTCGGTATGATCATGGTAATAGGTATGAATTACGAGACCAGTACGGATAATTTCATCAATGCTAAAACGTATTAAATTATCTGGAGATTTCAAGATTTCAAGAAATGTTACATCATGTGTTCACATAAGAGCACGGGTCATTTCTACACAGCTGAATGATGAATTTAGGCCAATAATGTGGGTAGCATATTCTTGTTACCCTTAGCTTTTGTTAAACATATTGTGGGACAAAATGAGAAAGTTTGCAGCTAATAATACATGTGTGTATATATCGGAAAATGATAGAAAACAGTAAGTAAAAATACAGGTATAGCTCTGTTTTAAGGGCAGGAAACAATTAATGGGCTTAATACCAATAAGTAAGTTAAAAGATACGATTTCTATGTTAATGTTAACTATAAAACATACTGTATGATTAGACAGTTTATTATCTAACTTCTAAGTCACCTTGTGTAAGGTGAAGAAAATAGCCATTGGATAAATTGTTCAATAAAAGGAAAGTTAAGCACTAAACTGATGTAAGAATCAGAAGACATATCGAGGGCTCGACGCAACACTGTCATAACTTATATGTACTTATATAGGAGTTACGACAGTGTTGCGTTGAGCCCTCGATATTTGGTTATGCATAGTCACAGATGTCGGCTACGATACTTAATTTGGAAGAAATGTGAATTAAAATTACAGTTGGGTCTCGTTCATTTGAATTCATGAGGTCCAAAAAAATTTCAAATTATACATGGTTTCGAATAGCCCATTTCAATATTTGCCGTGCCTAAGAAGAGACATTGGAACCTGGTATTCATTACAGATTATACCAAGTATTCGGATAGAAGGTAATCGAATAAGCGAGGTCCAACTGTATCAGATGTTTTAACAATTTGGAAATGAGTAAAAGAATGAAATACTAATACTTGGAAATTATTCAGACAATACAACATGGTGTTTAACACAATAGAAATAGGCTTCAGTGTTTAGCACAAGTCTTGTGTGATAAAGTTGGCCAACTGGTGTAAAAAAGGGTCAAATTTATACAACTTATTTTCTCATGGAATTTGCATGTTAAAAATATCAACAGTTTTTTTCCGCTTAGTATTACTAAGAAATATCTTAACGGCCAGAGCTGAATGACATTAACTGAAAAAAAACACGAGTCTACGGATCTTCTAACATGATTATAAAACCATTGCGGTGAACACAACTAATGAAATCATGTACGTAGAAGACATTTCAGATGACATGGTAGTAGCAGCAGTTATAAATATGGGTGAATAAAATGTAAAAACTAAAATAACAAAACAATAAAACTGAAAACTGTTCTTCAGAAAAGAAAGTCAGTTTGGTTTGAAGCAAATTGTAAATTAAAACTCTAGATGATAATGATTTTGATGAAGATGATGTTAATAAAAATGAAAAAGATAAAGAGGATGATGTTGTAATTGATAGTTATGACGATGATGATGGTAATGATATTGTAGAAGAGGTCATGTATGTGTAACAAAATGTGGAAACAGTTAGAGGTGAATGTAACAGTGACACAGAAGATGAAGTTGATGAATATGCAATGGATAACATCAATGAATGTGAAAAAAACAAGTAAAAGGTTTAGAAAAAATCCATGACACCAAAGATATGCACAAAAATATTGCCTCACAGAAAGTCAAAACCATTTTGTTGAAGGAAATAAGCTCAAACATTATAAAGGAACTCATTCAGACCAAAGAAGTATAGTGTACAGAAAACTGTGTCATTGATTTGAGAGAAATGAACACAGTATATAATTTTGAGACACATTTTGAAGAATATATTGCAAGAAATTGCTCAAATATAGACTTGTAACATTAACTTTATCACTTATATTTAAATCACCAACGGTTTACTACTAATGATATGATTGAAATAGTCTAAAAATCTATGACATCAGTTGTTGAATGATGAAATTTGACAGTTACACAAATATCATACTCTCTAAAACAACATAAACATAATACCTAGAAACAGTAAAGCAAACATGAAATGTGCACTAACTAACAAGATGTCAAATCACAGACCTCAACTGATCAATTAATATAATAATAATAAAAACATAAATGAGCTATAAAGCACTACTTAAGGTCTATAACTGAAACAAGGCATACAAAAATATAGCATTGGCAAACATATATCAACAATGATTACCAGTTAATATCTTGACAGACAGATAACTGGTTTGAACAATTAGTAAAACATAGTAAGAATTATTATTAAACTTTTTATCTAATATAACTTTCTATTGTTTTATTTCCCATTCTGTACAACCATAGCTGCACAGAATGTCAAATTGGTAAGCCTACATCAAGAGTAAAGACATTTTAGTCTCAGTAGCCTTATATAGATCATTTAATCACTTTCTTGATGACAATTATATGGATGGGAATGGCTAACACTTTTACCAATTTTTGTATAAAACACACCTTACAGCCTGTGTGACTCATTGGCTTAAAGGTCAATCACGGAACTACAGTAGAGTTTACATCATGGACATCGTTTCAGCTTATGAAATCAGGTATTCGAGGGCTCAACGCAAAACTGTTGAAACTCCTATATATTTATATAGGAGTTACGACAATGTTGCGTTGAGCCCTCGATATATTCTCATATCTTTGACTTCCAAAACAATTGTAAACTATTGTAACTTGATACATTCCCAAACCATCAACACTTAACGCAAAAAAACATTTCAAAGTAATTTTAATTTAATCCCTTCAAAAGTTAAGGGTGTAAACTTTTTTATGATTATAAAAATGAACAGGCAAAATGCTACCTCCAGAAGTTGTATATTTAACCAGGGTTTTCCCTAGTATTTTTCAGCTAGGGGTCCTTGGACCCAGGCGTTTGACAATTTGGGGGTCCTTAGTAAATTTGTAGGGTCCCAGTATGCAGTTTATACTTGACAAAAGTTTATTTTAGGGGTCACAGGGATGCACAGTAAGTTGAAAATATGAGTCCCTAGAAAGAAAAGGGAGTCAGGGACTCAAGATTTCTGCATCAGGGAAATCTCTGTTTAACATAAGTTTGACTATACAGCGCCTTCTTCCCTTGCAGCAGAGACAATAATATCAAATTAATATATACCGTAATAGCAACTCCCAACAAGCATACTAACATCTCCTGTCAGATGAACGATAATGATTTACAGTGTAAAAGAATCAAAATGTTTCTATAAATACATATTCTGAAAGCAATTTTACTACATTTATTAAGAAGAAAGCAACATGCCACTGAATTTGCCAAGGCAAGTCAGCCTTAACAAGACCAACATCAGTGAGCAGTAAAAGTAGACAGGAATTGACTTCTCACCAATAATTGAATAATTCTGCTTCAGGTACTGTTGATTACAGGCTTTCAATTCATTACAAGAAAGGAAAAAAAACCTGTTAACTTCAAACTTTATACATGTTTTTTAATTTTTCAGAATAAAGCAATAGAAACGTTTAATCCCTTTTTTTATATTGTAGACCAATCGCATCCAAATTTTTTACTACACTTGCTGAAGTTTTACCAGACAGTCACAATCGTTAGGCCAGCTATACATAATGTATCATCATACGAGAGAGTTCGAACATCCAACCATCATTATTGGAAGACCAATCAACCCACCCATACCATACCAATGATTGGAATAATATAAACAAATTACAACAATGTGGTACTGAAGTTTTGGCAGACAAAATATTATCATTTTCTCAGTATGTCTAAATATGTACAAAAAAATTAAAAAATCTAAAAAAATAATTAAACATAAAAACTGAATATTCTACAAAACTAAAGAAACTATCACTCTCTACATTGTAAATACCTGAGGATAAATAAATAAGAACTGTTTATTGTTGTCCTTAGACACAACTAGGAGACATGATTTAAAAATCAAGTCAAAAATTAAAGGTACATAGTCTGTTTTTTTGGACAAAATATTCTAAGTTATAAATATGAGAAAATTGGTGGTAATTTACTTCATACAGATGTACTCTAAAACACAGCATTGTCATTTTTCTTACATGTTTACCAAAACCACACATACACAGAGTATGTCTGTGTGAAAGCATTCACATGCCATTTTCTCAAAATTATTAATTAGTATATTTTTATCGAAAATCAGACTATCCGCCTTTAAACTAAATTAATTCAAAATACTATAATTAACGTAAAGATCGTTAAACAAGAAAATATTTGAAAACAATTAGAAAAAGAGAAAACAGCGCAGGCCCTACATGAGATAACATCCACTGATGTTTTCAGAGAGGTTAGTAAAATGTTCCGATGAGAAATTCTTCAAAACCTTCAACAAATTGAGAATTTAGTAAAAAAAACAAAATTAAGCCACAAATTGTTAATCATATCACGTGTGATATAGCTCCTCATGCTTTCCTGCTAAAATGGACCACACTTAAAACGTACTTGGTTATAACGATAAATCTGACAGTATGTAGTAATTTTTATTCCCCGACCAAGCTCTTCTATATTTCATTGTATACCTACATAGTTACTACGAATTTGGATAAAGAGTAATAATGGATATAACGTAGTAATGAGTGGGTCCGAAAAGGCATATTTTAACGCAAACGTACTCGTTTATAATGTTATTCACAAATAAAATGCATGTTCTGTATCATTACACACACATCTAGTTCAGGTGTAAACAAGAAACTAGTCAAGAGTAAAGGATGTTATTACGAAAAATGTTGTATCCATACAATTATAACGTAATTTCACTGTATGGATATAACATAGATAGGATATAACGACGTAAATCTCCTGTTCCACTGTATACTGATGTATAGCTACATGAAACATTAACAGTTCATTCTACATCAGGGGTAGTCAACCCTACAATGTATACTTCGGGCCATTAAAAACGCAACTAAAAATTGTCCTCGTCAGCAAAGTGACATATAAAGAAATAATTATATTTTAATTCTTAAACATAATTTCCTAAACGTAATCAATTATGGAATATGAATACTAGGGCTATAGTTTAATTTCTTTTTGATGAATGATTTACACATTTGTAACAATAAAATGCATTTAACATTTAGAACAAAATGAAGGCTAAGTGAAATAGTTGTGTTTTTAATGACGTTAAGCATAGTTCCAAATGAAGTCTAAGTTCTTTTCACAATATTTTGAGCCAGTTTAATAATTTATATACATTTTAACATAATTGAATTCATAAAATATGTGCCTGTCAAATAACCCTGTTTGTATGAGATTTTACTGATAATTGTCATTGTTTACTACATGTATAGCAATATTTACTGTTCATATCCATAATGCATTCACAAGATTGAAACATACATTTTGATTAAACTGAGAGAGAGAGAGATTAGCTATAATAGATAGTTCCCGCGTCTTCAATAATTACCTCCCTTGTTCTGAATATTCAGCCGTTTTGATAGGCAAAACTGAAAAGCGCTTATGGGAGTAATTCCCAAATATGTGATGCATGTTATTGGAAAATACCAGGAGAATTTTCATTTGTGACAACAATTTTTTCTTCAACTTTCCAAGCTCACCGCCCACATGAGCAAAATATTTTAAGTTATTTTTTTTATATCTGATTATTTTATCATCGTTTACATTATATTCCTAATAAACTTCAAAGAAACTTGCCTATCAAAATGGCGGACTATTCAGAACAAGGGAGGTAAATATTGTAAATGTGGGAACTATCTTTATGTGATATATCAGATTTCAAAATATCTTTAGCATCAAACTAGGTTGATAAGCATAAAATGAATCCACACAACTAGAACTGTTCCCACTATAAGCATGAGAATGTATACGAGACAAACATTTGAGCCACAACATGGAACTTGTCATAGACTTGAGTCACAATTCCTGAAATTCTATTCAGGGTTTTGAATTTGAAATTTTCTTATTGAATGGGGAGCATAAGACTGATGGCATATAATGCTAGGCAGTACATTCCCTGGCCCCAATTTCACTAATACACTTCAGTAAATGCTTTACCAAATTCTGAGCAGTATGCTAGTTTGCTTAGCTTCCGTTTATAAAAAAACAATATTTCAAGATCATATTTAATTGTATGTACCTCGTTAAGTGAAATAACATGATTAATGTACCATCACTTTTCACTGCTTTGCACGGTAACTTTTCAAAGCATGTCAATATGCAAGATATTTTTCGAAAAAATGCATTCAAATATAACATACTTGATTCAAACAATAAGAAAATTACCGTAGTTAAGTATATTAATGCACCTTACATATTTTATTGAAATAGGGGCGAGAGATACTAAGAGAAAAAATGTCACATATAGCACTGTGATAGATATACACAAATATACACATAGCTAACAAAAGATATAAAATTAGAATTATTTTTGTTTGTAATGTTTACAAAAAAAGTGAGAAAAAACATATTCAAACAAGAAATAACACTTGTCAATAAGAAATATCATAAAACATAACAATATGAAATTTCACTGAATTAGAAACTTGTTTTTTCTAACACAATTATATCTTGCATACAACACAATCAAACCACATAAATTTACCCTAAAATACATGTGAATAGAAATGTCTTAAACCATTTTACAGTTCTAATAATTATGAACAAGAAATCTATATTTTTGAAATGATTCTATCAAACCACAAAACCATTGGATTCGAAGTTAGTCAACAAATTGCTTAGACAAAGGAACAAAGTACGATTTATACCCTGTCATACAAAAGCTAGGTAAAGACATACATACATACGTTCACTAGACATAATCTGGTTTTGATTTTTAAAAAAAGTACAATACAAACATACATATTACAGATCTGTCAAAGACTGATTTAGACCTCTACTTGTAGCACACAATAATGTATATTTATAAATATCACAACATCAAGTTTCATTTAAAAAATATGAAAAGTAACGCAAAATATATTTATATATGTATATAGATTATATGTAGAATTCTTTGTACCTCTCCACTATTTACCAAGTAGAAAAAAATATCATTTTTAAAAACTCAGTCACCAATTTATGAGTCAGCCAAGTTGATTGGCTCTTCAGCAACATTGGTGTCTTGGTCATTTGTGTCGGATGTTTCGATTGGTTGATCAGTCTTACCTTGGATCAATGCCAAGGCATTCATTTCTGACAAGTCAGGTAGTTCACCGCTGTATTCAGCAATACTTGTAGCAATAGAACCAGGAATTTGAACCCTTAAATCTGATCCTGGCTGATGTTCTATAAGAACTGAAGGACCGGAAGTCTGTATACTCAAATCTAATGTTTGAGTCGCATTTGGTAAACCAGGCACAGTACTTTCTGGCACAGTTGAAGGAGCATTTCCACTTTCGGTCACAACACGAGAATGCTCCATCAAATTAGAACTCTGCCCTGGAAGAGGCACATTTAAAACACTTACTGACGTCTCTGAAGGCGCCGTTGAAAGTTCACTTGCTAAAGTTGTAGCAATGCTTTCTGCCAAACTTTCAGAAACACTGAGACAATTTTGCTCTGATGAGGACACAGATAAATCACTAGGCGCTGAACCAGGGATATTCAAAACACTCTGCCCTGACACAGGCATACTTAAATCTAAACTCTGCGATGGTGGTGTAGATGATGTTGAACCAGCAACTATTGTGTTATCTGATGAGGGTATGGGTACATTCAATAAAAAATGTTTTTGAATTGTCTCCCTATCTGCAGCTGATAAGCCAGCAAATGCAGCACTCTCCATTTCTTTAGCAATGACTTTAGGCCCTGTGGTAGGGATATTAAGTTCACCCGGAGAACCCTGTCCATATAGACCATGGTATGATAAAGGTGTAGCAGATGGAGAGTGACCATCATGTCTCATTGTCACAGTAATTGGTGGATTCTGACATCTCTTTAAGTGATCTGAAACACACAATGATTTTGAGATTAGGGACATCTGTCAACAACTTAAAATGACCACATGGCCACCAAAGACACTAAGCACATTAAAGAGACTTGAAACTTACACAAACTAAACAATGAAACAATGATATTGCACACATAAATATCAATTAATAAACAAAAATATGGCCCAAATTTTGGTTCATCCTTTTCTAAGTTATGCTGATGTTTTTTTTCATTTAGGCCCAAGAGTTAACTGAGTAAATATTTCAGCCATTGTGAGTACTGAAAGCATTTCTTTTTATATAATTTAGTCCACATATAAAATAAAATACCCACAAGAAATAAAAAGGAATTTCATTTCACATATTCACAAGACCATACAATAGCCTGGAGGACTTTACTACAAGTTTGACAAACAAAAAAACACAAGTTCTTTAATATCAGTAATGAATACAGTTCATCAGTGAGTCATACAAATATTTCATTTTTTCTAAAATCAAACTTGATGGGCCGCAAATAAACAGACAGATCATTCAAAGTACAATCACAACACAAAATGCTCGAAGGACATATAAGTATTTGTTTGTTTCATCGTGTTTAACGCCGTTTCTCAACGATATTTCAGTTATATACGGCGGCCGGTTAACCTAATCAGTTTTTCCTGGACCGAAATCTAACCAGTACTAACTTACCCTTCCACAAGGAGCAGGCATCTTCTCCACATGAGGAGGAAAATCAACATTTTTATCAAATTTTCATGGAAGGGTATGACCTGCTGCGACCGGGAATCGAACCCGGATCGCCGGGTTACAAGTCCAGCGCACTAACCACTGGACCACGGCCGACATATAAGTGAAGGAATACCAATGTTCTCTTACAGTTTGAATAATTATGAAGCATCCTCGCACGTCCTAGTTTTACTTTAGCTCCACAAGTACACAATAGAGTAGCGTCATCTACCGCCTGTACCCCAGGATATGTAATTGCAAGTTCTGAAAGTGAAATTATCACAATATACTCCCGAAACTCTTCAATCAAGTTACTGACACCTAAAACATTCATACTAACTCACAATGGTTCAACATACTTAGGAATACATGTATGTCTAAGAAACTGAATTATCAGGCTGTCAACTCACCTCTTTTCAAAAAGTAGGGATAAAGTAGGGCTATTTTTTTAAAAAGTAGGGCAAAGGGGGATTTTATTGCCTTAAAGTAGGGATAGAAGGGATGATTCCTTACTTTTGAAATGTCACATATGGTAAAAATTCACAGCACTGTACATTCTCCATGGTTAGACCTCTGTGCTTCATGCAGGTGAAATAAATATTTTGAGTTAATGCCTCAGATTTGAAAAAGTAGAGTTAGTAGGGCTCTTACAAGAAAAGGTAGGGGGGAAATAGGGAGCTAGTAAAAAAGAAGGGATAAGGAGGAAATATAGGAAAAGTAGGGCCCAAATGACAGCCTGAATTTCTGTACACAAGGAAGTAATATTTGCGCCCATTTTACAATTCGTATATGAGCACCAATGTACGATTTCCAACCTCTTCTTTAAGTGACATCATTTCCAGAAAATGTCACATGTGACGTCACGTTTTAAATTAAAATCTAACCAAGAACAAAACAATTTTTTTTATATTTATGTCGATGCCTTGGCAAACAGAAAATTGCTTTTCCTACTTTGTTTGAACCTTTGTAGAGTCACTTGTTGTTGTTCTGGTGTTCTCTCTTTCTGTTGGATTTTTAGTTTCTTTTTTGAAGTTTTTACTTCCACAGTGCCTTCCACTTCGGGTGGTTGTGTTGTTACAGGAAACTGAACGTCTGTTCCAACTACAAGATACACAGTAAAAATAAATCATTGTGCAACTCTATCTTACTGCTGGTAAAAATTCGTACAAAAACTTCAGTATGCAACCACTTTTTTCAGTTTTTGGGGAAGTATGGCTGTCCTTTTGATAGGGGAACTTTGTATCATGAATCACCAAATTTGGGTTTTTATAAGGCTAAAATTTTAAATAATTTTACTGAAGGGAAATTTTCTATCTAGGTAGGGAAAAAATATGTACTTTTTTCTTTAGGGAATGGGACGCAATATTGGCCCTAAATTTGCCATAAAAAAGGGCTGAACTCTATCATACTGCTGGTAAAAATAGTACAAAAACTTCAGTATGATTTTGGTATACAGATGATACAAACATCAAAGTCACTACCACACTAAGTCGAAACACAAGTAGGTGCTTTTATGACTATTCTCCATTATAAATCTCTATGCATATGGCCAAATTACCGATGTGGTTACAAAACAGACGTTGTTTCTGGTCCAAAACATGGACTGGTAGAGTTTGGAACTTACTTTGATAATTTCTAGCAGCTAAAACTTCATCCATATGAGCACTGACAACATTTTGAACAATAGCAGCAACTTCAGCACTGTACGGTTCATCCGGATTTCCGACAGCATGGCTTGCCACAGCTTGTGCTATAGCCTGACTGACAGCTGCCTGTTGGCTGGCCGCAACCTGAGCCAACGCTTGGTTTACAGATGTGTTAGGCATTACCTTGTCGTCTAACACAAGTCCTGTAGCATTGGCCTAGAAAAATACATGGGGAATCTTTATGGAATTCAATACGAAGTTCTCACATCTACAATATTTACCTCCCTTGTTCTGAATTGTCGGCCATATTAATAGGCAAATTTCCTTAAAGTGTATGGTGAATATAATGTAAACAATGAAAAACTAATCCGATATATAAAAACAAACTTATTCATTATGCTCATGTGTTGAGTTGGCACAGTAAGTTGAAGAAAAAGTGGTTGTCACGTGCAAATTCTCTTGGTATTTTCTCAATTATCACATATTTGGAAATTACTCCTATAAGGGCTTATCAGTTCTGCATATCAAAAAAGCCGACAGTTAAGATCAAGGGAGGTAAATATTGTAAATGTGGGAACTATCTATACAATACAAGAAAGCAGCCAACTAATCAGAAAGGCAAAGTCATTAAATGTCACAAAGGAACACTGAATAATTCTAAGATTTTAAAAAAGAATATTCCATTTTTCTTTCATGGAGTCTCGACAAAATCTTTCACTTCAATGACGAAAATGTCTTGATTTTTATAAAATCAGATTTTATGTTAATGGACATCAGCCATTTTTCCCCAGTTTTAGTGGAAGTATAGGGGGTCCATTTGATTTGGGGAAATTTGCATCATGAATCACCAATTTGGGTTTTTATAACATTTTTAATAATTTTACTGAAAGTGAATTTTCTTTCTAAGTAGAGGAAAAATATATACTTTTTTCTTTAGGGAATGGGGCCCAATATCGGCCCCTAAATTTGCCATAAAAAAGGGCTGATGGTAAAGAGATTATAATCAATGTCAACATATAAGCTATATTGTACTGATAAAAGCCAATCATCTACACTTACTTTGGCAACTTCTGTTTCCATATGTCTACTGAAATCAGTGTCTACAGGATAATATGGTTTATGCTTGCTGTAGTACTCCAGCAGACTAGCGGCGTATCTTTCATCAAGTATCTGCATCTCTGCCTGTTGTTTTTGATGTCGCTTTGGTGAATGGGTCTTCCGTCTTACTGCTCTTTTTGCCTTTTCTCGACGCTCCTCAGAACTCGCTAATTTCTCCTGCTCACTACCAACAGCAGCAGCGCCTTGCTCTTCATCTTCGTCTTCCCCCGACATCATGTCTGGCATTGTACTCGACTCTTTCCCAGCTGCGGCAATCTTAATTGAAGAGAATTGGGAAATATGATTTGATAATTTTATAATCAAATTACATGTTTTCTTTACTTTTTGAAAGTAAACATATTATCAAACTAAATTATTGCAATTTTTAAAATAATTGGAATCAGATATAGATGTTATCAATTAAAAAAATACTTGTAATAATTAAAGTTCATGAATTGTTATTTTGAATAAAACATGCTCCGAGTTTTCAATTAGAAATATTAAACAGGTAAAGTTTCAGTATTGCAAAGCAAATTGTAGTCATTTGTCTTAATCGTGAAACAAACAAATCATTTTTCGTTTCTGCCAAACATACTCAGATGAAATGAATACAAAAGCATTTAATCAACTAAATGGTAGGCTAATAGGCTCGAATCACCCAACAGCCATTCACATGAAAGCCTCAAATAGCCAAAGAAAACTCAGATTTAAGATTAGCCATCTCATATATCGGCATTTGGATAATCCATAGGTTAATGCACCAACAGCATCAACTGTATGTAACATTGCTATGTTTCGTCTTTAGTTCAGCACTAATCACCATTGTAAAAGAGAGAGAATAAGTTGCTACAGGGAACGCCACATACATAAGACAGTGCCTCCACACACAGACCACCGGGAAAACAACAATCCATAAAACATAAGGCACTTGATGACGTTAAAGGGTACATACATTAGGGAACAGAGGGGCAAGGAATGGCCTGGCTGTCCATAAGGAATAACTAGGGAGAATCAAAGAGGACAAACAGTGAAGGGGGGGGGGGATTAATGAATGGAAAAGATCACAGGACAAGTCAAGACAGCTGGCAACAATAGGCCGAAACTGGGCAGATAAGACTAAAGCAAACAACATCATGGTCTAAAGTGAATATGCACTGTTACTAAAACCCATGACAGCAAAATTCTGAAAATGATATTAAGGAAATAACTTCTGGACCAACCTGGGTGTTTCTATGACATTAATTAAATGTGGATTTTGATATGAAATAAAAGAACTGACATTTCTGATAATGCCAAGCAGTGTATTGTTCATATGCTTAATCTATCTGCAGAGTATGTAAACAAAAATAAAATAGGTGTACAGGTACGAATTTCAGCAGAATTCCAATATGTTCAAATTTAAGAAATAAATTTTGTCAGTTAATGGGAACAATTCGAGGGTTCAGTGCAAGACTATCGTAACTCCTATCGTAAATACATAGGAGGAACGATAGTCTTGCACTGAACCTGCGAATTAAACTATTAAACAAGTGTATCCCCTCACAAAGAGACATCATGTACCCCAGATATTTCGAACAGTTTTAAAACATAGAGCAAATCATCTACAAAAAGTTTAAGTAGTTAATTTCTACACTAGCTATAATCTAAAGCAACACACATTAGCACAAACACACACATATACAAACATCTAATGACAATATAAACAAATAAGGAGTTTGATATATAAGTATAACATGGCTCAAATACCGACATAAACAATATTTATGTCACTCAACGTTAAAACAAATTGATAGATTTATGTGATCAGTAACACACTTCCCCTGACATTTGTACCTGTATAACTATTATTGTTCTTTTACCTACAGTCCTACGCTACAAGATATAACAACAATAGATTGCTCTTTTTATAATTTTTATTGATTCCTTTCAATTATCATCAGAGTGGTCTACCCTGACCACAAATAAATACAGATACAAATGCTTTGCTTATCTTACGCAACTCAACAAAACATCAAGGGAAATGTATTAACATTAAAATTCAGCATAAAACAAAACTAGAGCAGTCAATGAAGGGAACGAATCAAGGCTTTAAAAGCACACTTTTCATACTGTAAATCCAAGGGCAACAACTCTTCCAGACCAGTCTCGAATCTTAATGCATAAACTTGTATGTATATATAATTATATTATACACTTCTACATCCCAATATGAGCATTATCATAACATGAATAAATCACCACTTGTAAAATAAACACAAAATGGCAACAAACAACAAAATAAATGTAAATGGAAACATAACAATGTAATTCTCATTTGACCCAATTGTCTGTCTATGAAATTTGGGTTTGAATTAAAGCACTATGTTCTTACAGAATAGCTAAAAGATGACTTAACATGTAAGCTCTAATAATAAAATATAAGTCGCGTACATCTTAAGAATAACTAACGGGGCATCATTATTGGGTAAGATTTTGAGACAAATAAATTACTGATATACATAATGTAGATGAGTAATTAAATGTAACATTGCCTCGCAAAATAAAAAATGAAATAGAGATGACAAATGTTTAACTAATGGTAACTTAAAGCAGAGTCAATGGAGTAAAACAAAACTACACATGAACTTATCATGCGTCCCAGTCATACAATAATGAAATGCACTATAAAAATGTGAAAGAAATGCCACCAACATTCATCAGTACACACAATGTATAGATAGTTCCCATATTAACAATATGTACCTCCCTTGTTCTGAATAGGCAGCCATATTGATAGACAAATTTCCTTTAAGTTTACAGGGAGTATAATGTAAATGGTGATAAAATAAAATCAGATAAATAAAAACAATGTATTTATTATGCTCATATTTGGGCAGATGGCTCAGAAAAGCTCATATTTGGGCAGATGGCTCAGAAAAGCTCATATTTGGGCAGATGGCTCAGAAAGTTGCAGAAAAAGTGGTAGTCACCTGCTCATTTTTCAATTATCACATATTTGGGAATTACTCCTATAAGTGCTTATCATTTTTCCCTGTCAAAATGGCTGATGATTAAGAACAAGGGAGGTAAATGTGGAAACTATCTATTGACATGTTATAGCTGTACGAATGTAAATGCAGAATTATATTACAGTTTATCTCAATATTGAATCCTATTGCAAAAGGAGGCCATGATGACCCTAAATTGCTCACCTGAGTTTAACACAGCCACGTTTTCAACGAATCAACACTGTGTTAGCAAGTTTGATAATGGCGTTCCAACAAATAAACCAGTGAAATTATTCTGATATCTAACCAGCTGTTTCAGACTAGGAGATAGTCACAATGCCCACAATACATTATTTTGACCTTACACAAATTGAACCAAAATAAAGAGCTTGCATGTATAGTTACAGTGAATAATTCAGACTTCGAATAGGTAACAAAGCATTATCATTAACCTAACGCAAATTTGAATGGAAATTATGCTTCAAATTTGGTCAAGTTGAGGGTTGAATTTGTGTGAATTTTACAAGGCTTGCCAAACTTTAAGACATTCTGACCAGCAGATTAATGTTGAAAATAATTCAACAGAGATTTAAAGTCTAAGCCAGACTCCGTATCAAATAAATGTAAATGCAAGTATCAAAGCAGGTTATACGTCTAAACAACTACACAACAACATTAATATAAACATAACAATTAAAAAGGGAATAACAACGGGATTAAAATAACCCATTAAACGGACAATCAAATATCCCATTAAATAGTCATTAAACGGACAATCATATATTTATATACAATTTCATGATTGGTTAGAGACAATTTGAACCAACCTGTATACAAACAATATTTTTCCAACTGCTTATTTTTGAAGATCCTTTAAATAATTTAGAGTTTTAAAGTGCTTAAATTTTCATAATTGATTTTAACTTTCTAACCATGAAGTAAGTGTGATCTGTACATCTTGCAACAGCAATATAACATTTACATTAAACCGAGTCAGATATTAAAAAAAAGCTAACAGTATTTATGTTACGTCGTTGACTTGGTAGATATCAGGTATACGATAATGAAAATGTCAAGTGTCACATATAATTCCATTCTTATGCCAGCACAAAATTTTAGCAACAATATGACTGGCGACATTAAAAGGAGCAGCCGATAGTATAAAAGAATCACTCAAATGCAGAATTAATACAACATATGACATTCAGTCACCTATATAATATATAACTTGTAAAAATTAACCTCATCATGACCTTTATGCATGAAAATATTACACACAAGAGATACACAGAATAGATCAATCAATGACCTCAAGCAAATCATGTAGTATTGATCCTTCTTGTAATACAGGGGTTCCATTTGACCCTTGAGTTGACCTTAGAATTGCCAAAATGCCACATTTTGACCCTTAGGATTTTGGCTGAAGGGTCAAATTTTCTTTGAATTATAGGTAATTTGGGTATAAAATAGTAAAATCGGGTAAAAAATTATCAAAATGACCCTTGGGATTCTGCCCCTAGAGGAACCCCTTATATTACATACCCTGTAATACTTAACGCATAGAAAGCCGAAGATAAATATATAGACAAGTAACCAACTGTGAAATTATGCTAATAGAATTTAAGAGCATCAGATTAATTTTTACAAGCTATACAAGACCTTAAACAATATAAAACATTGTTTGAATGGTGCTCAAATTGACTCACTTTCTTGCATGCTATTAAATCCTATATTGATACATTAGCTGTCATCAAAACTTGTTTGTACTAAGCCAATCATACATAATAAAATTCATTTCTCCAGTATCAGTTTATAATAAAGCACTAAGCATGAATTATAATACACATGCTAGATTCATTTAAGTAGAGAACAGCTTTCAATACAATTTATACAAAATTCCCTAACCTGAAACAAAACAGGAGTTTTCAAGAGACAGAAATAATATACATTTATACAATGTACACTACAAAACTATAGCACAACACTTCACAACAAGAGAAAGATCAAGTTACCTTATACAACTTATACTAACTACGAATAAAGACGAATGAAACTACTCATAATTCATACCGATGTATACCTTCATTGATTTTGCTTTTTTGATATTAAAATACCACAGTAATAGCAGTCTTCACAATAATTTTTTTGAAGGACTTGCCCATTTGGGCAGACAGCTTGCAATTTCACTTGCCCGAATTCACTTTTACTCGCCCGAATAAAATTAACAGCACCGTCATAATAATGAAGAAACATGATGTTTTGATGGTTGTTTTGATTTGTTAAATCGGAAATGAAGACTGGTAACGATAGTTGATGAAAAAGTGCTGTTACACAAACAAATTTGACAAAAAATAAAAACTAATCAAAGTATTAAGTACTACGTCATCAATTTTTGTGACAGCTTGGATAAAAGCTAGTCAGACCCAACCATGAACAAGATTTGCCCATTTGGGCAGACGAAATGGAGTTTTTACTAGTCCGACAGTAATTTTACTTGTCCCGGGCTTTGGGCAAGTGGGTTGTCATGAAGACTGTAATAGGTTACATGCTATGGGCTTTTTAATTGTTATTAATTGGAAACCCATTTTTTAAGATGAAAACTACAACTCCTCCAAAAATGAATGGAATGAGACTGAAATCAAACTTGGGTCTGTAAATTATTATCCAATACTTATGAGCTGAATATGTATTGAATCCATCCATCCTTTAGAGAGTTATTGATGGGAAACCAGTTTTTCACACAGATGGACAGGAGTAACACTTTATGCCCCTTTGCCATTCTTCGGGGGACATTTTTTAAAAATATAATAGACTTCACAGTTTAAGACAAAAAATTATCCTTATCAACTTTGAAACAGACAGCTATATGAATTTAAATCACTGATTTTGTAAAATATTTTATCAACATAGCAACTTGTACCCTAATTCCTACAATCTTTTTTGCAAAAAATGAAAAATTCAGTCAATAAGGTAACTTTATATGTACAACATAAGGTGAATATACTACGTTTGAGTCCACCACACCGAACAAGAGATATATAGGGTGCTCTAGCTATAATGGCAGGTTACATGTACACTCACACATCGATGCAAGCCATTCATACCTGTGTTGCAGAGTAGACCTGATGATAGGCTGCGTGAGGATCAACATACTGAGGAGGTGTGGCTTGGGTTGAGATAGGCGGAGTCACAGCCACTTGCTGTACTGCCTCTTCATGTAATCCTTCAGCCTGTACACAAAAAAAATAAACTGAAGATATGAAATTGAACTTAAATATTTCATAGTGCATGTATTACTAGTTCAATGGACAAATGAAATATATCTCACAATAAACATGTTTTAGAAGATAAAAAGAAATGGTTAAATAGCGTCCATTGTCTCAAAAACCAGCATTTTCAGTTTTGAGTTCAACCTAGCAGAGACATTGTCCTTCATACACATATATATCTCTGTCTAAGCCTACCACATTATAGGGGTTGAATTAAAATAATCAACCATTGAAGAATAATAAAGGAGATGGATTATGTTGAGAGATCACCTCAATAACTGTTAAGGTATAACAAATGCTATATTTATACCAATGAATAAGTATAAAGAATGTTTGCACATTTGCACTTTTTAGTCATCCGGCAAGACCAATCATTTACAGGTTGCAAATAAACTGTGAAACTATAAATACATGCAGTAGAGTGACACATTTTCCTACATTGTTCTCAGCATCAAAATGATACACAGCAATAAATATTAAAACAAAACTGAAATGCCCAACTTCGTTACAAATGCATCTTTACTGCAGTTTTGAAGGAGATCGAAACAGAAATGCAGAACTCAGAACACCATCAGGAATCATACTGATCATATAAGACAATTAAACTGGGCCACTACAAAACAAACCTACATATTAGTTACCAAAATGTCCATTTCTGGTTTTTACACTTTCTAACAGTTATCTTGTTCAACTTTCATTTAATACTCAAAGTATTAAAATCGGATGTCTACTTTCCTTTTTACAGAAATTCCAATATTAACAAGAGATGTTTGTCAAACATTATGCCCCCTGTGACCTTGATCTTGTACCCCAAAATCAGTAGGGTTCCTCTGCTACCCAAGATGAATGTGTGGACCAAGTTTGAGGATGATAGGTCAAGGGGTTCTTGAGTTATTGATCGGAAACGAAAAGGTTACGGACGGACGAACGGACGGACATACCGACTGACATGTGCAGACCAATATGCCCTCTCTTCTTCGAAGGTGGGCATAAAAACATGATGAAAAGGTAAGCTACAAAATGATGACCTAGTTTCATTTGTTTGATTCGATACATCACAATTAAGCCTCCAAAATCCTTGGACAAGGCGCATAAGTTTGTGTCGTCAAAACTTCAATGATTGGGAAATACTCAACGTCATAACCAACGTCACTAATACAGGTTTTGTCATGGCCACGCTCAAATTATATCCTGAAGTCTAGGAATACACAATTACAAAGACACTTTTCACTATGTTGAACATTGTACAAGTTAATGAAACAACTAGAGCAAATGAGCATTGCTATGGGATTTACAACCACTTATGTAAGTGACGTCATTCCAAGAAAATGCAACATGTAATGTCACTATTTGCAAGCAGGAAACAATATTTACTCCATTATTATGGTCACTTCATTTTCATATTAGTCCCATATGATGCAAAATTAGGCCTACATGGTGACGTCACATGTGACGTTTTCTTTAAATGACGTCACCTAATGAAGAGGTTGGAAATCGTACAGCGGCGCTCAAATGATCATGTCAGAGAACTGTATGGTCTAGCATTTAAGTGAACCTTTACATAATCTAAGAGAATATGTTACCTGCATATCTTCAGCAGTTGTCATTTCCATTTCATCATTTGTTTCTATGACAACTTGTTGTTCTGGTGTCATGGCTGTTGCTGTAGAGTCATGGTGTTCTTTCTTTCCCTTCCCAGCTCTAGGTGATGTCCCCGATCCACTTAGCCCTCGTCTCTCATTGCGAAATTTGTCACATAATATGACATACCATGAATCCTAAATTTTTTGGAATAAAACATAGACAAATATAGCTCTAAATGACATACAAACATGCCTTAAAATGACCAAGGTCAAGACATGTCTTTATTTGAGGGACAGATAAAACAAGAGCCCTGACTATCACAAAATACGCCCGTTCTACGGTTATGTCACTATCTAGAGTGTGAAAAAAAATCAATCAAGCGATATGGCTTGTTATATTATGCCTATACACATTCTGACCAAATTTGGTAATGATTGGACAAATGCTTCTAAAGTTATTGATCAGACAACTTACTGGACGCTGCCCTCACATGAATCTATAATGTGTCCCGTTCTATGAACACGAGTAAAAATGCACTAAGGTAGCCCTTAACGAATTGGCAGAAAAAAACATAATATTGAAATAAAATGTCAAATTAATTCTGTGTGATACCAATACAGTCATGACGAATACCCATCGGACAGTCGGACCTGAGCGATAAAAACGGCCAGGTCCGATACAGATGGCCTGTGCATCTGTCCGTATGTCCGATACAGTACGGGTCAGACGGGTTTTAAAACATCCGTTGCTGTTTACACAATGCGGTCTTCTTACGCGCACCGATTGTCTGTACATTCGCTTGTCTTTCGGACATTTGAACTTTGATTGTGTCGTCAAAAAGGCATTTCAGGCGTGAATGTTAAAGTAAATAATGAGTTTTAACTGTTATTTAACGAAATACGCCAATTATTTGCCCATTTGTGTTTGATTTGTTTACTTTCACTTTGAAATTAGCTGTAATTTTTAACAACATGTTTTGGGTCCGACAAGTTTGCATTCGATCCGACAAGTTTTCCAAGGTTGTCAGACCGAATGACTGACAAGTCTTGGAAGTCATTCGCCATGACTGCCAATAGTATTTCAGATATATTTATGAATGCATTATCCCATAAAATCAACACTATTCTGTGGTATAGAACACGGAACTTACAGCAGGTGATATATGACTAGCTTTCATTTTGGCTGCCAGTGTCGGGAAGGTTTCAACTATAGCGTTAGCCACTGCCATTTTCTGAGTAGGGGTAGGATATCTGAAAAATAAACATAACTTGTGTTAACAACAAATAGGTTGCAAAGAACTTATGTACTTAAGACAAGTTAGTACTGTAACTGAAAGATGAATGCCTACAGATGCATAATCAGTGAACATACCGAGGGTTCAGTGCAAGACTATACCTACTCCTATATAAATACATTGGAGTTAGGATGGTCTTGCGCTGAACCCTCGATACATAAGTGTGCAGCTCTTTGCCTTGTTTTCAGAACCCTGTAACTCAATTTTTGGCGGTTTAGGGTATTTGGTATCCTTGAAACCAAGCTCTTTCTGTCAGTACTACCTATATTGCTCTGGAATGCACACTGTATGTAACATTTATCTCAAGAGGGTAAAACTTAAGTCGTTTTTCTCAAAAAGACGAAGAACAAGTAATGGGGTTCTGGAAAAAATGCGACGAATGATGTCTGAATGTTAATAGGAGATGGTTAATTTGAACAACTGATGAGAAAATGAAACATTTAATAGATAGATAGATGACAAACATTTAGCATCACAAGCGCCAGTACAATTCATAATTTAATACATTTTGTTTCAATTAAACAAAAAATCACCAATACTTACAATCCAGTGTATTTAATTAACTCGTGGAAAATTGTGTCAATCAACTGAATTTTTCCTGCTCTAGTGATCTCCCCTGTTTGAATCATCTGTAATGCTTTTAGACCATAGTCAAGGTTGGAGACAGGAAATTTGTCAGGGAATGGAATAATTTGCTGTATTTGGTGTGAGTAGTATTTTGGATTGCTGTTCTTCATGGATTCTAAAAATTTGCGTCGCATTTTCTTGGTTGATATTTCTGCAGCTAACTTGTCATCAGCTGGAACATGAAATGTTTCAATTAATAGATAGTTCCCTAATTTACAATATTTACCTCCCTTGTTCTGCATAGTTGGCCATATTGATAGACAAATTTCCATGAAAGTTCATAGGGAATATTCAGATTATAAATTTACTTATTCATTATACTCATGTGGGCAGTTGACTCAGAAAGTTGAAGAAAAAGTGGTTGTCACATGCAAATTATCTTGGTATTTTCTCAATGATCACATATTTTGGAATTACTTCTATAAGTGCTTATTCAGTTCTGCCTATCAAAATGGCGGATGATTAAGAACAAGGGAGGTAAATATTGTAGATGTGGGAACTATAACAAAGATTTCTATACATTATAAAACAAGCAAAAATGGGCAATATTGAAAACTGAACTGATGCAATTTCCAGGGTCCGTGAAAACCGAACTTTCTGAAAATCGCAATCCTCAGGAAATGAAGACGATTTTCAAAGTCCCGTATATATTCATATTAATTCAATGTATAAAACTCTCTGAATTCCAGACGGCTTTTTGCGCCAGCTGACAGATATTGACCAATATGTTACCCCTAAAAACCGGACGCCTACATTTATTGTTGAAGGGTCAAACTGTGTACTGTTTATTAAAGAAGGGGCCATAACTAACAATGTTATTAATGGGTGTTGTTTTCCATTGTTCACCATTATTGGTCATGTGCATAATTTTAAAAGGCGTTAAAAACTTATGAAGGCGCGATAGTATAAGTAATTGCGCAATTACACATTTTATTTAACAATGGCCCAATCTTTTGATTTTTGCTTTGGAGGAATGTATCGCAACTACTTTTCACTCCGGTTTTCATGGAGTTTACTGTATTACTAATGCCGAAGCAGTCTATAAATGAATCAGTGAAAATGCATCAAAAGTTCATTTCAAAAGTTTGCTTTAATGAATAAGTCAAACAAGCACTAAAAGTTGGATGTCGTGGTAAAATCATGCCTGAAAACAGTTAGCCCTTACCTTCAATGAGTTGACAGGTGGGATTATGTATGACAATGCGTACACTATCAATTAACCCTTAAGGTGTTCTTTCCAAGCAATAATATTCACAAGTTGCAACAAAGTGGAGTCAAAACATATACTTACACATACCTACAGGTGAGGTGTTGTTACTAACAGCAGCATACATTGATAAAGGGTAAGTCTGACCGTCCTCCCCGGTCACTTCAGCATTCTGACCATCATGCTGACCTGTCACATCAGGTGTCAATGCTTTCAGACTTTCCATTCCTCCACGACTATCCTCATCTGACTGACCCGCTTCAACTGAAATATTTCAAATATTGTTTTTTGCAATGTCAAGCTTAAAATGAGGACCAAGGCATAAGTGACACAGATGATTACTTAATTTAAACTGCTTTCAAGAAACCAAATTCCTTAATTACAAGACTTAGTTCAAAATCAGGTCTATAGACCAAAATCATGTCTTTAGTTCAAAATCAGGACTATAGTCCATAATCAAGTCTTTAGTTCAAAATCAGGACTATAGTCCATAATCAAGTCTTTAGTTCAAAATCAGGACTATAGTCCAAAAATCGAGCCTTTAGTTCAAATTCAGGACTATAGTCCAAAATCGAGTCTATAGTTCAAAATCAGGACTATAGTTCAAAATTGAGTCTTAAGTTCAAAATCAGGACTATAGTCCAAAATCGAGCCTTTAGTTCAAAATCAGGACTATAGTCCAAAATCGAGTCTATAGTCCAAAATCAAGTCTTTAGTACAAAATCAGGACTATAGTCCAAAATCGAGCCTTTAGTTCAAATTCAGGACTATACTAGTCCAAAATCGAGTCTTTAGTTCAAAATCATGGACTATAGTCCAAAATCAAGTATTTAGTTCAAAATCAGGTCTATAGTCCAAAATCAAGTTTTTAATTCTAAATCAAGTCTATAGTCCAACAAGAGCTTTTGGCACCTTGTGGTCATCAACATACACCAGAACTAAATACAGTACAATTTTCCACGATATGCACATTTTCATTATGGTTCACATTACCCACTTTGTAATATGTGAGAAAGAAATGAGCGTTTATTTCAGACATTTCTTTGATAATATACAAATGTATTTCAGACATAGATAATATACTGCGGAAACAAAAAATCATGTTTTAGTAATGTTCAGTGACCTACACCTTGGACCTAAGAGGCTGGGTTTTGTGTGCGGCACATTGTCTTATTATGATTATTACATGTACCAAATTATTTTGAAATCTTTCCATCCATTATGAAGATATCGCCCGAACAATAATCCAAACACACACGGAATGGAGCAACTCTTAATGCCCCACATATATATATAACATGGGGCATAAAAACATTCCATTACCTTTTACCCGGACTTCAGCAGACTGCACATTGTAGGCATTAGCAGCAGTTGTATCTGAGGATGGCGTGTACGTCTGCTCCTGATCGGCGACAGTGTATGTTGGTTCCCGCTCTACAGCAGCGGTATACGCAGCCAACTGCTCTCTGTCAGCAGAAGCATGATGTATACTCATATCTTGGGCAGTATTCTGTATTGAATCTACTTCATTTGTGACCGGAACAGATGGTGGAAATGTTTGCGTTCTCAAAGCTTCAAAGGCTTCGAGAGTTGACTGAATATTTTGAGAACGCAATGATTCTGGTATGCTGTCCGTATCAAGCCGATGCATTCTAGCTAGCATGTCCATACTAGAATGTAACTGAGGCAAGGCAGTAGTTTCAGGTGTCGATCTTACAGGTGATTGTTGACGAGACTTTTTAGGGTATGGTGGTGATATAAATGCATTTGTGTCATCAGTTGTAGTGTCAGCTTTACGCCTGCCAGTTTTACCAGTCGAGGAAGATGGCGTTGTGGTCTCAACAATACCGCTTGCTTGAGCAGATTGTTTCAAACTACGATTGACAGCAGCGATCTGACTTTCTAATGCTGCAATTTGTGACTCCACTTCTGCTGTGGTCAGAGATTCTTTTCCCGCTGCTAATGCAACTGGTAATGACATTGCGAGACCTTGTTCAAGATGCGTTTGTCTGATATGCTTAGGTGACAGATGCGAGATCGGCGGTATACGCTGAGTACCGGCATGATAACCGGCATACTGACCAATAGAGTTTGATTTTGTGTATACTTCTGGAGTAGAGATCGGTGTGGCTGTGGACTTTTGAAATGAATCAATAGGTACAGGTGGTCTAACCTGAGAAGAGGCTGAATATGCTGGTGATACAGATGGGGATACTACGGTTGAATTCACAGTAGACACTGTATATAACGTACTAGCACTAGTAGCAAATGATGTCACAGGTTCATATGTAGAGGTAATTTGTTGTAAAGATGGTCGAAGCGATGCCATGGCATGAGCTGCTCTAGGTGACAGTGGCGGTACAGGCGGCACCGTAGGTGAAAGATCCTTGTCACACTGGGAGGATGATGCCTGGGCTTGAGCCTCCTTTTGTTGTTGTTCTAGATAATCAGCGCTTGCCCGCAACCACTGAGGTGTGTCATTTGGTGTATTATCTGCTTTTAGAAATAAATCAGCGGATAAGATGCACTGGTAAACATAGGTTCTGTTGACAAGTATAATGACAGAAAGGCATAAAATTTAAAATTAACACAATTCTACTATGATCAAATGTCATTAAGAATTTTTTTTAAGTAACATTTTTGCTCCTTTCTGCTAGTAAGTTACCGACTACAAGCTAAAACATGGAATTATCTTGTCATGAAATACTTAGAAAATGAGTTTAAGCTTTGAATATCAAGTTGCAAAAACCTCATATTTAATTTATTATTAAAAGTAAAAAACAGATATGAGAATGATAAATGTTTTGCTTTAGCTTATACATGTTTATTTTTGCAACACATTTGAAAAGTGTGGAGTTGAATAAAAGTGTTGAAGATGAGAAAAATATCTACAGTCTGACATAGTGTAGGTTCATGAAGCAATATATCACGGTACATATAATGATTGCAATATGTTGATATAGTATTGTCAGAGGTTCTACTAGGTCAGTAGGTGCTGAATCTCAAGGTTCATTTTGATAAATTTTTACCTGATTTTAACCTTTTATAGCCAAATAACCTATTATTTTGAGAAAAATGGACTCTTCAGCCAGAATTCTAGGGTGAAAACGTAGCTTTTTTGGAAATTCCAGGGGTCAGAGGGTCAACTCCTGGGTAAAATGGAACCTCTGACAGCAGGCACATCATGCCACCCCTTGACCTAATATGTTTGCCTTAATCTGTAGGTAATTTCAGCACTGTCAATACACTACAGTATTGAACAATTACATTTCTAGGCAATAGACAATTCTTGTGGCAGAAATATTGATGTCATTTTGTTGTGATTGTATACATGTATCAGCAAACAGCAAAGGAGCTGTCATCTAAATAAGCATTTTTTTTATTAAACTCATAGTCATAATATAAATGACTTAAAACAATGTCCAAGCATCTCACCCATTATCATACGTCCAAATACTTTGTACTCTGCCACTTTGATATCCAGCCACATGACAAAATGCGACAACGTCCATGGCTGAACCTGGGACAACAAATTACTGAAGTCCTTCTTTACAGATCCTAGGTCCATCATTGTCAGTTAAGAACCTAAAACAAAAAAATAATCTGAAGACATGACAAGTTGTAAACATTAACCCTAAATGCTTGATCATACTTAAAATGTGTTAACCTAAAAGAGTAGCAGGAATATGGTAGACGGATCTAATCTTTGGTAAGGTCTGGCTTCAATTCCATAATAGATAGTTTCCACATCTTCAATATTTACCTCCCTTGTCCGTTATCATCTGCCATTTTAATAGGCAAAACTGATAAGCACTAATAGGAGTAATTCCCAAATATGCCATAATTGGGAAAATATCAAGAGAATTTGCATGTGATAACCTCTTTTGCTTTAACTGTCTAAGCCATCTGCCCACATGAGCATAATGAATAAGTTATTTTTATATATCTGATAGGATTTTATCATTGTTTACATTATATTCCCTAGGTAAATTTGTCTATAAATATGGCTGACTATTCAGAACAAGGGAGGATAGTTTGTAAATTTGGGAAATATCTATAGGTAGAGCAGTCATTGATTTGGCAAAATGCATATGGACATTATTGATTAGGTACGGTGAAGTAGTAGGAACAGTCTTTTGACAGCGCAAATGTTCCATTTTTTTGGTGATTTTTGTTATTTTCAGACATGTTCTTTATTTTTCAATAGTATCGATTTTTATGGGATGATTAATGATTGACGAAAAAATATCAATGATACATCAATATTGTTTCTATACATGACAGCTCTAAAAAAACAGCCTCTAACAACTGAAGAGTTGAGAAAAAATAGTCATGCTCAGCAGGCGCATGGAATATGAAATCACTAATTCCACAACACTAATAGTACACAAGCATTTGGGTAAATGTTAGTTAAGGTCAAGCGTAAAAGTACCCAACCAATCAAATCTCAAATTGCCACAGATCAAGCCTCAGATGTCAATACAGCATATGGACCGTCAGTGATTGTCTATCAAGTCCATGCTGCCTAAACAACACATACTGTGTTTACTGTGGGACTATTTTCAAGACACATTCCGTCACAATGATCGCTATTTGAGTAAGAACATTCCAAAGAAAGTAGCTATTATGCCGATTGAACAATGATTGCGTATCTGACCTATCAGAATATGATCACAGGTTTCGTTGCGTTCATGTACCTGTGGCTGCCAATTTTTGCATGTTGGTTTTTATGCATGAATTACACACTGTAGCCCATGAAGAATGGGCATGCTGCTAATGTTTACAAATAAAATAGGCAAATAGGATGCGATTACAGAAACAAATATATATAAATGCACCTAGGCCTATGATATGGCAAATTACAGGTCATATAAACCATGGATTGGAAACTTCCTACTTTGTCTATGTAGATTTGTTTGAACTCTCGCGAGCAGCGAGATGTCTTCCGAGATCAAACCTAGGATAAAAATGTTGCAACGTCCGCCATCTTGTTTCTGAATCCAGAGAAGTTGACGTTTTGATCTGCCATAATCATCATGTTTACAACAGCTATATATATTTTGGTATGTATTTATATTTTTGTGTTTAGTTATAATTAAGAATTACACAGGTCAATAGACAATTAAACAGACATTTAAGTGCTAATCAACAGAGCCAGCAACAGACAGAAATGAATGGAAATTGCCGATTATCGCCGATCGATGAAGTGGAAGAAATTCATGATACTTACCGAGTGCGCGCTAAGAATAGTGGGTAAAATATTTCTTGTTATTGTTTTACCAATAGATAGACAATATTTACCTCCCTTGTTCTGAATAGTCAGCCATATTAATAGAATAGGCAAAATTTAAAGGGAACACAATGTAAACAATGAAAAATAAAATCAGATACATAAAATAACTTATTCAGTATGCTCATGTCGACAGATGGCTCAGAAAAAGTGGTTGCCACATGCAAATTCTAATTTTCTAAATAATTAAGTTAAGTTAATTATCCTGTATTTGGGAATTACTCCTATAAGAGCTTATCAGTTTTGCCTATCAAAATAGCTGATGATTAAGAACAAGGTAGGTAAATATAGTAGATGTGGGAAGTACCTTTATCAGCCAGTTTCCAATGTATGGTAAATTTGTCCGTGTCATTAATTATAAACCCAAACAGCTAGTGAAACATGGGAATAACTAGACCGGACCAGCATTTTACCAGCTAATGTTGTTCGAACGTGCCTTAGTGTTGAACCCTGTAAAGCTGTGAATGGTGCAATTCTACCATATGAGGGTATATATGCATGTCTTTACAATATGGTCGAACCTAGTCACAATTAGGTCACACAATCTAAATAAGTCCTATGCACAACAATGACATACTATCAAATGTGACACTATACAGTAGTTTTTATCTATAACTCTTAAAGTCATGTCATGTTCTTAATTAGATGGAGAATGAATAGGCAGAGACTAAACTGTCTACTAAAAATCTTAACTGCAAATTTATCTCCCTTTAACAAACAACCGAACATCTCTATTAAAATATACACTTTCTGTCACAAATGCAATGACAGCGAACTTTGTAAGAATACAACAATACATTGAGTCATGAAATGCAACATATGGATGTCATATTTACCATGTTGTCAAGGCAATTCACGTATTATTTAGCAGGAGAAACGACAATTTTCATTCCGTTTACTTTGACATATTTTATAAAGTTGAATATGCCGCAAATAAATTACAGTCAGGTCGGTTATTATCAACGAAACCAATCGAGCACTATGCATAAATATATAATGAAAATACCTTCATATGTGTAAAAGCAATACACCCAGCATATTATGCATAAATAAATCAATACTTGAGAGAAAAACAACGCTAAATTTACAAAGCCTGCTTTGTTCAAAATAACCGGAAGTTTCTCGCACCTGCTTAAAACGCGTGCGAATACTAAATATTATATATCGGCGTCATCTTTGGTACTCTAATAAATTTTAAAGATTGCCAGTATTTTACCGTTTCTGCGTGGTTAGTAGCCATAGTTAATGTCACCGAGTTACACGAAACACAGGATTACTCTTGTTTGTTTGTTTGTAAATATAAATATTGCCAAATACCACATGTGGGGAGATATGATTTATTCCTTTCGTCTGTACTTTTTTTTCAAATGTAAGACGTTCTCTACTCGAGCATTCAGTTAGAAGACATAAACTTACCTGTTTGCAAGGAAGACAATCCTATAGCATAAAACGTCGATGCTCTTCATTGAAAGATGAAGAGCTTTAACTAATGGCGCTACATCTCCAGTCACGAAGAGCACAAAAGATATGTTACAATTATTACAGATATATTATGCTCATTTTTTGTTCATTTGTTTACCTAAACAAACATGAAAATATACTTTATCTAGTTAAAACTTCAATAAATATGCATTATCACGGAATACATGTCTCTGTATTTGTCGAAAAAGACGCTTGTATTAAAATAAAATTTAAAAAACTACCATTTTTTTTAACAAGCTGGTGTTTTTTTACCACATGTAGTTTTGTATGTTAGTAATATGATTTAAAAAATAGTTTTAAACGGTTATACATATCAATGGTTCTTATTAATGATGTTTTAGAGTATGTAACAACAATACTGGATGATGCCCATTAAATAAATATAGGTTCAAATTCAAGCCAGATACAACTTTAATTCATGAGCGTTATAAAGTAAAAACCTTTTATGTTAAGCATCACACACAGAGGAAGACCAGTAGTAATATGGAGAAAAACCAAGGACACTGAGCTGAGTACTATATCCAAATACTGGAGCGAAGCAAACTGATGATAGCACAGGACCGAACCAGATAACGAGCCATGGTGGGAGCACTATGTCTCTTCTAGGGTGGAGAGAAATAAGCAAGAAAGTAAGTATTACAAGCATGTACATGTTTCATTAACACCATTATTATTTGAATAGTTACAAATAAATAAAACCAAAGAATTAATGCAACGATTTTTTGGAAATAGTTAAAACCTGAATCAACGCCCGCTTTGAAGTTTACACTTGTATACTAACGTTATATATAAAACCCACGACCCAAACTAATGCAGTAACCGTGTACGATCGAGTTTTTCATGATTTTTTCATCATGACTTTTATGATTTTCAGGTGATTAAGAGGAGGTAAACTATGTTTTTTATACAGGATTATTTGACGAATCCCACCAAAAGTTACCACGAGAGATATTCATACAGACAGCTAGTGTAGCGATAGGTCCCGGGTACGAGCCCCGATCTGGCTGCACATATTGTCAAACTCTGTGACTCTTTGATATACATACTGATGTTTGGCTTTTTCCAAGAATAAAAGCAGAATTGAGGGGATCTCGATTTGACGACGTTGATGACCTGCCTGTTGTTGTTCGTGAATGTACCAGGAGAATTCCATCAGAAAACTTTTGAATCATGGGTCCATAGATTTGAGAAGTGTTTGAAGTGTTCTGGAGAGTACTTCGAGAACATTTGACAGTTTTTTCCTTCATGTGGAAAGAAATATGGTGTCGGTATGCATAGTTGACCCGCTCATGTCGACATGACGTTGCCATGGTGACAATATCAGGGACATTTATTAAAGTAGTCATATCAACACAAAATACTTCCTGAATGAGATACCTGATGGAATTTATTTTTAAAAATACAAATGTACAAGACTTCAGTAATAGCAACTGGTTTCATATTATAAAAATCTTATCATTTTTCTATTTTAAAAATAATTAAGTTTATTAAAACACCTACCGTCGTGAGACTTCAATGACCATAAACAGTTAAGTGTGAGGTTACCTTGCTGTCAACACATATTTTACTGACATTTACAAGGATGTAAATCGCTATATGATAATTATTTCGTTATATATTTTTAGACGAATGTTAAGTTCCCCTTCGCCACGTGAAGTTCCTAACTTCCAAACTTACGGCCCATGGCCACTTGCTTTTTTAGCTTGCCCTGTGCCTGTTGTGTAGTCCTTCACTTCCATCCTTTTCACCCCTTTGTTGTCCCCTTAAATTTTCCATCGTTGTTTTTGATAGTCAGCCATACAAATCCTTACTTCCCCATTCCCATAGATGTTTGCCACTACACTCCCTAATGTTTCATAGGCTAATGTTTCCCTGAGATATGTGTGAGGAGGCATTGTCTTGTGTGTGTGTGGTGTTCGGTCCCCGGACCAGTTTACAGTTTATTTACATATCTCAGTTCGAGTAAAACAACACAAGTATATAATATACAAAATACTAATACAATGATAAAAGAGGCGATTACAATTAGAAAATCAAGGCATCATGCACAAGAAACGAATTGTATGATACATGATGAACACATATTGCGGGAGGATGTATGTTTGTTCCAATTTTGTTTAACATAAGTATACAAGAAAAATATGATATTTTCGGATGTTTCAAGTCTGGCATTTATCTAAATTTACAAATAATTCCTTTTATAAGCACACCAAGTTTGCTAGTTTCCCTGTAACAACTTGTTCTTTCCTTCATTGACACAATCGTTGTTCATGAGTGTACAGATGAATGCCCTATTTCGTTGATCAGTCGTTGCATTCAAACATGACAATCATTTGAAACGACCACGATGCTTTCATTACACCCTTCACCTCGCTTTGACCTGATCACACCGTAAGGGCGTTGACCCCCGCGAAGTTCTTTCAATACAATTACGATTGACAAAACATAAAATCATCTTCAAATTGATTTAGTAATCACCTTGGCGTGCAATTTGGTGTGCCTGGTTTTCATATCCGAGGACATTCGGTTGTTTAACGTTGGTATACACGTTACATTATATTATTTTATATGCACATTATCCTAGCTCTGACTTTCATACGGGTACACTGCATGATACTAACCTTTTGAGAACAAAATTCGCTGCGATCATTACACAGTTGCATTATTGTTATCTGTTATTTGAAATTTTTCGAATACTAATTGTGACCAGTCATTGAATGTTCATACTTTGGTTGATCATAATTCTAAAACACAATACGTAATAAGGTCTATTTCTTCGCCATATCAGCAGACTGGAGACAATCAGGGGAATATTAGCTAGGACAAATGAAACCAGTCTGAGTAGCGATTTGCATAATTGTTCGTTAGGGTAAAATTGCAGCAAATGTTGTATCATGCATATACGTAAGTCCGATAACTTCCAAATGTCTCGGCGGTATCGATTTGTCAGTCCACCTCAATTTGTGGCTATAGAAATATAGAGTAAACAGTTTTTTAGATTTTCATATTTTTTTATTATTTAATTCACACAATTTATTCACATATGAGCACAAACTTCAATGTTTACTTTTTAAAATGATATAAATTATTTTATGATTGAGTATTATCTTCATGCTTCCCTGTTTTATTTAAAATTGTTACTATTGATCCTTATACCTATAACTGAAAAACATACGAAAAACTGTAATTTTATCAAATATTCCATTTTTAGATACATATTCAAAGTATTTATATTTAAAGTACAACATTTTTCACATACGTGCATAAACTACAAAATATAAATATTTTAATGGTTTTTGTAAAATTTGAATTAAATGTTATCTTCATGCTTCCCTGATTGATTTAAATTAGCATTGTATTTGAAAAAACTGAAAATACTGTCTCCGGTAAGCAACGATGAATACAGTAATACTTTTAAAGATATAATTGAGGTACTCAGAACTTTACCATTTATTTCTTCATTTGAAATATTTTTTATTAATTTTCTTGTTGTATATTTTTCTTTTAAAATATTTTATTTTACGTAGTATAAAAGATATGCAGATGTTTAACAATTACCTTATTCTTTAATCTTGGATCTTAAAGAAGTCAGTCACACGTCTTTAAAACTGTGATTTTTTTACAATAGACTGAACGTAACGGTCAATTGAGACGACAAGAAAATACTATACATGTATAGAAAGAATAAATGAATGCAATTTGTCGGGAAATAATTATGTTGATGACGTCCTTTTTAACAATTTTTGTTAAAAATTGCAAGTTTTTTCCTTTAATTTTGAATACACAATATATCGCGGTGTACGCGTGATCGGTATCCAACAGTGCGCGCGCAGCATGACATCTAACTGAAGTGATCAAGCCGGATGCAGCGATTATACAAGCTGTTAATTAACAATTAGTGCTCTTTATAGGGAAACATTTGGGGGGAAATGTGACATTTTATAGAATAGCCTTGAAATAAAATATTGGTGTGGTTAATTATGGATTGACTATTTAATCTGTAAAGATGTGAAATTTAAAACAGTATAACTCGATTACAATAAATATATTATTAATAATGATATTGTTTTACTTTATATTTAAAAGTGAAAATATTATATTAATGTTGTAATACAGATGTTACAATTATCTAATAGCCTGCATAACTTATTTAATATAAATTTAATACCACTAGGTTTAAGTTTTATATCGTTTTTCGAGAAAAAAAAGGAATCATTCAAAAAATAGTATACATTTAATACTCTTCGTATGCATAATTTCACTTCAAAAGTAAGACAGCGTAGCTTGATGTTTTTGCAAAAATGATAAAACTTATCATTTATGATTTTGTGGTAATACTTGAAAATTAATGCATCCAGATTTTATTCCTAAATCATAGACTAGTCAGGATCCCATTATAGTGCTCAAAACCTGCTTTTTAATTGAATGTTTGTTTGCAAATATATTAAACAAATGTGGGGTGGTACTGTGTGGGGAGGCAATGTGTGTGGTGACACTGTGTGTTGTGATACAGTGTGGGGAGGCAATGTAAGGGAGTGTGTTAAGTGATGTTAAGGCATTTCGAAGGAGAACTTTTACAGAATAAGAACAAACAAAATGGGTTTCAAAAAACTTATTATGCATACATGTTCTATGACAATGTTCACATTTCAGTGGAAATGTAATGTTTATCAAGGACATAAACCATTTATATGGTCGTGCTTTTATGCATTTTTCTCTCGATTTAAGGCGGTCGTGACATAACTGCTTTTGCAGCAGTTACCTCCCTTCGTGTTTAGAAGTTATTATTATTATTAAGGGTAACAGGGGTCAAATTAAGCCCTCGGTAATGCGAGTTGGTTTGAAAAATTGCAAGATCTAATTGCATCCACTTGAGGTTTGCGAGTACATGTATTTTAAAAAGATGGGTCAAGCCAAACAGAAATATATACATTTTATCATTTTGACATTGCTTAACGTTAACACAAGCGTGTGCATTTTTTTGTGTTTGAATGGGTAGTTTCTTAATTTTAACTTAAACAATATTATTGTTTACTTAAGCTGTTTATAAAGTGATTTACCGCTGATTTGGGCAAACCCTTAATGTGCATAATATGTTGTAAATTCATATTGTACGGTGGTGAGGTAATGGAGCATTTCTTCAGGATGTAACAATTTGGGTTATTTTGTTCATTATCGTCCGAAATAGAGGCAAAGAAAGACGTATCTCTAGGCCTACAGTTATTCTGACTGTTATATTTACAATTTAACACAATCGGTAATGCTGAGAACAACATCTGTTTCATGTGGTTTTGCGCATATATAAAATTAATTTATGTCCCATTTAAATCAACATTGACCCTGGCAATTATAGAATGCCATTGTATGTAATTTAAATATATATAACTATGAAATCACGAAAAAAATGTCAAATCGAGTCGCACCGGGACAGACAGACAAGATCACCATCCTAAACAAAAGAAAAAATCATATGAGCACTCGAGAGGCAAAAGTCAGTTAGTATCTTCATGGTATATTCTAAACTGAGAAAGATCGAGTGACACAGGGAAAGCTACATTCACAAAAGGTGCCTCCCCACGTAGTGCCACCTCAAACAGTGCCTCCCCACACAGTACCTCCTCACACAGTGCCTCCACACAAAATGACTACCCACACAGTGCCTCCCCACACACTGACTCCCAACAGTGTGTCATCCATACAGAACCACCACACACAGTGCCATCACATACAGTACCACCCCACACAGGACCTCCAAACACAGTGCCTCCCCACACAGTGCCATCCCACACAGTGCCACTTCACATAGTGTTACCACACACAGTACCACCCAACACATTGCTTCCCCACATAATGCATCTCAAACAGTGCCTCCCATCACAGTGCCACCCCACACAGTACCATCAAACACAGTGCCTACTCATACAGTGCCTCCCCACACAGTGTCATCCCACACAGTGCCATTCCACACAGTGCCACCCCACACAGTGCATCCCCACACAGTACCACCACACACAGTGCCTCTCCACACATTGCCTCCCCACACAGTGCCTCCTCATACAGTGCCTCCCCACACAGTACCACCACACACAGTGCCACCACACACATTGCCTCCCCACACAGTGCTTCCCCTTATAGTGCATCTCAACACAGTGCCTCCCATCACAGTGCCACCCCACACAGTACCATCAAACACAGTGCCTCCTCATACAGTGCCTCCCCACACAGTGTCATCCCACACAGTGTCATCCCACACAGTGCCACCGCACACAGTGCCTCCCCACACAGTTCCACCATACACAGTGCCTCCCCTCAAATTGCCTCCCCACACGGTGCTACAACACACAGTGCCACCATACACAGTACCCCCCCCCCCCCCCCTCGCTCATCCAATGAACAAAATGAGAAAGGAATAATGAACACTGCATCCTGACAGCATCGAATAAGAGTTTAAGATGATTTAAACAAGGTCAATTTCAAGCCCCTGGCACTTCGTTCACAAAGGATCAACTAAACTGGATCAAGTTGATCCTGAAATATGTTTGTCATTTTCGTAAAGCAACGCAATACTTTACAGAGGACTTTCGATATATATTTTTTTTAATTTGGAGAGTTCGCTTTGGGTATCAAAAGATTTGAGTATCGAAAGCTACATTTGAGGCACTTTTCTGGATTACGTAAGTTAAACAGGAAAGATAGCTTGTAGATCAGAGCTAAACACACAGTTCAGTCAGGGGAGATAACCTACGTATGCCTCGCCTATTTCTTTTAAGCTTTTGAAGTTAATTGTCACATGACTACTCGTCATAACCAACCAAAACAAACTGGTCATTTAGCCGTACCGTGCACAACCACATATTTCACTTCCTGTTTACAAAGAAAATGGCGAAGTTCTGGATTTTATGGTGTTTGTGCGCAATTTTAAGTCAACGAGCACTGTCATTTAGTTTCAAAGATGTCACTAAATCCCTTCATATTGCGAAACATTTACAAGAGAGTGACACTGCTGGAACGTTTTTCAAACTGACTGCAGAAGGACGAGACGGTCTGAAAGAGAAAGTCCCAAGTTTTGTACAGGAAGCATTGAATGGCTTGCATAAAACTCGTGCAAAAAGGGCTGCCACGGATCCTGGAGGGACAACTCTCACCCCAAAGAGTTCTCAGGTGTGTAAAATTGATGTAAAATAATTTTATGTAAAGTGTCAATGTTTTATGAGCTTCATCAATCATCCATGTTTTTTTCCTGGAATTTTTTTTTTACAGTATCACGTGTTTATATTTTCAGGCGTGTAGCTGAGCCCAAATTGACTTTACGCACTCTGCTAGGGGATCCGGGGGCATAATCCCCCTGGAATTTTTTTGTAATTGGAACGGTCTATGGTGTCTTTTCAAGTATATTTTACAACATAGAATGTGAATTTCCGGTAGTCTGCACCTCACCCCCCTTAACTCCCAGTGTACATTTTTATTACGTTTTTCGCATTTATTTCATTTTTATTTTTTCGACCTGTCTAAAATTATTTTACTTACGTGCGTAAGCCTAGCTACGCGCCTGATTTTTACATGATGATGTCATCTACATGAAACTTTAGCATTGAAAATAGATAGTCTACATAGCAATGAATTTTGTGTGTACATTTTGTCCACACATTTTGAAATAATGCAATAATGAATATTAAGTCTTATTTGATAGATCTAACACATTATGATAAAGATAGTTTGCATAGATCTATAACATGATAAATATCAGTCTCTAGATCATATTTATATCTCCAGCAGTAGTGATGATTGTGATGCTAATTACAATTTTGTGACTCACAGACTGTGTACTAAATTAATGTTCAATTTACGAATGTAATCCATTACCCCTGTCGGATGCACTGAGCGATTAGTTGTACATATAATGATTTTTCCGATGACTAGTATTGAACTAATCTATTTATCTAATTTACAGGTATAAATTAGATCATCTGACACTTTGCTGAATAAAAAGGCATTAAGATCATAAATAAGAAATAGAACTCCATGTCCCGTAATGAAAGTAAACTGTTCTGAATAAATGATTATTAACATACGAGTTCTCTGACTATTGCTTAAGGATTAAATGTCGTCTGATGTACTAAATTGATTACTGGTAAGACAACACGGTACCAAAAGATGAGAACAGGGAACTGAATATAAATTATAATTGAACTTCGGTTAATCAATTAATCATTGCAGCCCTAGTGTTGAACTCTGTTATTGTCTGATTCTGAATGGTGGCGGTAGGAAGAAATCTGGTGCTCTTTATTGAAATTGTAGTGTTTAACCCTCTTACGCTCGTACCATTATTTTATGACGTTGTTTACGTCATGCGGAAGTGACGTTTGAATCGCGCAAAATTATATGACGTTCTAATTAATTATCTATTACAAAAAGGACGTTACCGTAGATGTAAAACAATGTGTTTATAAAGAATGATCAACCACATGCAGACTTGTTTTGAATACTCGATGCTTTTGGTTTAATTTCATTCTATATAGCTATATATGTGGGACTGTAAACGCATACAAAACTGAGCTAAATCTGGCTTAAAGTTCTTATCTTAGCAGTCTGTATTCATCTAAACACCTACAAGCTTTTTGATAACAGATCACAACAATAATGTTCAAATACATTTATCTTATATTTCATTTTGAAAATAAAAATTCTTCAATCAGTCGACATTATAGCGGCATATGATAGTCTTTGAAACAACTGATATAAAGACCAACTTTTCAGTGAGGACACCAAGTTCTTATTCTTGAGCCAGAGTAATGTGCTCATTCCCCGGTTTGCACAATGAGCGCACTTCATCTGTTTCCCGTTTGGAACGTATTCAACATAGTGCCCTGTTGGTCACAAAGCACATGTTGATACAACTGAAAATAGACTTCTGTTATTTAATATTTGATCAACAATAGTGAATAACAGTGTTTAATGTAGCATGTGTACTAAGTGGCGTGAGGTAAAACTGTAGATTAGAATCAATCTGAAGATTGCCAGAATGCCGCGGTACAATAAAAATGTTACACTCTATAAATAGTACAGAATATGTAACATTTGCGTTGACATCTCACACCTGGTCTGCTACGCACTGACTGTTGATAGTCTCCAAAAAGCCAAACACTAAGGCACTGTGGAATGATGGTGGTTTAATTTTTTTTCCAATAGATGTGTGTTCGTATACAAAATTTATGCATTTACCGACAAATATCTTTTAATTATGAGGAATTGTATTTGATAAGACTATAATTTTTTCTTTTCTTTCTTTTCACCTTTTTTATAATTACATTTGTATATACAAAAAACCCATTTAAGTTTAGAACACTACACAATTTAGAGTCTGTAATTTTCAACATTATTGTATGTGCACTGTATAAACTAAAATGAATAAAGAAATATAAAAAAAAAGACTATCAAATGCGGAAACTATTTTCTACTTAGCTAATGAGTGTTTTTATAACATGTTTATTTGCAGTTCATAAGTTATGAAAAGTTATATCAGTAAAGTTCATGTTACCCGCTGCTGTAGTCAAGAGGTTTAAAAGCAGTTTTTTCCATATTTTGACACTTCGGAACGATGGCTCATACTTGACAATCATCTGATCTCCAATGTCGACCCCCCCCTTTGTATTGTTGTTAAGATGAACCATACCAGGCAACGTGACTGAGTCTCTTACCTCTAGATTTTACCCGAGTCACGAATCTGTCAGAAATGGTAGTATGTTATCTAATTGCAAGTGACGAAAGTATCGAACTACACAATGTGACTAAGACGCCTTTCACACTGAGCTGAATTGAGTACGAATGCAGTACGAAGTTAAATTCGTGGTGATTCGTAGCGATCCATAATGACTTCGTAGTGAGTTGTATCAATTCGGCATATTTTTGGGCTGTTCGTGGTGCCAGTATGACAATTATGAACCTGCTCAAAACATTCGTAGCAATTCGTAGTACTCTCGTTTTCGTAGCGCATTTCGTACAAACTTCGCGTGGCTATCCTACTGGTTCGTGCTCTAATTCAGTATGCATCATACTATTCCTACGGTATTTGAGCTGTATTGACATGAATAAATACAGGCGTTGCTGCTCACTTGAGTTTTCGACTTCGACAAAGTTAACACCAAAATAATGGATCGGCAGAGAATCTGTATGGCATAGCAGCTCATCAGGGTGATTTTGCACATAATATTCTTGCCATGGCCAAACTGTTGGAAGAGATCCGAATATTGCGGCCCAGACGATGTACTGGGCACGATCATGCCTACTCCAACGACCGGTGCTGTGGGACAATTTGAAAGGCTCGTGTCAGAGTTGAGAGAAGTAGACTAGTATGTTTCTGGAAATTGTATATTCAGAAGACAAATGAGCGCTTTGCACAATTCGTGTGGGTTCGGGCTGAATTCATAATAGGTCTTGTGAATTCGTACTGCATTCGCACTGCGTTCGTTGTGATTTGTACAGCTTCCTACTGGGCTCATGTGACATTCGTATTGGATTCGAAAGATATTCGTGTGGCTTACCGCTGTCGTAATGCATTCGGGTTGTATGAAAAAGACTGCGATTTAAAAAGAAACAAAAACATTTAGTCAGTTCCTAGGACTTGATTTGTAACAATTCGTGGACATTCTTACCATGTTCGTCTCAGTGTGACTTGGGCTTAAAAATAAAGCAAGGTTTATAAATAATATATCTAAATCTGAAAACGTTGACAAAAAGCACCTGATAATTTTTATATAATATGTATTCAAATTATCTGTACATAAATGTGGAATTCATAGGAACCGATTGCTAATCATTGTACCCTGCACTACCAGCTGTAGTAAGGAACGTCACTTGTCTACGAGAATAACATCGCTGTGACTGGACCCTGTTGCACTGACTTCTCCCTTAGGTACAGGCACACTTTTAAATGAAAGTGGACTAATACTATTGTTTGTTTGTTTCATCGGGTTTAACGCCGTTTCTCAACGATATTTCAGTTATATACGGCGGCCGGTTCACCTAACCAGTTTTTCCTGGACTGAATTCTTACCAGTACTAACTTACCCTTCCACAAGGAGCCGGCAACTTCTCCACATGTGGAGGAAAATCAACATTTTTGTCAAATTTTCATGGAAGGGTATGACCCGCCACGACCGGGAATCAAACCCAGATCGCCGGGTTAGGACTAATACTATACCTGTACAGTAGGCTTATATGCTCTAATGTACAGGTCATGAACTAATACGGGACCAAAATGAAATAATTGAAAATGTGTACAATTCTTGAACTATTCCAGTTGAAATACATACAATAAAAAGGTCTGAAAATTATGATTTTAAAATTGGTTTTGCATACACCAAAGAATATAAGCAGTATTTAATGTAGGGGCTATGTTTAGTTACCTGAACATGTCTTAGCAGGAAGTGTTGAAGTGGTCAATTACTGTGCGTATTTTATATAGAGAGTGATATCCGGGTTGTCCTCTTCTAAAGCTACTCTGTTATCTGCACAATATCTCTTTATTTTAAGAAAACGTGTTGCGATACATTACACTGCGAAAATGTGGTGTTGAACACAACACAAAGTGTGTAGTGAAATTATGATTACCTGCCTGGTATATTGGAATGCAGTTCAAATATATAAATAACGAACGTGTCGTGAATTTCATTAATTCTTAATCACACTCTTCTCATATTTAATTAGCGCTATTATAATAAACTTAGTTAAAACACACCAGTTAGACTAGTTTCTGACCGCAATATTTCCCACAAGAAGAAAAAAAACATATCAAAAACAAACTCCGAGTCTCTGTTCAAGACTGGGTATTAAAAATTGATTTCATATGTTTGCTCTAAATTGCGCTGGAGACAAAACTGAACCATGACCCTCAACATCGTGTTTGATCCACCATCTTCTGTTTGGAACGTAATATGCCGCGTTTTCGCGCAAAAATGACGTCATGTTAAATGACGTCATGATACGTTGGAATAGTTCCCGCCCTTTGGCAGTTGTTTTATAACTTTAGTTTGAACATTTATGAAAATATACACTTTTTGGTAAAGACATGTTCTCAGCGACATATATGTCGCATCGAGCGTCAGCCGACCGTCACATCGGGTTTTAAAGGGGAACGACTTATACGTCGCATTGAGCGTAAGAGGGTTAAAGATGGCTTTGATCGAGTCATAATTATATGCGCTTTGAAATATTTTTCTTGAAGATTATAAATCTCATCATTTGGGAGTGAATATTAAATATAATATTGCGTTCAAGATACCTGTCAATGTGTAGGTCATTTGTTTAAATAAGTAAACTAAGTTTGATTTTAGCTGTGATGTTCAGCAAAGTTTTCATTTATTGTCAAAATAAATTACAAAACAAAACTCTGATTAGTAAAGTCACTTAAAAAATCATGTACATGTCTGTGTAGTACAGGATAGAGCTTGCTTGATGCAAAACAATTGTAACTCAGGTTTGCTTATGAATCAGATACAACAGTTGTGCATCAGACCCCTGATATACCTCTTTATGAGTGCCCCCTCAAGTAAATGCCCCCTCCAGTAAATTTTCTCAGAAAAGTTTTGATTCCAAACAAATAATCCAAATCACAATTAATTTTCAATGTATAATGAATGGATAAGAAACTCAATAAGTAACACAACCAGGCTGTCAAGTGGGCCCTTTTCCCCCTACTTTTCCCTATTTATTTACTTGGTCCCTACTTTTTCTTGAAGGAGTCCTTAGTCTACTAACCCCACTTTTTTCACATCTGAGGCGTTGACTCAAAATATTGTTTTCACCGCATGAAGCACGGAGGTCTTAATCATGGGGAATGTACAGTGTTGTGAATTTTTACCATTTCTGATATTCCAAAAAGTAAGGAATCATCCCTTCTTTCCCTACTTTTAGGCAATAAAATCCCTACTTTATCCCTCCTTTTTTTAAAAGAGGTGAGTTGACAGTCTGCGTAGCATGTTCTACTTTACTCCAAAAAACAAAACGCATATTTCTCCTAAGGACATCACCACAGATAATGCTGAAAAAATAATAAGATTGATCAATCTGTAACCACTTGTAATATGTGGCTGCCAGGCAGAAATAGGTGTGAAATGTATTGATTATAAGTTGATTAAAATATAAATTTGCTTCACTTATGATCATGGTTCTGAGAAGAAGTCGATAAAGTATATGAGACAGTAATCCAAATTTTTAATGAGGTATTTTGTTTGAGAAATTCAAAGATATACCACAGTATTAAACAACTGTCAGCAAATTACCTTTCTGTTGGGGGACATGCTATGCCAGACAAGTTAAGAAAAAATTTAACTTCATTTGGCGGCATTTTCAGGGTTTGTCTGATTAGTCGCACTACCGAAAGACTAAATGGCTGCCAATTCTTGATCATATTTTGGCGCCACTGTTTGTGAACACTTGCTGATTTGTTTAATTCATGCGTAATCTAGATTGAACATGTATTTGCTGATTCAATATTTTTACTGATGCTAAATAATGAACATTTTACTTGCAACAACTTCAAGAGTATATAACTCACAAAGTGTTTCAAATGTGATATTCAATTGGTCATATTTTTTTGAAACAGGCATTAAGTAAAATGACCGAGCATTTCGATACTTTCAAAAGCTACCTATGTTTACTCGCTCATTCTTTGTTTTTGAAAAGAATTACACAAATAAATGCCCCCCCCCCATTTGAAAAAGTGGTACAACTTATTATGTACTCTTTGTTTTGTATGGGGTTGTAAGTTGTGTTGTCCACCTGCTGGGATATTCAGTACTGCTATTTTATTTATGATATGATCTCCCCATAATAACTTTTATCCATTTGGCCAAGGCCATGTACAAGACAATTAGCATATAAAATAAACATGTAAATGCTTAGCAACCGAATCAACAAAGACTTTTGAACAATATTAGTGATTGCAGCATCTCATTTGTCTGGCTGGGTGATTTACAGTATTTTCTACCTAACTGAATAATAAATTTAATATTGCGCAATATGTGTTAAGAATATGATTTAAGTTTATAAATGTACATGTAGTATGATGTTCTATAGAAATTATCATGTTTCAAACTAACCCTGAATCAACATAGTGTCCGGGTTCAAATTACTTGTATTAAAGGCCAGAGTTTTTATATTTTTCATTTTACGAGAGCACCGTACCTAAATATTTCAAAAATAAATATTTTTTTTTTTTATTTCTTCTGCCGTCCGTTCTGTCTACCTCCAATAGAAAATAAAAGTAGTACAACTTGGCCTAAAGTTTTTTTCACAAGAACAAAAAAATTCTACGAAGATTTTAAAAAAACAACAAAAAACTGTTTTACACAATTATGTACTATGTTTTTCCCCGGATGCTCACTTTTCTCCATTTTATTCCCTCCTCCTGGTGCTAATTTTTGAGAACATTTCCGTAAAACAAAAAATATATAAACTGTGGCCTTACTGGATTACATAGGCTCATAGTATTGATAAATTCATACAGGAAGAGAAATGCATTTTCAATTTTTACTGATATGTTAAAACATTAATATAATCATAATCATATGCAGTTTATGTGCAATTTGAGTGAAATTCATACAAGATCTCTTGGTTATATTGACAATGCTAATGATTTTTGAGAATGGCTGTTTTTGTTCTGTATACTGCGTATCAACGTATCCTGGTTCAAATGTGGATGTTTTATACTTGTTTATTTGAATATTTTGTACAAGGCTGTCATAAACTGCCTGTAGGTTATATACAGTAAAACTTCGACACCTCAAACAGTTTTGACTCGAACACAGTAGATACCTCAAGCAGGTTCTTAAATCCTGATGAAATCCCTTCTTATTTCATATTATCTAACAGTAGATCGCTCAAACAGAGATAGGTTGAACACTCAAACAGGATTTGCGGTCCCTAGCTATCATTTCATTCATTGTTCACTGTTGATAGGTCGAACAATACAATAATTCACAACTGTTATTGACCGCTTAATATTCTAGTGTTTGTTGACAGGTAAGATTAACGACACATGTTATTCGCACGTCGTGATAATTACGTGATGATTGACAAACAATTCATGTGTTTAAGAATAAACAAATCATTTATTTAAATCTGTTTTTGTTTTTTTCTTTTTTAATTATCATTATTTTGAATAATGCTGCTACTATTGATCAACATGCATTCAGTATGAAAACACAACAACACAAATATGATATGCGTTCAGCATGCTATGGTACACTGATACCGGGAACAGTGAGTTCGTACATATACACGTGTCGTCACGTATACAGTAGATGCCTCGAACAGTAGATGCCTCAAACTAATTGCTAGGTCCGACGGCAGTTCGTGGTTTCGAAGTTTTACTGTACTTTGTATTATATTTTATGTCTAAGAGGTAAAACATTCTAGAGAACTGATTAATCCAAGGGTGTCACTAAGAGCCGGTAAATTACCCGGTAACTTAACCATCATCACCCGGCTACTTTCATACATGTGAAGTCTCCTGATTTCTGCGGGAGACTCCGGTTTTGATGCGATCTCCCGATTTTCAAAGTAAACATCTTGATTTTATATTATGGGGTATTTTTTAGTTCATTCCCGACTGGTTCGCTGAAATTACTTGTCAAACTGATAACCGAAAGTGTAAAATTGGGATACCAGTCAGAAATACTCTTTAAATAGTCTCTAAACCATGGAAACCATAGTGACTCCCCTGATCAAACATTGAATACATGTAGTTGCCCAGTTGTTTTATGTATGCATGCAATCACATTATTAGAATATTGATGTTATTGATCAATGCAGTATAGCAAACATTCTGTTCTTGACTAAAAATGCCATTTATTAGTGATTTGAAAGAGGCGTGAAAAAACATTATCATGGAGTATAAAATAGTTAAATGTCATTTAATATAACAAATTTATATCAGCATGTGTTTATTTTGTCTGAATATAATATGTTCCGTTGAATAAACAGTTTCCAACAGAAACTTAACTCCCAACAGTATATTTGTAGTTAGTTATTTGGTACATATGCATATGCATTGGACCACCAGCTGGCTGTGACATTTTGTCAGTTCATTGATCATTCCTACCTGGTGGTGTCTTAAAAATATACATTTTTAAGCAGACAATATCATTTTGCTCATGGTACACAAATGAATTAATATTAAGTTTAAAAGTTACATTCTGAACTTGTATAGAAAGGATATGTCAGGACCCCAGAAATCCACTAGCCCAACGTCCCAGACTAGTCTTCTGCTGAATCTGGCTATACCAACAGTTGAGTTGAGGTTAGTACCTGACAAGTTTGTTTTTAAAGCTAACCAACATCAGCAAGTGTTCAGTTGTTAGTCAAACCTTAGAATCCCACAAACACATGTATACTGTATACATGTGATTATTCATTTAATTTGTTGAGCTTTCATTGTGTATGGTTATTTGTTACTAAACTGAGCGATATACTCGGACAACTAGCTTCCTATGTCAGACTAGTCAAATTTTACATTTCCATAAGTCTGGGACAAGTGTCTTTGAAAACAAATTCTAGAGCCCTGTATGTTTATTATTCGTACCCTTAAAGTATGTACCTTAAGCATAACGAGATGGCAAAGAGAATGTAATTATGTATCTTTCAGCCATTTCAGTCCAAGGTCAAGGTCATGTAGGGAGATCAATGGTCAGATAGGCAGAGGGACACATATGCTTTTAACCCAAAACAACTTTTCTTATGTTTCTTCATCTTATTGACCTTGAAAGTTTCCTAAAAGTTTCATGTGTTTTTATGAAACATTTGCACAGCCCATGTTCAGTGTTTTTCCCGACGCACATCATTGTCACATTTTTCTGATGAATGACCCCTAAATATAATTTGTGTGCATCCAGGTGGACGCAATTTCTTGAAGATTGAAATCACCTCAGGTTGTTTACCTAACAGCGATTTTCCGAAAATGTACTTTCACTTTCATAATTACGTGCAGACTGCGTAATAGATTAAGTACATAAGCATAGACTCGATTTAGCATATTCCTGTATGACCCCAAATATTTGGAAATATCATCCTCAGATATGAAAACCAGGGGGTTGCAATGACCCTCAATTTTAAAAGTCCGGGGGGGGGGAAAACACTGCATGTTAATCATTTGTCATTAATCCCGATTCATTTTACATAACATACTGGTAAGATTGTTTTTAGCAGCTGAGAATGAACCAATAGTTTCGAAAAGTAATTGAAAATGATTTATCAAATACTTTTTATGTGAATAATATTTCTTTTTGGTTCTTAAAGTTCATGTGATACTTTTCTACAGATGCAATGTAAGAACATTAAAATGCTGAACACAAACTGCACTAAAATTGTTATAAAGCTTGTGCATTAAGTCTTATTGATAAAGTTTGGTGGCGTTTTATAGGTCGTTTGTTGTGTAAACTTGCAAACATCCTATCTCGGATCACGGATGTGGTTATGGCCTGTGCATACAAAATTAGATCTTGATTTATTTTCAATTCCTTGTAAAAATTATGAATTAATTACCGTAGTTAACATAATTTGCATAAGGAAAAGGTATTTATAATGTTAAGCATGATCGAATTACAAGTACAAATAATTGTTTGCTGTATTGCATTTATGAGCCTACAGCTTATGACATGTATGCTGGAAATTTAATAAGTGCTGTGAGAGATAATACCGTACATGTGACAATGAATCATACATTTTTGTGTGATTATGACCTACATATTTGTCGACTTAAATTCACTTCAACTTTTGATGACTTTTATATTTTCAAAATTACACACTGTCACAGTTTCCTTGTATTTAGGAAACGTATCAATTTCAAGCTTTGCTGCCCCATTATGTTACCTTATACTTAGATTTGCATTGTCAAGATTGGCTAATTGTGATATATTACGAAGTACTGTCGGACCTCATTCATTGGAATTCAGTGGTTCCGAAATTTTATTCAGAATAAACCATGGTTTCAAATAGCCTATTTCAATTCGAAGTTCATAAGAAGGTACATAAGGACCAGATATTTATTTTGGATTATACCTAGTATTTGGATAGAAGGTTGTCGAATAAACGGGGTCTGACTGTACTATTAAATAAGTTTGGATATTTATGAAATTATGTTATAGAAATTCAACAATTATGTAAACATAATTATATTGTATGAATCTCTGTTTAGACTGTAACCTAAATCAGTCCACTTAAGCATGTGTTTTGTAACGCTCGGTGCTGAGGACAAATCTGAAGAAATGCAGAGAAATTACAGCAGTGTGCTTGCAATGGACCTCAAATTGTCAAATGTGGCTTATTGTGCATTTTTAAGTCTTCTTCTTTCATGTCATTATTTTACACTTTATATATAAAGAAGTTCATAATAAATGAAATTACACTCTCAAAACCCCCAAAAAATATCTCCAATAACGAAGAATTTGTTGTTTAAACATCGGTAATATCCATAAAATTAAAAGAGATATTTGTTTATTTTTTGGTTCACAAAATCGTATTTTGGTCTATCAAATCAAATTTTTTGTAATTTTTGGCTGCTGACCTTTAAGATGTTGATAGGTCTTGAAGTTTGGCCATTGCCCAAACACATGTTTAGCCCTAACGATTACACGTATCCCGCACAAAGATTGGTCAGGACAATTATATTTAATGTAACCTGACAAATTAGTACTTTTTTGCGTGTTTCATTTGACCCATAAACATGGTGAGATGGGAAAGCATGTTAAGCATTGCACTACACCTACTGATGAGAAAATGGAAATTAATCTTTGGTTTTTATACGCCCGTTCATGGAACGGGATGTATTATTGTTTCATCTGTGGCGTACAGGCGGGAGGGTGGGCAGTTGGTTGGGTGGGCGGCGTCCAGTAAGTTGTCGGATCAATAACTTTAGTAGTATTTGTCCAATCATCACCAAATTTGGTCAGAATGTGTATGGGCATAATATCTCGAACAAGTTCGATAACCAGCCATATCGCTCTAGTCACTCGGGAGTTATCACCCTTTAATTATAGAAATTACCTAAAATTTGTCATAACTGTAGAACAGGCGTATTTTGCGATAGTCAGCGATCTTGTTAATGATTAGTATTTATTATTGAAACATTGTGCATCCTAAGCTATGTATGGATTCATATCAAAGTCTATTTATAATCATGTTTTGAAATAGCACAATATGGTTTGGGCATTAGGCCATTCTTTTTTGGCATAACCCTACCCAGCAACATTTAGGAGGGTAGATAGGTAGGTAAGTGATTTATTATTCCTATGGTCATACTAGTGTTAACTATTACATGTAATAAACTGCTATAAAATCTCTGAAAATATTTTTTTAGTTGGGGCCATTTTCATGGGTTAATAGGGTTATGCCAAAAAAAAAATTGTTTTATTAATTAAGACCTTATAAAATTATATTAAAAGCATTGAGTCTTGAGACAGATTTAAAAGTATACTAAACAACCCTGACATAGAAATCGCACTATATAAACAGTTTTATAGTTATTTATATGTGTCAAATGCATAAAATATGAATGTACCAAGTATTGAAGCATTATACTCTGTGAAAGATAGGGTAATATGAAACAATAGTGGGGACATGACAAGAATGTTCACATATTGAGGGCTCAACGCAACACTGTCGTAACTCCTATATAGATACATAGGAGTTACGACAGTGTTGCGTTGAGCCCTCGAAATTTAATTTATTAATTTATTTATTATATATTTTACTGGTAGTTAAGTTTTGTAAGAAATAGCTTTGTTTTACGGCTTTGTTAATCTTACCATACTTTACACAGAATTGTAATAATTGTAATTTTTTTATCTACTTTGTGTATGACTTGCAAGGCAGACATAGGGACCATCATGCAGGGGTACCATTTGACCCTTTAGTTGACCCTTTGACCCCTGGAATTTCCAAAAAGCCACATTTTGACCCTGAGGATTTTGACTGAAGGGTCAATTTTTGTTTAAAATATAGGTATTTTGGCAATAGAATGGTAAAATCCGGTCAAATATTATCAAAATGACCATAGATATTCAGCACCTAGTGGATAGCCGACATAATGTTCTGGGCCATTGCAATATTTGCTGTTACATTATTCCTGTCTTGGGCTAACTTTCCCAGGATACCGATCTACTTATGTTATAAGCTGACTCGTGTTTGATTTTTTATTATCAACCATTTATTATCAATTGTATTTGTTATTTTTTATTTACAGTTTGATTTCAATGATAGTCATTCACAGATGGTCGTTCATTGGGCAGGAAAGGACAGTGATGTTATTCTTGCATTGACCAAAGGTACATTTTTTTACAATCTTGATTTAAATTCAACTATCACTGTGAGCACAAGCTTTTGTTGTGCTCAGAGAAATTTCATATGTTTTGCATGAAATCTTTAAATGAAATAATAATTAGGACACATAATGTCAGCTATTATACCCTATACATGATTACAGCTGGAGATGCTTCTGGACTTCTGTTACGGACTGCCAATCTGGTGGTCATAGGTCAATGTATGGGGTGAGAGCGGATGTTCGGGTAAGGGGTGAAGGTTTGAATATGAGGTGCGGGCGGAAGGTTGAGTATTGGGTGAGGGATGAGGGTGGAGGTTTGAGTAAGGGATGAGGGTTGAGGTAAAGGTGGAGGTTTGAGTAAGGGATGAGGGTGCAGGTTTGAGTAAGGGATGAGGGTGCAGGTTTGAGTAAGGGATGAAGGTTTGAGTACAGAGTAATGGAGGAAGTCCGAGTAAGGGGTGAAGGTTGAGGTTTGAGTATGGGGTGAGGGCGGAAATTTGAGCATGGGGTTAGGGTGGATGTTTGAGTAAGGGATGAGGTGGAGGTTTGAGTAAGGGATGAGGGTGGAGGTTTGAGTACGGGATGAAGGTTTGAGTACAGAGTAATGGAGGAAGTCCGAGTAAGGGGTGAAGATTGAGGTTTGAATATGGGGTGAGGCCGGAAATTTGAGTATTGGGTGAGGGCGGAAATTTGAGTATGGGGTGAGGGTGGATGATTGAGTAAGGGATGAGGGTGGAGGTTTGAGTAAGGGTTGAGGGTGGAGGTTTGAGTATGGGGTGAGGGCGGAACTTTGAGTATGGGGTGAAGGTCGAGGTTTGAATAAGGGATGAGGGTGGAGGTTTGAGCAAGGGATGAGGGTGGAGGTTTAAGTAAGGGATGAAGATGGAGGTTGAGTAAGGGGTAAAGGTGGAGTTGAGTAAGGGATGAGGGTGGAGGTTTGAGTAAGGGATGAGGGTGGAGGTTTGAGTAAGGGATGAGGGTGGAGGTTGAGTAAGGGGTAAAGGTGGAGATTGAGTAAGGGGTGAAGGTGGAGGTTGAGTAAGGGATGAGGGTGCAGGTTGAGTAATGGATGAAGGTGGAGGTTGAGTAAGGGGTAAAGGTGGAGGTTGAGTAAGGGATGAGGGTGGAGGTTTGAGTAAGGGATGAAGGTAGAGGTTGAGTAAGGGGTTAAGGTGGAGGTTGGGTAAGGGATGAAGGTGGAGGTTTGAGTAAGGGGTGAGGGTGGAGGTTGGGTAAGGGATGAAGGTGGAGGTTGAGTAAGGGATGAAGGTAGAGGTTGAGTAAGGGGTAAAGGTGGAGGTTGGGTAAGGGATGAAGGTGGAGGTTTGAGTAAGGGATGAGGGTGGAGGTTGAGTAAGGGATGAGGGTGGAGGTTGAGTAAGTGATGAGGGTGGAGGTTTGAGTAAGGGATAAAGGTGGAGGTTGAGTAAGGGATGAAGGTGGAGGTTGAGTAAGGGGTAAAGGTGGAGGTTGAGTAAGGGATGAGGGTGGAGGTTTGAGTAAGGGATGAAGGTGGAGGTTTGAGTAAGGGATGAAGGTGGAGGTTGAGTAAGGGGTAAAGGTGGAGGTTGAGTAAGGGATGAAGGTGGAGGTTTGAGTAAGGGGTAAAGGTGGAGGTTGGGTAAGGGATGAAGGTGGAGGTTGAGTAAGGGGTAAAGGTGGAGGTTGAGTAAGGGGTAAAGGTGGAGGTTGAGTAAGGTGTAAAGGTGGAGGTTGAGTAAGGGATGAAGGTGGAGGTTGAGTAAGGTGTAAAGGTGGAGGTTGAGTAAGGTGTAAAGGTGGAGGTTGAGTAAGGGATGAAGGTGGAGGTTTGAGTAAGGGGTAAAGGTGGAGGTTGGGTAAGGGATGAAGGTGGAGGTTGAGTAAGGGGTAAAGGTGGAGGTTGAGTAAGGGGTAAAGGTGGAGGTTGAGTAAGGTGTAAAGGTGGAGGTTGAGTAAGGGATGAAGGTGGAGGTTGAGTAAGGTGTAAAGGTGGAGGTTGAGTAAGGTGTAAAGGTGGAGGTTGAGTAAGGGATGAAGGTGGAGGTTGAGTAAGTGATGAAGGTGGAGGTTGAGTAAGGTGTAAAGGTGGAGGTTGAGTAAGGGATGAAGGTGGAGGTTGAGTAAGGGGTAAAGGTGGAGGTTGAATAAGGGGTAAAGGTGGAGGTTTGAGTAAGGATGAGGATGGAGGTTTGAGTAAGGGGTGAGGGTGGAGGTTTGAGTAAGGGATGAGGGTGGAGGTTTGAGTAAGGGGTGAGGGTGGAGGTTTGAGTAAGGGATGAGGGTGGAGGTTTGAGTAAGGGGTGAGGGTGGAGGTTTGAGTAAGGAGTGAAGGTGGAGGTTTGAGTAAGGGGTGAGGGTGGAGGTTTGAGTAAGGGATGAGGGTGGAGGTTTGAGTAAGGGGTGAGGGTGGAGGTTTGAGTAAGGGATGAGGGTGGAGGTTTGAGTAAGGGGTGAGGGTGGAGGTTTGAGTAAGGAGTGAAGGTGGAGGTTTGAGTAAGTGATAAAGGTGGAGGTTGAGTAAGGTGTAAAGGTGGAGGTTGAGTAAGGGATGAAGGTGGAGGTTGAGTAAGGGGTAAAGGTGGAGGTTGAATAAGGGGTAAAGGTGGAGGTTTGAGTAAGGATGAGGATGGAGGTTTGAGTAAGGGGTGAGGGTGGAGGTTTGAGTAAGGGATGAGGGTGGAGGTTTGAGTAAGGGGTGAGGGTGGAGGTTTGAGTAAGGGATGAGGGTGGAGGTTTGAGTAAGGGGTGAGGGTGGAGGTTTGAGTAAGGAGTGAAGGTGGAGGTTTGAGTAAGGGGTAAAGGTGGAGGTTGGGTAAGGGATGAAGGTGGAGGTTGAGTAAGGGGTAAAGGTGGAGGTTTGAGTAAGGGGTAAAGGTGGAGGTTGGGTAAGGGATGAAGGTGGAGGTTGAGTAAGGGGTAAAGATGGAGGTTGAGTAAGGTGTAAAGGTGGAGGTTGAGTAAGGGATGAAGGTGGAGGTTGAGTAAGGTGTAAAGGTGGAGGTTGAGTAAGGTGTAAAGGTGGAGGTTGAGTAAGTGATGAAGGTGGAGGTTGAGTAAGGTGTAAAGGTGGAGGTTGAGTAAGGGATGAAGGTGGAGGTTGAGTAAGGGGTAAAGGTGGAGGTTGAATAAGGGGTAAAGGTGGAGGTTTGAGTAAGGATGAGGATGGAGGTTTGAGTAAGGGGTGAGGGTGGAGGTTTGAGTAAGGGATGAGGGTGGAGGTTTGAGTAAGGGGTGAGGGTGGAGGTTTGAGTAAGGGATGAGGGTGGAGGTTTGAGTAAGGGGTGAGGGTGGAGGTTTGAGTAAGGAGTGAAGGTGGAGGTTGAGTAAGGGGTGAGGGTGGAGGTTTGAGTAAGGAGTGAAAGTGGTTTGAGTAAGGGGTGAGAGTGGAGGTCTAAGTACGGGGTGAAGGTGAAGTTTAAATATAGGATGAAGGTGGATTTTATCTGCAACTGTCGTACATCACTGAACTTCCATTTGAAAAAAAACTAGTATAAAGTTAAAACACAGCACCTAGAATGTACTTTTGATGTAAAGAAACTAACTAACTACTGTACTTCATATGCTGTTTTTTTCTTTACTTCTGAATTCTCATTGATGTGTTCTCATTTTAATTAATAGAAAAATTATGTTTTCCTATTGTATTGTTGGTTACAGGAGTAGAAATTGATCCTTTAAGGCGATCCCAAGATACATCTCATGTGTATGTATCTCATAATTATGGTCAAAATTTCACAAGCATTGACGGAAAGCTAAAATTGTCTAATGGAAGCCAAGCTGTTATAGCCCAGTTCTTCAACAGTCCAGCACGGAATAGTCACGTGAGTAAATACTTATCCTGCTTTAACTGTTCTGTTAATTTTTATGCCTCCACTCTAAAGGGGGGGGGGGGCTATAAAGATTTGTCCTTGTCTGTCCGTCACAAAATCTTGTGTTCTACGTATCTCCAACAGTATATCATCCTCGGTACCCAGGCTATTCATAACATTATGTATAATGTATGTTATGTTAGCCTGGGTACCGAGGATGACAGTATATTAGCTGGACCGAAAAAACTTTACAGTGTAGTTGTGCACCTGGGGTTTCATGTATGATCAGCCCAGTTAGAGCAAGGTTATGGCCCTTGACTTATCACCATAATCTGTAAAGTTGTTCACTTGGTAATTTTGATACACATTTAGAAACTATGAGCAGAATAATAGCATTTGCTTTTGTGACAAAAGCTGGAAGTGATTTTCATTTTGTCATTATACTGCGTTCACATAATGCCTGATTACAATGGAAATGTTAAGTAATGTCACATTGTAATAGAATGGTTGAATAATTCAGGGTTTATTTTGGCTATTTTGGGAAAATGGCCCATACCCTTATAAGTGGGAATTTTTGAATGTTAAACTTAGAATTTGGTGAAAAGTCTTGAAATGACAGCAACATTTTTAGGAGTAAAAGTATAGGATGTAGTGATTAATTAATCAACAATTGCTATTTGTATAAACCACCTCAATAACAATGCCAGTCCCTTGTCCACAGTTTAACTTAATAATCATTTCACCTCATTAATGATTAGTACAAACTTTTTTCCGAACTAGTAATGGTTTTATTTTTCGGGGTTTTGCCATACCATATCGTTCTATTCGCTACAATGAATGCACAATAATGATTGATTAAAATATAGATAAACAAAATGGAATGATTAGTACTAGTATACTCTATTGTTTGTTAACAATATAGATTCTGAAAATAATTTACTGCCTGTGCCTTTTCAAATTGGAAAATAGGCGTGATAAATCTTAAATTTGGGAAAATAAGCAAATGGTTGTCAGAGCAGGAAAAACGAACAAAGAAAAATGATGATTTTTGGGGAAAATTTACACTTTTTTTTAAGAGGAAACAACCTATATTCGACAGTAAAATTAACACAAAAAATCGCTGTAATATGTAACATTAAATGGTCCATTGGCGTTGAGTTGAAACTCTACTAATGTACACCTATTGATACATATATCGAGGGTTCAGTGCAAGACTATCCTAATTCTTACGTATTTATATAGGAGTTAGTATAGTCTTGCACTGAACCCTCGAATTATATAAATATCTAAATGTCAAGTGCTCTGAGGTTGTAAAAGTAATCTTGATGTGTGTTATATACAGTTAATGGGTAGATCTGCCATTGGCTATATGTGTATGTGTTATTGTATCAATAATTATCATCACACCTTTGATGTCTTAAAGCAGTATGGAAGATTGTATTGTACATGATCTGAAGTCAGACATTTATTGTACATGATCTGAAGTCAGACATTTATTGTACATGATCTGAAGTCAGACATTTATTGTACATGATCTGAAGTCAGACATTTATTGTACATGATCTGAAGTCAGACATTTATCTGTTTCATGTATGAAAGCTGTCATTAGGGAAGCTCTCATTAGCTTGTGCAAGAACAAAATGTACTGGTTGATAATTTAGGAACTCGGTTTATAATGTCTGGTATTCATGGGTGAAATAATGTTTTAAAGATATTTAGGATCGGTCTGATGTACAATATCAATATGTAGCATTTTGCCCATGTTGTTTTTGCACCAAACTGTTATTGCTTCTACAGTAAAACCTCACCTTACGACCACCTCAATACTAAGACCACCTCAAAATTGAGACCACAATTTTCGAGTCCCATTTTGACTGCTTTGCTCTCAACCTTAATATTAAGACCACCTCAATATTAAGACCAGTTTTCATGAGTCCTAATGGTGGTCTTATTATTGAGGTTTTACTGTATATTGTGGAAACTGGGTTAGCATTATTTTGCAACAAATCCTCTGTATGTTGGTTCTGACATAAACTTTTAGATTATCTGTTTTAAAAAAAGCACCAAGCTATTGTTGTAGCTTGTTGGTTGTTATCATCATCTGTGTCTACTTGAGTGTTGAACATTGTGGTTAGTTAGGTCAGTTACTGAGAAAGTAGGTTTAAATTTATTTATTTTACATCGATTGTGAAACAAGTTCTTACTACTTATCACTCTCGATGACTGCTTCCTGGCTACTATATAATCAGTACTCGTGCCAAACTGAGGAATTGTAAAGTTTGTGATCAAACTCCGCTTATTGTGGAGCTAGAACTCACTGCGCTTCCACTGAGAAAGTATAAGTCCCAATGGAAATGACTTATTTCTGACTTATGAGACATCTACTTTCTGAGCACATTTACTTCCCGATTCCTATTTGTTAATGCCAGGCACCAGGCATGGTTTAACTGACTGGCTGCTCACCAACTGGCCATCTCAGAAAGTACCCCTACTGGGATTTGAACCCTCGACTTCCCACTCCCAAGGTGGATGCCTTAACCACTCGGCCATGTAATTCATGTAAATATGAGTGAATTTTGGTGTGGGAAAATTGGAGTGGGTATATTTGGGGCATAATGTTTCACCCCTGTCAGTCCATGCCAAAAAATTGGTTTCCAATCAATGTCTCATGAAAGGATAAATATAGGATAATAAAACACAGGTCAAGTTTGATTTCGGTTACAATGCAACTTTGGAGGAGTTATGGCCCTTTTTCGACTTAAAAAGCCATTCTTAGGTGCACCCATGGCCAGTTGACTCGTCAAATTATTTTCAAATTTTCTAAGAGTTTATTATTTCTTGGTGAGTGCAGTACCAGACTAAGATATTATACATGGTGTGTTAAGTTCACATTGGTGTGTGTATAGTCTTCAAGATAAAGTATAGATTATATACAAACTATAAGTTTGTACTGGTGTAATGAACATTGTAATGGTATTATGTTCCCCCATGTATGTCTCTGGTTAACACTATATGTGATTATTGATATGTCTTCCAGGCATTTATTTCATATAATGGTTAAAAAGCTGCTGTCTCATGTGTGTTTACTTTTTTTTTAACCTGAAGGTTGTAATTCATAATGGTATGAAAGCGGCTACCTCATATATTCACTTAATAATACATTTCCGAGGGATGTACTTCATAATGGTATGAAAGCAGCTTCCTCATATATTCACTAATAATACATTTCCGAGGGATGTACTTCATAATGGTAAAAAAGTGGCTGTCTCATATATTCACTAATAATACATTTCCGAGGGATGTACTTCATAATGGTAAAAAAGTCTCATATATTCACTTAATGATATATTTTCAATTAATTTGTTTCATGGTGGTAAGAAATAGTGGCTGCCTCATGCATTAACTGCATCATTGTAATAGGTAGCAATAATTCAGTCATGTGGCTCTGATATATTTTGTCTGTGTTTCCTGTAAATAGTAAATGTTCATCCAATGTTGCAATGGTTCTGTGCCAAGTTCTCAAGTTCAAAACCCAGGTCCTGTGTTCACAAAGGATCAACTGATCTTGATCAAGTTGATCATGAATATGTTTGTCATGTTCTTAAAGCAATGAATTTCTTTATACAGGAATTTCCGTAAACAAATGAAAAAAATACCTAAAATGTGTCATATTAACATGCTGAAAACATTAAGAACTTTAACGCTTTGTTGATGAATGAACTATTTATAATTATGACCTAAACTGGTCTCAATCAAATCAGGATCAAATTCAAGAATCGACCTTAGCTTATTGATTTATATCCTTTTCTAAATCAATATATGCAATCTGAATATTAAGTCTTAAGAATGGTGCAAAATGTTCCTATTTGTCACAGAATGTTAAAACATTTAGCTTTGCATAGCAAATTTTTCAAAGTTTGACAGAAACTTTATCTAATCTTGATCCTGATTGCTAATTCTTTTTGAACATGGGGCCTGGGGACACAAGTGATATTGTTTGATGGTTGATTCCTGAAATAAAAAGTTGTACAACGAAATAGTATAACCAATCATTTTGGTGGGCGTTCTGGCTTAAAATAGGGATTCTGTCAGCTTATACCCTAGACAACTATACATACAAAGATTATGTGAAACAGTCAAAATATTGTGATGTTTTTGTTAAAATCTGTGCATGTTTAATAGTAGCTTCAAGTATCCTGATAAAGTTGTTGACCTTTCATTCCACATCCTGATAGTGTATAACTTCCTGAACAATGGTTGTTTAGGAAGATGACAAGTTGGTCTGAAGTTAATGAATTTATAAAACATTCTTTCTACAAATAATACGAGCCGTCTGCAAATTTAAATCCTATTTTGAAGAGGTGTTTTATAAATTCATTAATTTCTGAATAAAGTTTGATGTTATCTTTACAATATATTAAATTCAAAATGTACAATTACACCTCACTTAAAGACCATCTCATTTACAAACAAAATGAATGCAGGATTAAAGAATAGCCTTGGCAATTGAAGCAGAACAAACAACAGACGAAAAGAAATTGGTCACTTTTAGCACACTTAATTAATTAAAAATTGTCTCAATATCGAGGGTTCAGTGCAAGACTATCCTAACTCCTAACTATTTATATTGGAGTAAGTATAGTTTCTGCTAATAATGATTAGAAATAAGCAGTGAACTTATAGTTTATCTTAACAGACAGTAAGTTTTAATTCTCTCTGTATGGGGGTGGTTTTTTGGGGGTCAATTTATTGTGTTATACAATATATTAAGACATGTAAAAATGAATGTACCAATTTTACTTAGCCCCGCAGTGGTCCAGTGGTTAGTTCGCTGGACTTGAAATCCGGCGATCCGGGTTCGATTCCCGGTCGCGGCAGGTCATACCCTTCCATGAAAATTTGACAAAAATGTTGATTTTCCTCCACATGTGGAGAAGTTGCCGGTTCCTTGTGGAAGGGTAAGTTAGTACTGGTTAGATTTCAGTCCAGGAAAACTGGTTAGGTGAACCGGCCGCCGTATATAACTGAAATATCGTTGAGAAACGGCGTTAAACCCGATGAAACAAACAATTTTACTTATATACACAATGTACATACTTTATTCATAGTTTTTCTTGCATAGAAAAGCGAACATAGTAAAACATTATTATTCAATATTTTCTGTTTGATATACTTTAAGATGCTCATATAAATTGCCATAGTTGATGTTGTTTGTCATATTTAGACATTATTATAAGTAAAAAAGTCAGAAATATTCTGGTCCTAAAACTTCCTAGATTTATCTTACATTTCAGTACATATTCACAGACGAACATCATAATTACTTATTTACATCGCAAGATTTTGGCCATACAGTCAGCCGTCTGCAGGTTCCGTTCAAGCCAACCAAACTGAAGTTCCACAAAACTAACGTTAACTATGTACTGGGTATGGAATACCGTCCGTCTGGAAGCTCTGATGTAAGTATTGAAAAAAATAGAAATCAAATGAGCGCCGCTGTACGATTTCCAAACTATTCTTTAAGTGACGTCATTTCCAGAAAACGTCACATGTGACGTCACCATGTACTGACAATGAGCAATATTTGCCCCATATGGCAATATGAAAACGATACAACCATATGGAGTAAATAATGTTTCCTGCTTGCCAATAGTGACCTCGCATGTCACGTTCCCTTGAAATGACGTCACTTACAGAAGAAGTTGTAAATCCCATAGCAGCGCTCAAGTATCATTTCGTGGCCTCCATTGACCCATGTATATTCTGTGAAATTAGGGACAATGGGTGAAACCTGTTGGGCTAAGTTTGATCAAATACTGATAGTAACGCTAGTTATTGTCACTAAAGATATATAGTCTCGATTGTTTTTTTCAAAAGATGTTTAGTAGTAAATATAAGATAGTCGGTGATAGAAGCCTTCATACAGATGCAATCTATAACTCTGCATTGTCACTTTTCTTACATGTATAATTTTTTTTTCACATGTCAGATACAGGCATTTGCTATCCTGAAATATCTTTTTTTACCATACATGTATTACTAAAACAGACAAACTTGTAACTGGACTTGATTGTTTAAAAACTGGATTTTTGTACAGACATCTTTCTTCAACAAATACGGATCAATACATTATGAGTTCATTTTTTGTTATTAAATGCATGTTATTTGATGTTTTAACTAAAGGAAATATATTTGTCATACATGTTTGTTTAGGTAAACATATGAACACAAAATGAGCATATTATAACTCAAATTCGCTATTTCTTTCATTATCGTGTTTACCTGAATATCGATTATAGGGGTGTTGTATACAACCTATTCATCAGTTCATAATTGAAAATAGGATTTAAACAACCTTCCCACCCTATACCCAATATAATTGATAAATCGATAATGAAAGCCTTATCGAATTGGGTTTATACTTTAACTGATTATTGATATAGTGCTCTCCCCTGTCCCATAACATACTATGTTGTAATAAGCTCTGTTAATTTTAGTGTACCTTATGCTGTTAGTTATAAGTTATAAGCAAGTCATGTATACACTTTGATTTCTGCTTCAAAACTGCACTTTTACCACCATACGAAGAGTATATTATGAGGGTGAGCAAAAAGTTGTTTGAGACCTAGACAGATATATTACAGTTGTTGGACCGTGTTCATTCTATTTCCTTGGGTCCAAAGTTTTATTAGAATAATACATGATTTCTGATAGCCCATTTCAATTTGACGTGCCTTAGAAGATAAATAGAGACCTGATATTTATTTCGGATGACACCAAGTATTTGGATAGAAGGTTTTCGAATAAACGAGGTCTGACTGTATATTATTTGTCCTTATGAAACAGCCTCCATTACCTTGAAAGTGGACACCTTCAACACAGGATATTTACCTGTTTATGACTGGTACAACTATTGTACATAATATTTAACAAAAAATTGGCATGGACCCATTTGGTGTAAACAGAACATGACACTACATACTTCAGTAAGACTACACTGTGAATAGCTCAGTCGGGCATATCAACCTATCATTATATTCAAGTTATATAACGATTTTTAGGTTGGCTGTGGTTTATATTGTACTTTTAAACTGAACCCAAGCGATTTTATAGGTAATGTTGTTTATAAGAAAGTACTGCATGAATGAGTCACTTAGCTGACACTACTAAAGTGATCAAAGTGCTGAAAGCGCTCAAGTTGTTCAGTATTGAACACTGATTTTGTATTCAACACTTGCAGATTCACAGAAAGTATGAATCATTATTGTTCATTGTTGAACCATTAAATAAATTTAATTGCGCAGTAAAGATTTCGTCCAGTATTGAGTATTTTCAGGATTGGAGCGATTTTTCGTCCAATTATAATGTCCTGAGTATTTTCATCCTGTTATAAAGCCATGAGTATCTTCGTCCATTATTATGTCATGAGTATTTTCGTCCAATTATGATGTCATGAGTAATTTCGTCCAATTATTATGTCATGAGTATTTTCGTCCAATTATGATGTCATGAGTAATTTCGTCCAATTATTATGTCATGAGTATTTTCGTCCAATTATGATGTCATGAGTAATTTCGTCCAATTATAATGTCATAAGTATTTTCGTCCATTATAATGTCATGAGTATTTTCGTCCATTATTATGTCATGAGCATTTTTGTCAAGTTATTATGTCATGAGTATTTTCGTCCATTATTTTGTCATGAGAGTTTAGTTACACCTTGATTATGATACAGGATTGTTACTAAAAAGTGGCCAAATGTTGACACATTTCATTACACTTAATGTATTGTTCATTTCACTGATATCTAAGAGGGTCTTTATTACAGTCATAAATACATGTACATGTAGCAAGTCATTAAGACAAGGGATCGTAAAACTTTTATCAGTCGAAACTAAACTTAAATAGCTGAGCTCCGAAACTAAACTTAAATAGCTGAGCTCCGTTAATCCTGTGAAAACAGAGTTATGTTAATCTCTATTTCAAAAGCCAGGAAAATTGCAATGGGCAGGGCTTACTAATTATTTTATCTGCAGAGTTCACCCAATTTGTCCACAGTCGGACTTCAAATCATACAGTCCATCAAAAAGTGACAATTTGGAATGGCCGGAGTCTTGATATATACAGCTTTTCTGATTATTTGTGTCATTTTTAGCGAATGAGTTTACCTGAGTAGTTGCATATTAATTATGCCCCCTTCAAAGAAAAGAGGGCATATTGGTTTGCACATGTCGGTCGGTCGGTATGTCTGTCAGTCCGTAACCTTTTCGTTTCTGATCAATAACTAAAGAACCCCTTGACCTATCATCCTCAAACTTGGTCCATACATTCATCTTGGGTAGCAGAGGAACCCTATTGATTTTGAGGTCATGGGTTCAAAGGTCAAGGTCACAGGGGTCAATTGTTCACAAACCATTTCCGATCAATAATTCGAGAACCCCTTCACTTTTCATCCTCAAACTTAGTCCACACATTTATATTCGGTAGCAGAGGAACCATATTAATTTTGGGGTCAAGTGCTCAAAAGTCAAGGTCTAGGGTCAATTGCTCACAAACTGTTTCCGATCAATAACTCCAGAACCTCATGACCTTTTATCTTCACACCTGGTCCACACATTCATCTTGGGAAGCAAAGGAACCCTATTGATGTTGGAGTCGGGGGCTCTAATGTCAAGGTCATTGGGGTCAATTGTTCACAAAACAGTTTCTGATCAATAACTCCAGAATCCTGGACCTTTTATCCTCAAATTTGGTTGACACATTCATTTTGGGTAGCAGAAGAACTCTATCTATGTTGGAGTCATAGGCTCAAAGGTCATGGTCACAGGGGTCAAGTGCCCACAAACCGTTTCCGATCAGTAACTCGAAAACCCCTTCATTTTTCATCCTCAAACTTAGCCCACACATTCATATTCGGTAGCAGAGGAACACTATTGATTTTGAGGTCACAGGGTGAAGGGTCAAGGTCACAGGGGTCAATTGTTCACAAAGGTAACCTTTTCGTTTCCAATCAATAACTCAAGAACACCTTGACCTGTCATCCTCAAACTTGGTCCACACATTCACCTTGGGTAGCAGAGGAACCGTATTGATTTGGGATCACGGGGTCAAAGGTCAAGGTCAGACGGGGGGGGGGCATAATGTTTTACAAACATGTCTTGTTTATAATAAGATGATATGGAAAATGTGCAGTATTTCCTTGGAAGTGCCTCCCAGGACCTTCAGTCCTTTGATTTTATACCTCTTTTATGTAATTAAGGACGAGATTGAATAAAACAACTATCGTTTTAAGGACGTTTGGATACGGTAACATGATCTTAAGAATTCATTCAAGTTGTTGTTTGCATTTCTTGAGACGTCGTTATGTAATGTCATCAGCACCCTAGAGGATTCATCAGCACCCTAGGGGATTCATCAGCACCCTAGGGGATGTAAGATTTCAAGCACTGGTATAAAGGCAGGAAACATAGGTCTATAAAGAATAGTTGTGTCAGAATTATTATTTATTTGCTTATCATACGTTTATTTAATGCTTATGTAATTATTCAGAAATATGTTCTCTGTTGTAAGTTAGTGTTATCTTTATCCATCTTGTTTCAGTTATATTTATCCAGAAACTTTGGTCAAAGTTGGGAACTTCTCAAGTCTGGAGTCAGAACATTCTATTGGTAACCATTTTAATGCACTCTCGTAATTACAGCACATTTATTTAATAATTCTGTCAACATTTATGCTTTAATTATCTAACAACTACGGAACGGTTAACCTCAATATTAGAATAATTTTCTTATTGTTCACACTGAAGTGATGCCAATGTTTTATGCATAATTTTCATGTAGAATTAGTATGTGTTATAATTTTCATGTAGAATATTTAGTGCTATAATTTCCATGTAGAAATAATAAGTGCTGTAATTTCCATGTAGAATATTAAGTGCTATAATTTCCATGTAGAATTAGTCAGTGTTATAATTTTCATGTAGAATATTTAGTGCTATAATTTCCATGTAGAAATAGTCAGTGTTATAATTTTCATGTAGAATATTTAGTGCTATAATTTCCATGTAGAAATAGTAAGTGTTATAATTTTCATGTAGAATATTTAGTGCTATAATTTTCATATAGAAATAGTCAGTGTTATAATTTTCATGTAGAAATAGTAAGTGTTATAATTACCATGTAGAAGTAGTAAGTGTTACAATTTCCATGTAGAACTAGTAAGTGTTATAATTTCCATGTAGAAATAGTAATTGCTATAATTTTCATGTAGAAATAGTAAGTGTTACAATTTCATGTAGAAATAGTAAGTGTTATAATTTTCATGTAGAAATAGTGAGTGTTATAATTTCCATGTAGAAATAGTAAGTGTTATAATTTCCATGTAGAAATAGTAATTGTTATAATTTTCATGTAGAACTAGTAAGTGTTACAATTTCATGTAGAAATAGTAAGTGCTGTAATTTCCATGTAGAAATAGTAAGTGCTGTAATTTCCATGTAGAAATATTAAGTGTTATAATTTCCATGTATAAATAGTAAGTGCTGTAATTTCCATGTAGAAATATTAAGTGCTGTAATTTTCATGTAGAAATAGTAAGTGTTATAATTTTAAATAGGAAGCGTTTTAATTTTCATGTAGAAATAGTAAGTATTTGCTTCAGGATTAACAAAAGTGGTACAGCCATGCACAAATTGAGAGTTATAATCAGTCATACAGCAATTATATTACCAGGTATGGTATATACACATGAAGACTTTGTTTTTCACAGGGAAGATGATTCTTACGGACTGAATGCCTCATGTATCTACCTGCACAGGATTTCGAATGAGGAAACTGGAAGTGTTGTACGAAGTTGTGACTTTTTCAGAAGTTTAGAAACATTATTGTCCAATGTTCATGACTTTGAGACCCAAGGACCTTACATGTTTGCTACAAGAAAAATGGTATGTTTAACATTGCAATTACAGTCTTTTTTTAGTTTTATTGATTTTTTTTGTGGCATTTTAGTACGAAAACCCAGTGATATATACATGATCCAAATTTCTCTCTTAAAATATTGAAATTACCTTCTAAAAATCTTGAAAAACCTCAAATTTTGATCGTTCCTTTTAAGATTTAAAGAAATGAACTGAGAATGTTTTTTTTTTTAATTGCCTTTCTTAGCATTGTAGTCTACGAGGGGTTATATTAGTAAGGCTTGTTAGAAAGTGTAGCACTGACAAGATCACATGTACAATATATGGCCAAAAACAGAACAGAATAATGCACAGTAAACAGGGGCATCACTCAACTTTGGGGGAAGGGGGTCGCAGCCCATGGAAGGGGGAATATTAAGCGGATTGCAGAATTCGACATCTCTCTGGTTAAGGTCAGGGTGATGTAGACATAACTATAATCCGGATATAGTTACAGGCATCAGTAAAGAAAACTTCTATTTTTTGGCTTCAGGAGTGAAAATTTAATTTGAATGGGGAGAAAAGATATTATTTTGGTGGTGGGGGGCTGAACATTGGCACCAATAAGAGAGGAACAAGGGCCCTGAAAATGACATATGAAAAATATTATATTGTTTTTTAATGTTATTGATGATATTTATGATCTTGTTTTATTTCTGTTTTGCTATTACAGACATTACTCGGCGGAACTGGTATTGTACATCAGATATTTGTCTCCCACTACAGACGAAGATTTATAACTGCACAATTTCCACATGCCCTTCCCCATCTGGTAAGAAATCTTGGTGTACAACAATGTATGAGGAAAAAATGGGAGTACAGTCAAACCTGTCTGTAAAGACCACCCATGGGAACTGCAAAATGTGGTCTTTGTTTACAGGTGGTCTCTATTAACAGATTAAATATCATTGAAAATGGTCTGATGGGAGATAAAATTGGTGGTCTTTGCAGACAGGTTTTGCAATAGTGGTCTTTGTTCGCAGGTGGTCTTTAACACAGGTTTGACTGTATATAGTTCCCACATTTACAATATTTACCTCCTTTGTTCTGCATTGTCGGCCATATTGTTAGGCAAATTTCCTTAAAGTTGATTGGGAATATAATGTAAACGATGGTAAACTAATCAGATACCTGTATAAAAATAACTTATTCATTATTCTCATGTGAGCAGATGACTCAGAAAGTTGAAGAAAAATTGGTTGTCACATGCAAATTCCCTGGGTATTTTCTCAATTATCACGTATTTGGGAATTGCTACTATAAATGCTTATCGGTTTTACCTATAAAAATGAAAATGACTGATGATACAGAATAAGGGAGGTAAATATTGTAGATGTGGGAACTCTCTATAGTATCTCCATCTATCTTCAAGAGGATCAAATCACAATACTTAAAGTTTTCTATTGTTTAGCATCATTTACATTTACACTTGTAACTTCTCCCATTGTTTGGATGGGTGAAATATAACTAGTCTATCTGCATATCTATAAAAAAGCAATTGTTTTGATTTCACCTTTGGTTTTTTTCAATATTGAAACAATAGTCGAATATAAAAAGTTAGAAATTAAGTTAAGATATATTGTGTCACTTACCTGCTTGGGACTCAGTTCATGAACGTCCCCGATCTCTCAAAGCATTTCAAAAAGAAATCTTAGTCTGGAGTTCCTTCCCCTTTCACTATGTTATCTACTGTTTGCAATATCAGTACGACGGGAACCAGACTAAAAGAAATCTCGGCTCAATATGAGATTTTGCTCAACATAGAGACTGAGATAATAAGACCGAAAATAGTTTTCATTCTATTTCTGGAGACACATAGAGCAATGGCTGGTTGACTTCATAGGATGATTAGTTGTGATGACCCCATATGATCCTTTATTCAAACATTTCTTGTTCACAATAATGTTATACCTGTACAGTAAAACCTCAATAACAAGACCACCTTTGAGACCCTTTAAAAAAGGTCTTAATATTGAGGTTGAATAAAGAGCAAAACAGTGAAAATAGTGTTTTTAATTTTGAGGTGGTCTTATTATTGAGGTGGTCTTAAAGTGAGGTTTTACTGTACATGTACTTCAGGTTAGTGCACTGTTAATTGTATTACATACATTGCAGGATTATTTTGTCGCTGACGCATCAGAAGATCAGATATTTTTGTGTATAGGCCACAATGGATCGAGAACCCATCTTTACATATCCGAAGCCAATAGTACAAAGTTTAGCTTATCTCTGGAAGATATTCTATACTTCAATCCTAATGGTTCATTTGGGGAGACTTGGCTTAAGTATGTTATATGATTGAACTCTTAGCTAAATTATATAAAACCTTCTATTCAATTATCATATCAGTTTTGTTACTTATTTAAGTAAAGCCTGGGTCACAATAAAACCCATTATCATTATCACGTGAACTTGTCGTTAGATTGACGTGATACACTCGTGCAACTGTCGTACGACAATCTTGCGTTACTCGTGCAACACTTCATACTTTCTTCGCACGAATTAGCTGATTTCGTACGAATCTTGCACAATTGTCGAGAGATTGTTGCAAGAATTACACCAAACTTTTGATATCCATGACATGTCATTTTTTGTACGAATGTCGTGTGAATGTCTTACGATATTAACACAACACAAGTAAGGCAAAAAGTCCTTGAATATGTCGTGGCATAAAATAGGTCCAAATTTCAAGCCGCAACAGATTTTTTCGTCGCAAGACACCCATTTTTTCCTATGACTGTCGTACAACATTGCAAGACAAGCTAAGAAATCTCCCAAAATTTCACCGTGAACCTAGGCTTAAGACAGAAATGAGCATTAATTTAATCTCTAATTTTTGTTCATTGTCTACTTATGTAGACCAGCTAGCTTTTGTTGGTATTTTTACTGATATTTGCACAATATTCATGCTTATATGTTTTATTTATATCTGACTTGAGAACACTGTTGTTTCTTATACATGTTTTGATGCATTTCATACTTCTGCTTTACATGAAAAATCATAAAACAGATCTTGTATCAGCCATGACATTTTTTGTCATTTATTACAAAACTGTAAACATACAGTAAAACCTCGATAATAAGACCACCATTGGGACCCTTGAAAACTGGTCTTAATATTGAGGTGGTCTTAATATTGAGGTTGAATAAAGAGCAAGACAGTTAAAATGAACTTTAAAATTGTGTTCTTAATATTAAGGTGGTCTTATTATTGAGGTTTAATAAAGAGCCAAACAGTTAAAATGAACTTTAAAATTGTGTTCTTAATATTGAGGTGGTCTTTAAGTGAGGTTCTACTGTATTTGTATTCATAGATTCTACATGGATGAACCGTTTGCAGACCTACACAAGGTACAGGGTATACGAGGTGTGTATATAGCGACACAGCTGATCAACAACACGCTGGGTACTGATCATCAGAGAACTTTGATTTCATTCGATAAAGGCGGAGAATGGCAACTTCTTGTTGCTCCAGAGAGAGACATGTTTAATAAACCCAGCAACTGTTCTGTTGTAAGTTCCTTATTTATCTAGATTAGAGCTGTCATCGATAGAAAGGATATCGATGTATCATTGATATTTTTCCGTGGATCGATACATATTGTAAACAATCGATACTTATGAATAGTAAATACATGCCTGAAAATGACGAAAATTCACCCAAAACTAAAATGGAAGCTGGTGCGCTGTCAAAAGCTTGAGCCTAACACTTCGCCGTACATATCAGATGTGTTCAAGGAAAAATAAATAACTGAATATTTCACATATGTTTTTTATTTATTTTGGAATATATATATGCTTACTTCATATTGGCGAGGAAAAAAGGTCAAAGAAATACATAATTATGTAAAAGACATAATTAGAAGTGGAAATACAAAAGTAGATGAAATCATGAATTGCAAACATGTACATGGCATTTTAGTAAATGATGCATGATATATCAATGTATCCTAGATATATCTCATCCGATATATCAATATCGTCGATATGCATTTTGCTGAATCAATGACAGCTCTAATCTAAATTGTTATGAACATTGCTTTACTCTGTATGTGTGTTCCTCTCATACACTTGTAGGGTTCTGGCTCTTAGCTACTTTCTGTACTTTCAGTTGTTAAATACAGTAGGACATCGTTCATTCGAATTCATAGGGTTCAAAATTTCATTTGGAATATTACATGGTTTCGAAAAGCCCATTTCAATTTGACGTGCCTAAGAAGATACATTGGGACTTGGTATTTATTACGGATGATATCAAATATTCAGATAGAAGGTTGTCAAATGTACGCGGTCCGACTGTATTTTTGTATTCCCAACGGAAACATCCATTTTGATCTGTTATTCAGGCTTTGAAGAAATTTATATGAACTTAAGGCTAAATGAATATGAATATAAAACTGGTTAGAATCAATTGACTTTTCGATATTACTTGGTAATGAACTAGGGGTTTACATGTTTAAAGATTGTCTGACATACGATTGTAGTTCCACTCATATAACACCAAACAGAAACCAGATATAGAAAAAGATATTCATATGTTGCCAAAGGTTAAAGGTACATAGTCTGAGTTTTCTAACAAAATATCGTTGGTCACAAATCTGAGAAAACACGGTGGTAATTGCTTTCATACAGATGTACTCTACAACACTGCATTGTCACTTTTCTTACATGTTACCCCAAAACGGACAAATACAAGTTTGCCATACTGGTATTTTCTATTCTGACGTACGCGCTGAGCGAGTACTAGCGTAACAAATACATGTTTGCCATACGGGTATTTTCTATTCTGACGTACGCGCTGAGCGAGTACTAGCGTAACAAATACATGTTTGCCATACCGGTATTTTCTATTCTGATGTACGCGCTGAGCGAGTACTAGCGTAACAAATATATGTTTGCCATACCGGTATTTTCTATTCTGACGTACGCACTGAGCGAGTACTAGCGTAACAAATACATGTTTGCCATACCGGTATTTTCTATTCTGATGTACGCGCTGAGCGAGTACTACTGAACAAATACATGTTTGCCATACCGGTATTTTCTATTCTGACGTACGCGCTGAGCGAGTACTAGCGTAACAAATACATGTTTGCCATACGGGTATTTTCTATTCTGACGTACGCGCTGAGCGAGTACTAGCGTAACAAATACATGTTTGCCATACCGGTATTTTCTATTCTGATGTACGCGCTGAGCGAGTACTAGCGTAACAAATACATGTTTGCCATACTGGTATTTTCTATTCTGACGTACGCGCTGAGCGAGTACTAGCGTAACAAATACATGTTTGCCATACTGGTATTTTCTATTCTGACGTACGCGCTGAGCGAGTACTAGCGTAACAAATACATGTTTGCCATACTGGTATTTTCTATTCTGACGTACGCGCTGAGCGAGTACTAGCGTAACAAATACATGTTTGCCATACTGGTATTTTCTATTCTGACGTACGCGCTGAGCGAGTACTAGCGTAACAAATACATGTTTGCCATACTGGTATTTTCTATTCTGATGTACGCGCTGAGCGAGTACTAGCGTAACAAATACTTGTTTGCCATACCGGTATTTTCTATTCTGACATACGCTCTGAGCGAGTACTAGCGTAACAAATACATGTTTGCCATACTGGTATTTTCTATTCTGACGTACGCGCTGAGCGAGTACTAGCGTAACAAATACATGTTTGCCATACTGGTATTTTCTATTCTGACGTACGCGCTGAGCGAGTACTAGCGTAACAAATACATGTTTGCCATACTGGTATTTTCTATTCTGACATACGCTCTGAGCGAGTACTAGCGTAACAAATACATGCAGCTGACTTGTGTTTTGATGTTACAAGAATCTTTTAAGAAAAGTTATAATCCAATGTTTTAGAGTACGTCTGTATGAATGCATTACCATGCCATTTTCTAAAAATTCATTACTAGACATATTTTGATAGAAAATAAAGTCTACCCTTTAATGGTAACAGAGTCATAGAATATCGTTTGGTCTTTATTAATAATGTTGTTTCCATTCCTTTCTGTGATTCTGTATTTTCATTTCTATGAATCTAATGTGTTTCTCTGATTTTTTTATCTGCCTTCATAGCAAAAGGATGCATATACTGTGACTGAGGTAATGTTGTTTGTATGTTGTTTGGTACATATGTCCCTTTATAGTCCCAGTAGTAGTTAGAACCCTTTACCTGGGTCTCATCTCCCTTCTACCATTTATGATGCTAGTTAACCAGAGTTTGTCTTTAATTTTCCAATGCCACACCGTTCATGCGACATTTTAACATACAAGTTATTGCCGTGTTTGTTGTTAAGTTTTTATTGTCAGTATTGTCGGTGTCTTAATCTGTGTGAATGTTAGAAGTGTGTGAATGTTAGAAGTGTGTGAATGTTGGAAGTGTGTGAATGTTAGAAGTGTGTGAATGTTAGAAGTGTGTGAATGTTAGAAGTGTGTGCATGTTAGAAGTGTGTGAATGTTAGAAGTGTGTGAATGTTAGAAGTGTGTGAACGTTAGAAGTGTGTGAACGTTAGAAGTGTGTGAATGTTAGAAGTGTGTGAACGTTAGAAGTGTGTGAACGTTAGAAGTGTGTGAACGTTAGAAGTGTGTGAACGTTAGAAGTGTGTGAACGTTAGAAGTGTGTGAACGTTAGAAGTGTGTGAACGTTAGAAGTGTGTGAACGTTAGAAGTGTGTGAATGGTAGAAGTGTGTGAACGTTAGAAGTGTGTGAATGTTAGAAGTGTGTGAATGGTAGAAGTGTGTGAACGTTAGAAGTGTGTGAACGGTAGAAGTGTGTGAATGGTAGAAGTGTGTGAATGTTAGAAGTGTGTGAACGTTAGAAGTGTGTGAACGTTAGAAGTGTGTGAATGATAGAAGTGTGTGAACGTTAGAAGTGTGTGAACGTTAGAAGTGTGTGAATGTTAGAAGTGTGTGAATGTTAGTAGTGTGTGAATGTTAGAAGTGTGTGAACGTTAGAAGTGTGTGAATGTTAGAAGTGTGTGAATGTTAGAAGTGTGTGAATGTTAGAAGTGTGTGAATGTTAGAAGTGTGTGAATGTTGGAAGTGTGTGAATGTTGGAAGTGTGTGAATGTTGGAAGTGTGTGAATGGTAGAAGTGTGTGAATGTTGGAAGTGTGTGAATGTTGGAAGTGTGTGAATGTTAGAAGTGTGTGAATGGTAGAAGTGTGTGAATGTTGGAAGTGTGTGAATGTTGGAAGTGTGTGAATGTTAGAAGTGTGTGAATGTTAGAAGTGTGTGAATGTTAGAAGTGTGTGAACGTTAGAAGTGTGTGAAAGTTAGAAGTGTGTGAATGTTAGAAGTGTGTGAATGTTAGAAGTGTGTGAACGTTAGAAGTGTGTGAACGTTAGAAGTGTGTGAACGTTAGAAGTGTGTGAACGTTAGAAGTGTATGAACATTAGAAGTGTGTGAATGTTAGAAGTGTGTGAATGTTAGAAGTGTGTGAATGTTAGAAGTGTGTGAATGTTAGAAGTGTGTGAAAGGTAGAAGTGTGTGAAAGGTAGAAGTGTGTGAATGTTAGAAGTGTGTGAATGTTATATTACGTTCATTGCCCCTTAAGCAGCATCGTAAATCAAATCACGCTTATTCTACACAGATGGTGTGTTAGCAGTATCAACACGCTTCGATGTTTTATGTCATTATTTGGTAAACAAACATTACTTCGTAGGCATGACTCGACTTTTTAATTATATTAACACCCGAAAATATAACAACAACTACATAGAAGCTGTGTAAGTTATCATGTACATGTTTTTGTCTTCGATAACGTAATTTGGGAGTTCAAAGAGAAAGTTGTGAATAAGAATTGTGTTGATCATAACTATACAACGGGAACGAAACTTCTCATTATCATCAACGACCGTTTGTCAAAATGACATCTTTCGGCATCGAAGCTCCGATTTACGATTCTTGTCAAACCAATCCATAAAACTGATATTTAAAGAATCTCCTAGATAATTTGATATGATTGCATCGTATCATGTTTGAATTGAAAGAGGCAACATATACACACGTATATAGATTGTTAAACACATCGTTTCTTAATGAGAAGTACATAAAGTGCAATTTAAGCAATTTTTACGAACTTTTTTTACGAAACACCGACAGTAAGGCCTCCTGACGTTTAAGTCGATTTTTTAACGAGAGTCGACTGTAAATTAAATACGAATCAAGAATATTGAACTTTAAAAATTTATCCTTTGAATGCAGAAAATCCCTTTATTTGTCACTCACGATGATTATGATGATGAACAAGTATATACATGTTGTATTTATATCTTATTATACCCCAAGATACGAAGTATATGGGGGATAAATTGGAGTCACGTCGGTCTCTCCGTCTGTAGACAAAAATTTCCACACTATTTCTCGGCTACCATTAGTCAGATTTCAATGAAACCTCACAAGACTTAATAGTACCAAGTCTAGTTGTGCATATTATCGGCATGTCATGCTCGGATAAAATTTCATGGAGTTATGGCCAGTTGAGTAATTTTTGTCAGCGCTATTTCTCGGCTACCCTTGTTCGGTTTTCAGTGAGACTTCACAAGACTTATGAGTACCTAGCCTACTTGTGCATATGGTGGGCACATCACACTTAGATGAGTTGTCACTGAGTTATGGGCCTTTGCTAAATTTCATGCATTTTTTGTTACAACTGGGATGATAACCAAGCGGATAACTCTTTCATTACTTACGATTGATTGTTTTTGTTCAACACAACTTAACAACTGCAAAAGAACCAACTAACATAGAAAGTTAACGTCACTTATAGAGCAGGTTGAAAATCGTACAGGGGCGCTCATATATTGATATGTTCTGTTGTTAATTCAATCAAACTGTTATTCCCACATGTCGCCACTCACGGCCATTGGCTCTGGATATTTTATCTCAACAAGGTCACAAAATTCTTTTTCATATATTTTAGTTGCTTTCTAGATAATTTAATGTCTTAATGGAATATATATGTGCTTTGTCATGTTTCAACTCTGATTACTCTGTCTTATATACAATTGCACCTCGTTCATTGGAATTCATCGGGTCCAAAATACAGTCGCGTCTAGTTCATTGGAATTCATCGGGTTCCGAAATTTTATTTCTAATAATACATGGTTTCGAATAACCCATTTCAATTCATGTGCCTAAAAAGATACATCATGACCTGCTATTTAATTTGGATGATAGCATGTATTAAATTTTGGATAGAGGGTTGTCGAATAAACGAGGTCCAACTGTTGTGGAATACCATACAATTATTTAATAGCGTTTAAACTTCAAAATAAAACTTATCTCCATTTAGGAAGGTTTCCCACTTTGACAGCTTAATCACTCAATTTCCCTGACGCAGAAATCTTGAGTCCCTGACTCCCTTTCTTTCTTGGAACTGCCATTTTTCACTTACTGTGCAACGCTGGGACCCCAAAAATAAACTTTTATCAAGCATAAACTGCATATCTGGAACCCTACAAATTTACTAAGGAGCCCCAATTTGTCAAACACGAGGGTCCAAGGACCCCTAGCTGAAAAATCCTAGGGACAATTCTGCTAAAAGTAAGATCCAATGACAATCTATTCCAATTTATGTTCATAAAAGGGGGACTTCCAAGTGTAGCTATTTTTAGCTCCGTCTGACAGAACACACATTCAGATTGATAGTGCTACCTAGCACTATGTATCAGAATGAGGTGACATGCCAAATTCAACATTAAGGCCAGCCCTTTTTTTCAGTTTTTGGGGAAGAATGGTGGGTCCTTTTGATAGAGGAAATTTGCATCATGAATCACCATATTTGGGTATTTATAAGGCTAAAATTTTAAATAATTTTACTGAAGGGGAATTTTCTTTCCAAGTAGGGGAAAAATATATACTTTTTTCTTTGGGGAATGGGGCCCAATATCGACCCCAAATTTGCCATAAAAAAGGGCTGAAGGCATATAAGATGTACAGTCGGACCTTGTCTCGGACCCATTGAATTTGAATGAATGAGATCTGACTGTAATTGTGTTATTATGTAAAACAACCATCTACTAACATTAATCTCTGATTTATTTTAGCGCAACAATTGCTCCCTGCATTTAACTCAGACATTTAGCCATGTCACAGATGCCAGTAGATTAGAACCGATATTGTCCAAGGAATCAGCTCCAGGAATTATTGTTGCTATAGGCAATGTTGGAAGGCGTATACACATTGATGACACTGCCGGTGTATTCCTGTCGTCGGATGCGGGGCTCACATGGCATCAGGTATTGTGTTTCTTTATCTATGACTTTGATTGATTGATTGAACAGCAGTATAGTATTTTAGAGAGGGGATGGTTTAACTGTTTTGAAACAATAGCAAACTGACGTTGGAAAACCAAGCCTCTGTATATTGACTATCTAAACCATGCTTCCTGCAGTGTATCAATCAGTTGCCTTCTTTCAAGCCTTTGTTGTGTAAAGGCACACAGCTTGAAGAGCACATGGTCTTAGTGTCACATACTGTCCATGCATTACTAAGCCATACTTTAAAATGAGGTAATATAAGTTTCATACTTGCCATTTTTCGATAACAAGCCATATCGCACTAGTCACTCGGGAGTTATCGCCCTAAATTTTGTCTTGTCTGATCAGTAACTTAAGAATTTTTGTCCAATCATCACCAAATTTTGTCAGAATGTGTGTGGGTTTAATATCTCTTACACGTTTGATAACTAGCCATATCGGAGAAGTCACTTCGGAGTTATCACCCTTTAATTATAGAATTCTAGTACAGGCGTATTTTGTGATGGAAAGCGCTCTTGTTGGATTAAAACTGAAAATGTATTTGATGATTTCAAGGAACAAGAATGAGCTGTATTATAGTAATTCTAAAATTATATTGCCTAGCTACAATCCTTGAATCCCGGAAATTTAAGAACTCGTACTGTAAGTCGGTGGTGTGTATTGTATGAAACCACTTCGTAAGTGTTAATCAATTGTAACCAAGTTTTGTGGAGAATACAAAATAGATTAGATCTGGGTTCGATTCCCGGTCGCGGCAGGTAAATTTGACAAAAATGTCGATTTTCCTCCACATGTGGAGAAGTTGCCGGCTCCTTGTGGAAGGGTAAGTTAGTACTGGTTAGATTTCAGTCCAGGAAAAACTGGTTAGGTGAACCGGCCGCCGTATATAACTGAAATATCGTTGAGAAACGGCGTTAAACCCAATGAAACAAACAAACAAACAAAATAGATTAAATAAGCATCTGTATAATATCTTTGCATGTAAATGTCTGACCATACTCTTTCAGGTGTTACAAGGTGTACATTTCTTTGCCCTGGCTGATCATGGAGATGTGATTTTAGCAGTACAAGCACTTGTACCAACCAATCAGATTGTGTAAGAGTTGTTGTAGTATTCATAACAGTGTTTAATATTTATTGAGGTTTTAACTACTGTCAGTCAAGTTTTATCACATGGAAATACCAAATATCACACCTGTTTCTAATGAGGTGATATCACATGGCAACACCAATTATCACCTTCTGACAATCAGGTTTTATCACATGGCAACACCAATTATCACCTTCTGACAATCAGGTTTTATCACATGGCAACACCCAAGTATCATGTACTGCCATATGACAAAACTAGTACATGTTTCTCTGTATGACAGTATTTGATAGAACAAATATTAACAGAAGTGCTTGAGAGCATATGAGCATTTTCACTGGAAGTAGGAGGCATAAGAGTCTTGTAAAGATGAAGCAGTCTATGTTTTAATGTATATAAACTTTGTGAAATTTGTTTCAAGAGAGATGTAATTACAACTTTGTCACAGTGTATGCTTACAAGACATTGATATATCTGACTTAGAAATTGTTAATTTTCACAGCTAAATTTGATACACCAATGATGTCATATTTTCAGTTATTCAACTGATGAAGGTGAAACCTGGAAGAAGTACAACTTTACTACTACACCAATCAGAATTCATGGGCTTCTGACAGAACCAGGGGAGAAAACCACCGTGTTCTTCTTGTTTGGTTCGGTTGTTGATCATCACTCATGGAAAGTTATCTCCCTTGATACCAAATCTGTGTTTGGTGAGGATTCATTTAGAAATTTGTTTGTTTTTAGGTTCGCCTAGGTCTTGAAAAGTCCTAGAATTTGATGCCTACTCCTTGAAAAGTCCTAGAATTTGATGCCTACTCCTTGAAAAGTACTTGAATTTGATGCCTACTCCTTGAAAAGTCCTAGAATTTGATGCCTACTCCTTGAAAAGTACTTGAATTTGATGCCTACTCCTTGATAAGTACTTGAATTTGTAACAGCCTAAAACTCCTTGAAAAGTCCTAGAATTTGATGCCTACTCCTTGAAAAGTACTTAAATTTGTAACAGCCTAAAACTCCTTGATAAGTACTTGAATTTGTAACAGCCAAAAACTCCTTGAAAAGTACTTGAATTTGATGCCTACTCCTTGATAAGTACTTGAATTTGTAACAGCCAAAAACTCCTTGAAAAAACCTAGAATTTGATGCCTACTCCTTGAAAAGTACTTGAATTTGTAACAGCCTAAAACTCCTTGAAAAATACTTGAATTTTGAAAAAAAAATGAATAAATTTTGGTTAATTGCCCTTGAATTCTTCTGCTGTGAATATAACGAGCAACAAAAAAAACCGAACAGACTAACAATGTAGAAAACAAGGCAAAAAATGACAGAGCTATCTTCGACAGGGCCTGCTGCCGAGTAGGCGATAGTATGGTGATACAGTATGGTATGGTACTCAATGGGTTTTAGGCCCTTTCGAAGTAATTCTCATGCTGTTTAATTTTCTCCGTGCTGCAATGATGGTTATCTCGGGGGGGGGGAAATACTTGGGATCTCTTCTCTATACCAGAAATATCAACATTTCTAGTCCTTGAAAATGGGGGAAAGAACTTATACAGTCCTTGAAAAATACTTTAATGTTTTTGGGAAGTTCTGTATGAACCATGTTTAAATTATAGCAATGTGTCTGAAAAACATGGCTTGTATGATTGAAAATTTTGAATTAATATAATTGTATAAAATTTTAACCTTGAGAAATGTTAATAAAGTTTCTGTTCAGTAAATAATTGTAACAGTTTCTGATGAAACTGTATTTTGAATATATATGCTTTTCTCTATTATTTGTTGAAGAGTTTTTGTATTTGAATAACAAAATATATTGTTGTGTTGCTAGGTTACCAATGCAGAGATGAAGATTATAAGCAGTGGTCCCTGCCAGACAATACCCCGTTTCAAGGTAAATATTACAGTGTTATATTTTTGTTACCAATTTTGTCTCATGAAATTATGATGTACATATGTTAGATATTTTCTTAATCAACTGTAATTTTGGTGGATTGTCTACATTGAAAAACTAGACAATTGATGGATATTAAGTTATTATGTCAACCTACATAGACCATGACCTGTCTGTCTGTTTATGTCACTAACTACTGATTGAATTTCAATCAAACTTGGTGAAAAGTCTTGTTGCAAATATTTTTAGCTTCCTTCAATAAAATAGTTCTGAGCCTTGGGATTGTTAAATAAATATATTTTGTCTTGGCTATTACTAATCTGCAAGCAAGAGTACGGAGAAAATGTCAGCTTACAGTACATCAATCTCTACTTAAATTATGTTTGTGTGTAGAATGACTTTACCAAGGGATTTCCCAGACATGTGTTTTCTGTGTCTCTGATGCAATTTCTAGGCCGAGGATCCACATTTATGAACAGGTGTGCATCCGCGGGACCAACAACCATCGGATTAGCCCATTTTGGCAAATTATCACTTTTCGATATTTAAACTTTGTAGTAATTACTTTCACCCAATATTGCCTCAGTTCTTGCGCCTTGACAGTGTCTCCATAATACATGATGACAATGGCTGATAAAAAAATGTCACAGCCAAAAATTTACACTCGGCTCTCCCAAAATTTTTAAGGGGCTCTCAAATTTGCAAATGTAGAAGTCCTAGGACACCCATTTGAAAAATGCTTTACCCATCTTGTCAGTGTTGTACAGCTCGTTTAATTCTGACATTTATTTATGACACAGGTTATTATATGCCTGGAACGGGACATATTATAGTTTCACCTGCGGCATGCAGACGGGCGGCGTCCAGTAAATTGTCCAATCAATAACTTTAGAAGAATTTTTTTCAATCATTACCAAATATGGTCAGAATGAGTATGGGCATATTATCTCGGACAAGTTTGATAACCAGCAATATTGCTTAAGTCACTCTGGAGTTATTGCCCTTTGATTAATACTTCAGTGACATAACCGTAGAACGGGCATATTTTGCGATAGTTGGCGCTCTTGCTTTCTCTAAGATTTATTAATTCAGAATGACGATGGTTTTTACATTTTAAGGTGAATGATATGTTTATTTTCAGGCTGTCTTCTGGGACGAAAAGTAGAAATCGAGAGACGTATTCCTCGCACAAATTGTTACAATGACAAGGATTATACTAGAAAACGGACCGTCAGCAATTGTACCTGTACTAGAGAAGATTTTGAATGGTAAGTTTTGGCTTGTGATTTGCAATTAATGCTGGTTAATACACTTTATTCTTGTTTATTGTAAGGTTTCCATATTAATTGTCATTCAATATACAGTAAGATTTATTTCAAATGAAATAATCAGGGGCGTCCAAATTCCGGAATAATCCTAAAATATATTCAGATCAATATTAATCTTGAGTTTTTATGGGGGTAGGGGTGAATCTGCTTTTGAGTACCAATGTATTTTTAAAAAAGCATGTGATAACAACCTCCGACCCCCACACCCCACCGTTAGTTTTCAGGATTGAGGATTTGACTTGGTTGACACCCCTGGTAATGTTTTTCTGTTATTGATGCTACATAAAAGGTTCTTACAGTACAGAATTGTATAGTGAGAGAGAATAAGTAAAAATCCAGTTTCTATGATGTGGTTATATGCATGAACATTTTTGTTACCCAACTTTTATTTATAAATGTTTACAGCTTTTACCTAATATGGCTGGTATTTGTATATGGTGGTTCAAAAATGTCCAATAAAATTGGTAGCATCTTGGTAACATCATTTTCGGTACCCAGGCTATTCATAACATATATGATACCCTGGGTAAATTGGCTAGCAAAACTTCGTAATGCATGAATATTCTTTAGCATTTCTCAACCAATGAAATGGAGGATAACAAAGAAGAATCTCCTTTGTGAAGAGCTATTGCTCAGAACCGCAGTTTCAACTGTAACTCCTCAGCAATTTCTATGTTGCATGAGTGTGTTTCATGCGGCCAATCAAGCGGCTGGATTTCACCTTATTAATTATTCGAGATTACGAGATTTACGATTTTTACAGTCAGTTTGCCCAGGGTATCATATATGTTTTGAATAGGCTGGGTACGGAGAATGGGTAACATGTACAATGTTGTTTTAGGGTATATATGTTTTCAGTGTTTGTATATTATTTTTTCAGTGACTATGGTTTCAAGCCGAGATCAGCATATTTCAGTCAAGTATGCATTCCTGATGAGGATATGGATATTGATGTTCATCAGGTTCCGCGCCCGTGCCCAGCTGGTACATTTTATCCCTACTCACGAGGATATGCTAAAATCAGTGGTGATACTTGCAGTGGCGGAGAGGAGCATAAATACACGCCTATCCTGTATGCCTGCAGAGTAGACGGTAACTATATCACAATAGTTAAATCTTCCTGATCTTTGTAGTGTCTGTGGTTTAGTGGTAACGTGCTAGACTAGTAATCCAGGGGTCGCTGGTTCAATCCCCCACTCCATGTGAGAAATGTTCGAAACTTACAAAGCAGTGTTTCATATTTGAAATAATTGAAGTGAATCAATATATATTGGTTTTACCAATTCCTGTGTTGATGAACATGAATGTTATGTCATTTGTATGATATATTATAAATACACATTTTGTCCAAATAACACGTACCGTTCGTCAATGATTGCTATGGCAATCACCGTTTAGTGATTATTATTTTATTCTTTTATTATTTAATATAATGCATGGGTTATATTGCAAATAAAATATGTAATAAATCGAGGGTTCAATGCAAGACTATCGTAACTCTTATATAAATACATTGGAGTTACGATAGTCTTGCGTTAAACCCTCGAAATGGGGATTATGGTTTGATAATTTGTTTTTATAGAAATTGAAGAGTTTATGCTATGGACATCTGGAGATTCTATTTTCCGCAATGTGTTCACTGTTGGAAATGATATCTCGCTTGTAAATGGCAATATTGCTAAAAATGTGACTGCCTTAGATTATGAATACTCCGAGCATGGTTGTTTATATTGGGCTGATAATCGACTACACAGGATACAGGTATTGTCATAGACTTTTCTCAATTTTTTTGTATGAATTGCCAAAATGGACACTTGTTTTTACAAGATGTTTTTCTTTCTTTACCGAGTTCAAAACTTGGAAAATTTATCAACACAGTTCATTGAATCATACATTCTAATGCATTGTATTTCCCATAATTGTGCATTGCACTGTTGAAATACAGTATTCTGTCGGGTATGTTTATGATCGGAGCAATTAAGCTTTACCTTATGTTGCAAAATTAATATGAACAGAATTTATGCAGCTGTATGCGCCCTCTTTTGGCTCAGTTTGTAGATACAGTAAAACCTCACTTAAAGACCACCTCAATAATAAGACCACCTCAATAATAAGACCACCCCAATAATAAGACCCCCCCCCAATTATAAGACCAGAAAACGTCACATGTAACGGCACCATGTACTGACAGTAAGCAATATTTGCCCTTCATGGCAATATGAAAATGAAGTGACCATATGGAGTAAATATTGTTTCCTGCTTGTAAATAGTGACATCACATGTTGTATTTTATTGAAATGACGTCACTTACAGAAGAGGTTGTAAATCTCATAGCATTGCTCAATTGTTACATGTTGTAGTATGACAAAATTCGCGTTTACACGCTATAAGCAAATCCGTAATGTGTCCCTGTGACATGACGTTTTTACCCTGTGACATAACGTTTTTTTACTGAGTGATATAATTATTTTACCTTAGCGCGAGTCTAAAATAGACAACTGGAAATTTCTATTGTCCGAGTCGATAGGCGCTTACTGAAATAGGTTACAATCAAGCGCTTGTAATGTTTGCAGGCAACATTATCTGTCAGCTTTGACAGATTCAGTTCTTTCACAAAAATGACTTAAAAAAACAATTTCTTACCGTGTCGGAGTTGGATTTAGATGAAGGTTTCTGTTTCACATTGACTTACGTCTCGATTGATATTAACTTTCTCGGGTTAACATTATAATTTTATTATGTTATCACCCTCCATGGGATCTGATATTTATATACTGCTATGTGAATCTCAGAGATTATGTGAAGATGGCAATAGCACCATGGAAGTGCTTCACTCGGAAAAGCTGGGCGTGGTCGTGTCTGTTGCATACGACTGGAAGGGACGTAATATCTACTGGTTGGATAAACAATTTCGAACCATTGAAGTGTCCAAGAGGAATGGCACGTTTAGAAGACAACTGATCAATAGCACTTTCATCCTAGATCCTCATTCTCTGGCCATAGATCCAGACCATGGGTGAGCGATTGTTTTTTTTTTGCGCTACTGGCCAAAAGAGCTTCAATGATTCAACTGTCAACCGATTCGATTCTTTTTCCTTCGATTTCGATTTTTTTTATTCATTTTTATACGTATATGTAACAGCATTCTCATTCATCTTAAGACTTTTGCATTAATTTCATGCCAATTGAAATTAAGAGTTTTGCAAATAAAAATTTCTCAAATTTAAAGAATACATAGGAAAAAAACAACCTTTCACGACGTGACTTTCTTTATTTGTGAAAATGTGACTAGAAAAACCCGTGCTTACTGTACCAAATAACAGGCCAACTTGAACTAATTAAAGCGATTCGTATCGAAAATACCAGGGTATGACTTGTGAATTGAATCGTTGAAGCTCTACTGGCCAAAGGCGAAGGTTTTCAGCCTGTTTTCCTTCATTAAACCCGCAGCTAAGGATACCTGGAAATTGACATGTAGCTGCATCTGAATCACCCCTGTTGACAGCAAAGGGGTCTGTAACAATTTCTACTTTCACTTTCTGTTCGTCTATACTGTAATATATATATTTATTACAGTATACAAGTGAAAGTAGAAATTGTTACAGACCCCTTTGGTTGACAGCAGGGATAAATTCATGAACATAAACTCATTCACAATTCTGGTTTTTGTCTAAATATAGATAGGTTATTCCCCTCAAATATTTGTTGGGGAAAACCCACACATGTTGATGTTGCATCGATGTTGTTATGCCTAATATCGAGAAGAGGACTGTGGAAATGGTCACATATGTCAGAGTCTGAACACAGGCTACCAATGGTTGTACTTGATGTAGATGGTATTGAAATTCTTTTCAATTAGGTGGAATGTCAGTTTATTTAAACTATGATGAGAAAAAAGAACTATGCAAATTAATGCTTTGTTTTCAATGTTGTTTGTAGATGGATGTATTGGGTTGATCAGAGTCAAATCAAGAGAGCTTGGTTGGATGGTACACATTCTAGCATACATACAATAGTTACTGATCAAATACTTGGCTGGTCAAGTGGTATTGTAGTAGACTATGTGACTGAAAGAATCTATTTCGCTGGATATGGTATAAAGTCTGCTAACCTTGATGGAACCGATTTAAGGACAGTCATTGGTGGTGCTCAAACAGAAACAGTTAGATCTCTTGGTATTTACAAGGTATGAAGTTCCCTTTTTCTAAAATAACTATTAGAAAGTATATATTTTTACCACAGATTAAACGCAGTGCTCATTGTGAGCTGTCTGCCGTCGGCCGTCAATATTTTCTTTAGACAACATCTCCTCCTATGCCACTGAATGGATTTGACCAAACTTCACAGGAATGATCCTTAGGTGGTCCCCGTTCAAAGTTATATAAGTGGTTCCGATCTGTTGCATAAGTAGGTCACAGGAGCTAAAAATAGATTTTAAAAGTGTAAATGTTTTAAGGATGGCATCAGTTAGAGTGATGAACACAAGTGGTAATGTCTTGTTTCTTGTATCAGGGAAAAGTTAATTTAAACTAAATGGTGCCTGGACCATTATATGGTGCATATGATTTTCATATTATTTACACTGTCAATAAAGCTACCTTTCATTAAATCATTTGAGGAGAAAAAGCGGAATGATTTTGAAAATCTTTTGGAGATAGTTGAATGATAATAGTTCTCTTTTAAAGATATTCTTTTTCAATTATTCAAATTATACATCAAAATCATGGACATATATCTTGTATTATATATATTATGTTCTCTGTTCATGCATGTAGTTCTGCTTACTATATTTCATAATTTGATGAAGGACTTTGCCCGAAACATTAATTGTGAAGATCAGATAACTGTATAATTAAAAGAGTTTATTATTCCTACTTGGATAAATGTAATCAAAACATGTTCTTTTTCATTTCAGGATCAGATATATTGGTCTGGCTATTCTAATAAAATACAATCTTGTAGTAAGACAAGTTGCGACAGATACAGAATAACTTCACTAAATAAGGGAAAAACTGTTGTGGCATTTAAAATATTTGATGAGAATTCACAGCGAGGTAAGTGTACGCAATATTGTTTTAAATTGTATCAGTTGTGTTATCATACTTAGTTGTTATCATACTTAGTTGGTATCATACTTAGGTGTTATCATGCTGAGATGTTATCATGCTGAGGTATTATCATACTAAGGTGTTATCATGCTGAGATGTTATCATGCTGAGGTGTTATCATGCTAAGATGTATCATACTGAGGTGTTATCATACTGAGGTGTTATCATGCTAAGATGTTATCATACTGAGGTGTTATCATGCTAAGGTGTTATCATGCTAAGGTGTTATCATGCTGAGATGTTATCATACTAAGGTGTTATCATGCTGAGATGTTATCATACTAAGGTGTTATCATGCTAAGGTGTTATCATACTAAGGTGTTATCATACTAAGATGTTATCATACTGAGGTGTTATCATACTGAGGTGTTATCATACTAAGGTGTTATCATGCTAAGGTGTTATCATACTAAGGTGTTATCATACTAAGGTGTTAGCATGCAAAGGTGTTATCATACTAAGGTGTTATCATACTAATGTGTTATCATGCTGAGGTGTTATCATACTGAGGTGTTATCATACTAGGTGTTATCATGCTAAGGTGTTATCATGCTAAGGTGTTATCATACTAAGGTGTTATCATGCTGAGGTGTTATCATACTGGGTGTTATCATACTAAGGTGTTATCATGCTAAGGTGTTATCATACTAAGGTGTTATCATACTAATGTGTTATCATGCTGAGGTGTTATCATACTAATGTGTTATCATGCTAAGGTGTTATCATACTAAGGTGTTATCATGCTAAGGTGTTATCATGCTAAGGTGTTATCATACTAAGGTGTTATCATACTAATGTGTTATCATGCTGAGGTGTTATCATACTGGGTGTTATCATACTAAGGTGTTATCATGCTAAGGTGTTATCATACTAAGGTGTTATCATACTAATGTGTTATCATGCTGAGGTGTTATCATACTGAGGTGTTATCATACTTAACTTAGGTGTTGGATTGTCTTGGTTGATATCTATTGGAAATGATTGTGCAGATGTTAGCGTAATGCTTCAAACTTTGGTGGAGCAGATTAGCTAATAATTGTTAGAGACAAAAATCAAGCCATAGTCATTGTTTTATCAGGCTGCATTATCTCCCTTTGTTTTTAAGATGCATCATAGTCCTTGAATTGCAGGTAACTGCTATGATATTTGTATTTTACAGATGGTAACGAGGCTTGTAAACATAACGGAGGTTGTTCCCAACTTTGTCTGTTGAAACCTTCGTCAACAGAGCTACATGGAAAGAATCGTACTTGTCGATGTGGAGAAAATGCTACGCTGTCGGCTATTGCAGTTGGGGCTGACGAGGATGAACAGTGCTGTCCCGCTGGTGGTCTTAGTAATAATGGCACTGCTAAGTGTGAGCTAAGTAATTCTACGTGTACAGAATACCAGTTCGCATGCATGAATGAGAAATGTGTATCACGAGAATGGACCTGTGATGGGGACAATGATTGTGGTGATAACAGTGATGAACTTGATTGTCGTACGTATTGCATTGTTGTTTTGTAGTAAACTGATTGATGACATGGCATGTTTAAGACATTATTAGTATATCTTTATTTTATCAGTGAACAAATTATATGCAGAAGTTTGTAAGTTTGTTTGCAATTTAATCAAGAATGCCGAATCGGTATATAATAGAAAAGTGGTGAAATATCTATGGTTAGAATTGTAAAAGGTGTAAAATGTAACTACCAAATATGCATCATATTAGAAAAATTCCTGTGTTAATATTAGGAATGTTGCTTATTGTTTTAGAATTGATATTATTTGCTTCTGATGCGTTATGATTTTTGAATTTACATTCAATTTTGGGTGATGGTCATATGTGTACAATGTGTGTTATTTTGCCTGTCTTGAACAATTATCACTATAATAGTTATTATTGTACCAGATGTTTTGGAAAAGTTTCTCGCATTTTGGAGACTGTACTCTTCATAACCTGTATACAGTCAAACCTGTCTGTAAAGACCACCCATGGCAACAACAAAATGTGGTCTTTGTTTACAGGTGGTCTCTATTAACGGATTAAATATCATTGAAAATGGTCTGATGGGAGATAAAATTAGTGGTCTTTGCAGACAGGTTTTGCAATAGTGGTCTTTGTTCGCAGGTGGTCTTTAACACAGGTTTGACTGTACATGCACAGCCTGATATATTCAGTAAAACCTTGCTTAAATTCAGAACACAAGTTTCAAGTCCATTCTCACTGTTTTGCTCTGTATTCAACCTCAATATTAAGACCACCTGAATAAGAAGACCAGTTTTCTAGAGTCACAAGGGTGGTCTTATAATTGAAGTTTTACTGTATAGCCTTTAATAATCAAATAATTAATAACTATGAATGCTGTTGGTTTCTGAATCTGTTTGAAACTTTATAATGTTTTCTTCTTCAGCTTTCCGAACTTGCTCAGATGCTCACTTTGCATGTGATAATGGTAACTGCATCCCTGAACACTGGAAATGTGATTATGATGATGATTGTTCGGACGGTTCTGATGAACGTGCTTGTAGTAAGTTAGTTATTCACACCTTTTTCTATCCATTTTGGGGAAAAGACCCTAGATAAATTGGGAAAATTGTCATAATTTTCATAGTTAAAAGAACAGGCTTGTCATGTCTAAATTTTTTCATAAACAAGCATTCTTATCTACATTTCTTACATCAACTGTCAGAAAGACACGCAAAAATCCACAAGCATATATGATACAAGGGACAATAAGGGCCAGAGTTATTCAGGGAGCTTCAAGATATACCAGGTCGCTCCAGTAGACGATTTTTCGTAGGTGCTTCTGATTGGGATTTTTTTTCTGATTAGGAAAAAAGTTATATTTGGCTTTGGAAATGGGTCAGATAGTCTGACCCGTGGGATCTATAGAAGAAGGCCTGGTTATTATTTGAATGCTATGGATGGATGGTAACAAGCAATGGAATACCTGAATAATTATTAGGGCAGAATATTGGGCCCATTTCTCCGCCAAAATAGTATCTTTTTCCATCCCATTCAAATTCAATTTTCCCCCTTGAAGCCATAAAAAATCCAGAATAATTTGATATCCTGACTAGCAATATTTTATTGACACTTGACTTTAGACAGTCATTATATTTTGAAATTGTCAAGTTCAAGTCTCTCATTTAATGAGTTTAAATTTATCATATTGTATTTATTAATAATATTAATTGACAAAGTATTTCAAGTTATTATTATGTTATGTGACGTCATCATAATGTGACGTCATCATAATGTGACGTCATCATAATGTGACGTCATCATAATGTGACGTCATCATAATGTGACGTCATCATAATGTGACGTCATCATAATGTGACGTCATCATAATGTGACGTCATCAGCACGAGACTCATACTACACGGGTGGTGTAAGATGGAGTTTTCCAACACCAGTTTCATCGGGTTTAACGCCGTTTCTCAACGATATTTCAGTTATATACGGTGGCCGGTTCACCTAACCAGTTTTTCCTGGACTGAAATCTAACCAGTACTAACTTACCCTTCCACAAGGAGCCAGCAACTTCTCCACATGAGGAGGAAAATCGACATTTTTATCAAATTTTCATGGAAGAGTATGACCTGCCGCGACCGGGAATCAAACCCGGATCGCCGCTTCCAACACCAGTGGTAACACGGGGAATACCACTCTGATAAGTGAGAATTTTTTGTGACTTTCTTGAATTTGAGATATTCACAAGTTCTATGTTATATACTTGCAGCATACAATTCCTGCGAGGCCGATAAGTTCACTTGTGATGATGGTAGATGTATAAATAAAAATTGGCAATGTGATTTCGATGATGATTGTCCTGATGCTAGCGATGAGAGGAACTGTACAAGGAATGGTATGAAATCATGTCTGGTTACCACTAAGTTAAAACTGTTATAGTTGTATTTTAGTTAATTGTCAAGTTTTTTTATGTCAGTCATTTTATCAGTGCTGGAAGTGGAAAAATGTAATTTTTGTTCAACTTACTTTATTCATAATAGGAAATAAAGGGCAGCACTGATTTTGGCTCCTGGTCTTAGGCACTTATGACCATGAATTTATGTACTTGTGTTTTTAAACCTAATTGTCTTTAAGTATTGAATTTATATGTTTCAGATTAGGCTTAATGTGTTCCAGGCACTGAATTTATGTCTTGTTTGAGACCTAACTTTCTAAAAGCACTGAATTTATATCCTGTTTTTGACCTAACTTTCTCTAAGCACTGAATTTATATCCTGTTTTTGACCTAACTTTCTCTTAGCACTGAATTTATATCCTGTTTTTTTTTTAAACCTAACTTTCTCAAAGCACTGAATTTATATCCTGTTTTAGACCTAACTTTCTCAAAGCACTGAATTTATATCCTGTTTTTGACCTAACTTTCTCTTAGCCCTGAATTTATATCCTGTTTTTTTTTAACCTAACTTTCTCAAAGCACTGAATTTATATCCTGTTTTAGACCTAACTTTCTCAAAGCACTGAATTTATATCCTGTTTTTTACCTAACTTTCTCAAAGCACTGAATTTATATCCTGTTTTAAACCTAACCTTCTCAAAGCACTTAATTTCTATCCTGTTTTAGACCTAATTTTCTCAAAGCACTGGATTTCTATCCTGTTTTAAACCTTAATGTCTGTACACTTTGAATTTCTATCTTGTTTTAGACCTAACTTTATCAAAGCACTGAATTTATATCCTGTTTTAGACCTAACTTTCTCAAAGCACTGAATTTATATCCTGTTTTAGACCTAACTTTCTCAAAGCACTGAATTTCTATCCTGTTTTAAACCTAAATGTCTGTATGCTTTGAATTTCTATCCTGTTTTTGACCTAACTTTCTCAAAGCACTGAATTTATATCCTGTTTTAGACCTAACTTTCTCAAAGCACTGAATTTATATCCTGTTTTAAACCTAAATGTCTGTACACTTTGAATATCTATCCTGTTTCTTACCTAACTTTCTGTAGGCACTGAATTTATGTCCTGTTTTAGACCTAGCCTTCTGAAAGCACTGAATTTCTATCCTGTGACATATCCATCTCAAAACATTGAATTTGGATCTCGGTTTAGGCAAGACCTACTCAAGGCACTTAATGAACATTATTCAGTTAATGTCTAACCATTGAATGTGTTTGTGTTTACAGGAACAATATGTGAGGAAAATGAATTTGTATGTCCCAATGGAATCCCTCACTGCATTTTGAGTGGATATGTATGTGATGGAAGGAACCATTGTTCAGATGGATTTGATGAACAAAACTGCACACAATGTCCTGCATGGCAGAAGGCATGTGGTGAAATAAAGAGTGAATGCGTTTATAGTTCATGGATTTGTGATGGCGATAGGGACTGTACTAATGGTTTTGATGAAGCAAATTGCAGCTGTAAGTTATGTTCTTATTGTATTATATACTGTAGAAACTCACTTAAAGACCACCTCAATAATAAGACCACCTCAATAATAAGACCACCTCAATAATAAGACCACCTCAATAATAAGACCACCTTGAAATTAAGACTACACTTTTCAAGTCCATTTTGACTGTTCCACTCTTTATGGAATCTCAATATTAAGACCACCTCAACTAGAAGACCAGTTTTCAAGGGTCCCAAGGGTGGTCGTATTATTGAGGTTGTACTGTACAGTCACATCTGTATTGGTTGTCAAAAGTGTTAGCAAGATTTGAATAATGTTTTTGTTTTCACCAATAAATTACTAATAATAGATATTGTTAACATTAATATCAGGTCATGTTACATTGTCTGAAGATCAGATGTTGCTATGACTTCCAAGTCTGATTTATTAATAATTTGAAAAAACATGAAGTTGTAGAATATTTTATAGTGAGTGATATACATGTATACTTGACGCCATTAAAAACGCAACTTTATGAACTAGGCGTCATTTTGTAGTTCCAACAGTAAAAAATGTGTTACAGTAATCTATAGGTTAATTCTTGTTCAAATTTTTATTAAACTCTAGACCAATTATTTTTTATTTCGTTATTGATTAATTTTATAAAATTTATATGTTTGAGAAATAAAGAATATGTTTCCTTTTGTAATGTCACTTTATCTACCGGGTATATGCACAATTTTTGGTTGCGTTTCTAATGGCGTTAAGTTGATGTACTTGTGTCTAAATTGACTTGGATATTTGACAAGCTGTGTATGGCTTGTACAGTTAGGCTGGTTGAAAGACTGCGTAGTTTGTAGGATGTGGTTACATTGCGGCATTACAAATAAAATAGTATAAGTTATCCCTTCGTCTTTTTTTTAGTTTGATATTAAGCACTGGATACAGTATTCAAAAGAAATAACATATGAACTTTTAATTCTAGTGTCAACTACACGAAGACCAACTACTGTGTCCCATGTATCCAACTCCACTGCTTGTGGCTTCCGATGTGACAATGGTATATGTATCGTACCATCGTATAGATGTGATGGTGTCGATGATTGCGGTGATAATAGTGATGAAAGATATTGCGGCCCTAGTAAGTAATTTTGCTGCTCATTTGAACCCCGCCTTTCGACTATCCTGAAACTGAAAAATATTTTTTAGAGCAGAATTTTTATGCCCCCACTCTGAAAGGGTGGGGGGGCATATAGATTGGCCCTTGTCCGTCTGTCTGTCATTCCGTCCGTCCGTCTGTCAGTCCTTCTGTCTTGTGTCACTCATATCTCCAAAAGTATATGCGCCAGAGTCATAAAACTTTACAGGAATGTTTACCAGCATGTGTAGTTGTGCACCTGGGGTTTCATGTTTGACTGTGCACAGTAAGTACAAAGTTATGGCCCTTGACTTAGTTAAAATATAGCCTACAGAGTATGCAATCTTGTGTCACTTATATCTCCAAACGTATATGAGCCAGAGTCATAAAACTTTACATGAATGTTCACCAGCATGTGTAGTTGTGCACCTGGGGTTTCATGTTTGGCTCCGCCCAGTAAATGCACAGTTATGGCCCTTGACTTAGTTAAAGCATAGCCTACAGAGTATGCAATCTTGTGTCACTCATATCTCCAAACGTATATGAGCCAGAGTCATAAAACTGTACATGAATGTTCACCAGCATGTGTAGTTGTGCACCTGGGGTTTCATGTTTGGCTCCGCCCAGTAAATGCACAGTTATGGCCCTTGACTTAGTTAAAGCATAGCCTACAGAGTATGCAATCTTGTGTCACTCATATCTCCAAACGTATATGAGCCAGAGTCATAAAACTGTACATGAATGTTCACCAGCATGTGTAGTTGTGCACCTGGGGTTTCATGTTTGGCTCCGCCCAGTAAATGCACAGTTATGGCCCTTGACTTAGTTAAAGCATAGCCTACAGAGTATGCAATCTCAGAGCCAGAGTCATAAGACTTAAAAGGAATGTTCACCAACCTGTATTGTTGTACACCTGGGGTTTCATGTATGGTTACGCCCAGTAAGTGCAAAGTTATGGCCCTTGACTTATCACCATAATCAGTACAGTTGTTCACTCGGTAATTTTGATATTCATTCACAAACTATGAGCAGAATAATAGCATTTGCTTTTGTGACAAAGGCTGCAAGTGGGGGCATCTGTGTCCTATGGACGCATTCTAGTTTCTTCTTTGTTTAATGACCATTGGGCCTGAAATTGCAAGCACCCCACTATTATCGTCAAGTGCCCTCACTCGGGGATTTTTGTTTACATCGTGTGGTACACATATTTTGATGACGTCATTCCCATGGTTCCTGTTGAAATATTTACAATACCTGAACGCAATTGTCAAACTTAAAATTAGCTGAAAATGCGTAACAAACAGGTAAAATTTAAATCTAGAAGTACAAAATGATAAAGTACATTTTCTGCTATTTCCAATCATATCAAGATTAATTGTTCTTTTTTACCTTAAAATGGTGACTTTGAAATTTGACAGCGCGTCTGCATTGTAAACACACACTTTATCTGATCAGTTCAGACCGGTAGTAGTTTTGGTTTTGCGCGTGCAGTGACGTCACCGGAATTGAGTCCTCTTCGAAATGGCCAATTGTTGTTGTGATTACAGCTGACTTTTGGTTCAATGAGGATCGATTTTTGGTGCAATGACATAGAAATAAATGCATTAGATTGGAAATAAATTGATTAATGCAGGTTATTTCAGTTTATTCGTATATCCAATTTTGCAAAACAAATGTTTGTTTCCTTACCCAACCGGAATGAGGTCACACTAGGATACATAATACAACTGCTTTTTCCGACCAAATGGTATATTTGTGTGTACAGTCAAACCTGTGTTAAAGACCACCTGCGAACAAAGACCACTATTGCAAAACCTGTCTGCAAAGACCACTAATTTTATCTCCCATCAGACCATTTTCAATTGCTCACCTAGGCTAGTTATGTCATACAATGTTGTGTACTGTTCATTCACCATCAATGTAAACACTGACTGAAGAGTACGATATGGAAACAATCATGAATCCAATTAGTGGCATTTTCATCAGGAAATAAGATGTGAAACTATCACTAAGTTCGCTTTCGGTGTGTACAAAAAAGGACCATCTGCATTGTGTCTGTGTTGTATGTTGTTCTACTTCATTACTTAAGTTTTCACGTCATCGGCTACGATTTATTACTTTATTTACTATTAGTCGACAAAAAAAAAAAAAGGTAAACATCGAAGTAGTAGTTACTGATAAGTAATTAATTTGCTCACCCTCTTCACAAATTATGTCACCTCTTGAAAAAAATTGTAAATTTATATTGTTTATGCAGAAATATTGGCAGTGGTTTTATTTCCACTATATTGGATAGGCAATGTACACCTATCTGCCAAATATAGACCACACCCATATTAAAGATTGCCTATATAACAGATAGCAAATTTCGAATGGAACAGTTCAGTGTGACCCAGTAAAATAAAATATTCTATCACTGGCTTGGAGTGCAGATGGAAATATATAGCTCATGAGGACGGTTTAGGCGGTAACAAGGCACTGTCGACAGTAACTCTAAGCCGGATGTTTCTGTCTGCCCTAGAAGCCAGTGATAAAATTCTTTCTTATCAGCGAACACTATCAAATAAGAGTTTGTACATTCACAGGAAGGACTTGTAGCTCTAATCAGTTTACATGTAGGAATGGAGACTGTAAGCCTATGTGGCAGAGATGTGACGGACACATGGACTGTGGGGATAGCTCTGATGAATTTAGTTGTTGTAAGTTTTCTGTTTTGATATTTTAAAACTGAATATAACATCTGAAATTGTGAAAATTGTGTATTGTCTTATGTGCATGCCCTGTCTTAATAAGTATTGAAAAATAGATTGGAAATTGTGCATATTTGTTGTGAATCCTTATCTTTTGTGAATAAATACCTTGCCAGGGCTCTAGAAATCCACTAGCCCAAAGTCCCTGACAAGTCTAATTGCCAATTTGGATTACAAACAGTTGAGTTGGACTTGGTCTAGGACAAGTCTGTTATGTATGCCTACGTAACTGTTAATGCATACCCTATTCTATGCTTGGACAACTAGCCATGCATGTCGGACAAGTCAAATTTAACATGTACACTAGTCCGGGACAACTGTATTTAAAGAAAATTTCTAGTGCCCTGCTTAATATATTTGATGCTTTAGAAGTTTACTACAATATTTAATGTGTTTTGGTATTCTTGTTTAATTTTATGTGTTAACTAAAATGATAATTATTCCAGTAGCATTTGCATTGTTTGTGAATTCTTTTTCAGGCTTAATTAAAAATTGATTTCGTATTTGGTTATGTTAGTTGTTCCACTTTCCTGTTTACCGAAAGGTTTGAATGTTTGTATCAGCCGAATAGTACACATACATTATGCATTGAATGAAGGAATGAAATGGCTAACTTAGATGAAATCTCTGACAGACTTGTCAGTTAAAACTGAATACGACTATAGGACTGAGAAAAGATACTTCGATCATAGTTATATATGTTAATTATGTAAATTAGTACTCATGTCAGAGCACCAATTCAGTAGCCGCGGCCGTGGTCCAGTGGTTAGTGCTTTGACTTGTAACCCGGCGATATGGGTTTGATTCCCGGTCGCGGCAGGTCATACCCTTCCATGTAAATTTTACAAAAATGTCGATTTTCCTCCACATGTGGAGAAGTTGCCGGCTCCTTGTGGAAGGGTAAGTTAGTAATGGTAAGAATTCAGTCCAGGAAAAACTGGTTAGGTGAACCGGCCGCCGTATATAACTGAAATATCGTTGAGAAACGGCGTTAAACCCGATGAAACAAACAGAGCACTAATTCACGTACATACTATTATAACGCATTTAACAAAATATGTGTTTGTTTATTCTAAATATTTGCCTTGCTTTATTGAGTATACTTATAATAAAGTTGCTTGAAGATGTGAACAATAATACTTTCAGATAACACTAGCCCGATGCCTCATTGTGGTATGGGACAATTTGCGTGTGCCAACAGTACATTATGTATACCTCTATCATCAGTCTGTGATAATTACAGAGACTGCGAATCTGGAGATGATGAACAAGAATGTGGCGGCAGTAAGTTATTTTTAGCCCATATTGACACGGTTTCTTGCTCACCAAATGACACAGTGGTTACTTTATTTGGCAATTTTTTTAACTTACGAAAACCGAGGCGTACGCGGATGCTTAACCAAAATATAAATCGGCATGGCCTTATTTACAGAATACACGGTTAATTACAAGGACTATAGGGGTGATGCATGCTGATCAATTTGGACAGTCATAATCCCTGTGCTATACATTGTAGTCCTATCAGATTTAGAATGTTTTATAAAATAAGTAAAAATAATTTATATACAATGTATGTATACATGTATACTGGTAGGATTTACTTCCCTTAGTTACATCTAAAATAGAAAAAGCTGTCACGGTCACCAATCCTGTATGCTTGCACCAGTGTATGAAATTTTACCTGTTAATTATACGATCTCCCTTGGCCGAGTGGTTAAGGCATCTGCCTTGGGAGAGGGAGGTCGAAGGTTCAAATCCCGGTCGGGGTTCTTCTGATATGGCAGACTGGTGAGCCGCCAGCTAGTTAAATAGTGGTTACTGTGTCTCGTCCGTGTACCTACCTACCTGGTGCCTTGCTTAAATGTGCTCAGAATGTAGGTGTCTCATAAGTCAGAAATGGCTGGCCCTTTAAATAGGGGTGACACTATAATAAATAAACACTTTATTTTACTTTTATAGGCAGTACATGCGACCAGTCTTTGTTCTTCAAATGTCGTCAGTCTCAGGGATGTATTCCACGCAAGTTTGTCTGTAATGAAGAATTTGATTGCCCAGATGGAAGCGATGAAAATAATTGTAAAAACGGAAGTTCAGGTGAGTAAAGACAATCAATTTACTAGACTGTTAGATTAAGTTTCGGGTTGATAGTTTGCTCAAAACTAATTTTATGAACCAAGTTGTTGTTAAAACAAAAATGTGAGCATTTTACTTTGTTATAAATTACCGTATATTTGTTCTATATTCACATTCAGCTATGTTAGAATTTTTTTAAGACACTTGTTCGAAATGGGAAGCTAGTTGTCCGAGAGTATCAGTCAATTTAGTTACAAATAAACATACACATTGATAGATCCACAACCTAAAATTAATAATCTCAGGTATGTGTTTGTGGGTAGCTTTAAAGACAGACTTAAACTCAACTGTTTGTAGCACAATTCAGTTTTAGACTAGTCCGGGACATCGGGTTAGTGGATATCTTGATCCCTGATAATATATGATAATTTAATTTATTACATGAAGAAAAAAATCTTTCATAAAGTTTTTGAAGAGATGCATTATCACGGATTTGTTTCTAAAACAATTTGATACATTTTTCTTTCAGGCTTCATACCAGGTTTTTGTTAACTTAATATGAGCGCCGCTGTACGATTTCCAACCTCTTCTTTAAGTGACATCGTTTCTAGAAAAGGTCACATGTGATTTTACCGGGTACTGACAGTAAGCAATATTTGCCCCAGAAGGCAATATGAAAACGAAGTGACTTTATGGAGTAAATATTGTTTCCTGCTTGCAAATAGTGACATCACATGTTGCGTTTTCTTGAAATGATGTCAATTTACAGAAAAGTTTGTAAATCCCATAGCAGCGCTCATATAGTTGTTGTCTATTCCTTGCGTTGGCATTGATGGAAATGGTTTATGTTTGCATTTCTTAAGCTAATGTTTTTCAGTGGAACCACTTTGTCATAATTTTGATGTTGGTTGTTAAATTTTGTTTCTCTTTTTGCCAATTTGAGCTTGTACTTCAGTATAGCATCATCTGCCTAATTTTCTCAGAAAAGCTTTTGGTAAACTTTGAAGTTACAGCCTATTGGCCGTATGCGCTTATATTTAGTTGAAAATGCTATACTTGCCGTATCGTTTGTGATTCACTGTCGATGATTAGCACAGCAAGTATTTTTTTTCTGACAAAATATCAGCATTCTTGTATATTTAGTTAATTTTTCATTTGCATGGAATTCGGTGTATATGTTAGAATATTGTGATTAAAGTGGGAAAATTATGGATATATACGTGGAAAATTTCCCATACATGGAGGGGATTCTTCTAAGGACTAGTTACATCCTATATTAAGCTTGTTACTTACTGATAAATGTTGTTTTCATTTCATACATTTGTGGATTTATAAGCATATAATAAGATACTTGATTTCTATGTTGTAAAACCTCACTTAAAGACCACCTCAATATTGAGACCACCTCCATATTAAGAACACAATTTTCAAGTCCGTTTTCACTGTTTTGTTCTTTATTCAACCTCAATATTAAGACCACCTCAATAAGACCAGTTTTCAAGAGTGTCAATGGCAGGCCTTTTTCTGACTATTTTTGGAAAAGGACCCTAGATAAATTGCGAAAATTTGCGTCGCATAATTTGCCAATTTGGGAAAACTTTAATCGCTTCAACTCCAATTTTGAGAATTTTCACAGTTAAAAGAACAAGCTTTTCATATCTAAATTTTATATAAACAAGTATTCTAACTCAAAAAGAGTTCATGTCACATTAGGGACAATAAATGGAGTTATTCAAATAGCTTCAAGATATACCAGGTTGTTCATGGAGGCAATTCTGATTGAGGGAAAAAACGATATATTTGGCTTTGGGAACGGGTCAGATAGTCTGACCCGTGGGAACTATAGAAAAAGGCCTGGTTATAGTGGTCTTATTATTGATGTTTAACTGTATATATTTTGTGCATTCCTATTAGAGTCAGTTGTTGAATTACGTAAAGCCTTTACTTACACTGCGTGATTGTGCATTAATGAAACTTAGTTACCATATAACCGTTTATTACTGGATATTACAAGTTTTTGCTTGTGTTAGCAATATATCTTATAGGATCTCATTTATGAAAATAATGGTCTTTACTGTTAAAATTTGTCAGGAGATGAAAGTGAAAGTTGCCTCTCTGTTTTTTAGCTCACCTGAGCACGAAGAGCTTAAGGTGAGCTTTTAGGATAGATGAATGTCCGTCGTCGTGCATCATGAGTCGTGCGTCGTGCATAAACATCTCCTATACCACTGAATGGATTTTGTCCAAACTTCACAGGAATGATCCTTGTGTGGACCACTTTCAAAGTTGCATAAATCGTTCCGGTCTGTTGCATAAGTAGATCACAGGAGGTCTAGAGCTTTGATATTTGGTGTGTAGCATTGTCTATCGGTCCTCTTTCAAGATTGCATAAATTATTAAGTTCCGTCAAAAAACATGGCCGCCAGGGGCGTGGCCGTGTTCCCTATATGTGTATAGTGGAAACTATAAACAACATCTCCTCCTAAACCACTCAATGGATTTTGACCAAACTTCACAGGAATGATTGTTAGGTAGTCCTCTTTTGAAGTTATATAAGTGGTTCCAGTCGCTGGAGCTAAAAATAGATTTTAAAAGTGTAAACTTTGAAAATCTTTTTGTCTCAAACCATAAGGCCTAGAGCTTTGATATTTAGTGTGTAGCATTGTCTAGTGGTCCTCTTACAAGATTGCATAAATCATTAAAATCTGTCGAAAAACATGGCCGTCAGGGTGCGGGCCTTGTTTCCTATAGAGTCATCTCCTCTTAAACCCCTGAATGGATTTTGACCAAACTTTGCAGGAATGATCCTTAGGTCACTAGGTGGTCCTCTTCCAAAGTTACATCAATAATTTTTGTCTGTTCATTAGATTTTAGAAGTGAAAACTTTGAAAATCTTCTTGTGCAAAAACCATAAGGTCTAGAGCTTTGATATTTGGTGTTAAGCATTGTCTAGTTATCCTCTTAAAAGATTGCATAAATGATTAAGTTCGGTAAAAAAAAGCATGGCAGTGTATTCAGGTGAGCGATATAAGGGCCATCATGGCCCTCTTGTTATCTATACTCCAGGCCATTAAAAACGCAGCTAAAAATTGTCTGCATCAACACAGTGACATTAATTCTCAAACATAACTTCCTAAACTTAATCAGTGATGCAATATGAATACCTAAGGGCCATAGTTTGATTTCTTTTAGATGAATGATTTACACATTTGTAACAATATAACGTGTTTAACACTTGAAACAAAATGAAGGCTAAGTGAAATAGTTGCGTTTTTAATCATGTAAAGTATATATGCTTAGAGGATGATTTTGATAACATTATCACTTAGTACATAAACGAAAACCTGTAATTTTTCTGACCAATCATACCCTCATATCTTTCAGAATTGGTCCACAGTAATATAACGTGTCCAGACAATCACCACATGGCGTGTGAATACCAGAACAAATGTCTACCATATATATTTGTATGTGATGGTAAAACTCAGTGTAGTCATGCCAGTGATGAAAACTTGAAGCAATGTTTTGGTAAGTGTTTTTAATTGTTCTGTTGAACAACAAGTTCTATATCAGTTCTAGTCGCATCGCCTTAATACAAAATATCGGAAGTGGCGCAAGAATAACAGGTAAAAGAATCGGTTTAAGAAATAGTTCAACATCTAAGCATAACCTGCATAGCATACTCAATACTGGTAGTCATCTTTACTGCGAACTTAAATTTAATGGTTCAAAACCATGGACAATAATGATTCATACTTTCTATGAATCTGGAAGTGTTGAATACAAAACCAGTTTTCAATTTCTAACAACTTTAGTGCTTTCAGCGCTTTGATTTGTGTGTGTAGTGTTGTCAGTCTATTGGGGGGGAAATTGTCATGTCCAGTTTTCACTGTTTTGCTCTTTATTCAACCTCAATATAATATTAATAATTTGAATGCATTGCCAAATATTTATCCTTTTATTGGTTGGAAATGATACTGATATTCACTTGGATGTTTTCTGAGCTACGAAGTTTGGAAGTGATGTATAGATGACATATTGTTGTTGTTGTTTTTTCAGAAAGAAGACCCCTTAATGTTCAGATTAATGCTAAAACAGGGAAAGAAAGTGCTATACTCGCTTGGGCTGCTGTGCCTGGCACCAATGTTACCTATATTGTGTCTGTCTTGTAAGTAGTGACTTATTTTGTCATTTTTATGCCCCCCTTCGAAGAAGAGAGGGTATATTGGTTAGCACATGACGGTTGGTCGGTATGCCCGTCCGTCCGTCCGTCGGTCCGTAACCTTTTTGTTTCCGATCAATAACTCACGAACCCCTTGACCTATCGTCCTCAAACTTGGTCCACACATTCACCTTGGGTAGCAGAGGAACCCTATTGATTTTGGGATCAAAGGTCAAGGTCACAGGGGGGCATAATGTTTTACAAACATCTCTTGTTGTTTTATATCATTTTTAAACTTTCATTCCTATTGCCTATTGAATTTTATTACAATTTCCGTATGATATTTTTAAAGGCCTGTTCATAGAACGGGACATATTATAGTTTCACCGAGTGGCTTACGGGCGGGCGTCCAGTAAGTTGTCTGATCAATAACTTTAGAAGCATTTGTACAATCATCACCAAATTTGGTCAGAATGTGTATGGGCATAACATCTCGGACAAGTTCGATCAACGGCCGTATCGCTCGAGTCACTCAGGAGTTATCTGTTGTATTATGTTTCAGGTACTATCATCAGTACCATGATGTATACCACAACCATACTGCTGTATCCAGGACAACTTTCAACATGACCAAACTTCTACCTGCCACTACACATTTTTTCACAGTGTATGCAAATGTCAGTGGAGATCTGCAGAAATATGAAGTGAAGAGAGTAACCACATTGGATGATGGTAGGAAGCCATTTTTTTCAGTTTTTGGTGAAGTACGGTGGGACCTTTTGATAGGGGAAATTTGTGTTGTTACTCACTAAATTGGGGTATTTATAAGGCTCAAATTGTAAATAATTTCAAATAATTTTATTGAAGGTTTAGACAATTATATAAATATCAGATGGCTTCCAGTGTGACAGTACATATTGTCAACATGAGGGAAATACTATTACCCGAGGTAAAACCATCTGATATATATTTCATTATATCGAACAAAATATAAATGAAAACATTTCAACACTACTAGCTCTAAATGTTTGCTTACATATTCAACGGATGTCCAATAAAAGTGCAGGAATGATAGTGACGTTAAAATGATGTTGATGTTATTTCCACCGATTGTAAAGATGAGGGACGTTACCAAACAAAAGACAATGTAGACGCTGTATTATTTGTTTGTTTTCCATTTCGAGGGTTAACACTATATGCTATATCACTTTCCATGGGATCTGATATTTATTTTATTATACCAAACAAATGTTTTGATATTAAACTATAAAACAACTATAAGTCAATGTGAAACAGAAACAATAAAGTGCCTATCAACTCCGACTATGTGAATTTCCAGTAGTCTATTTTTAGATGCACGAGGGCAAAAATGTTATGTCACAGGGTAACATTACGGATTTGCTTATAGTGTGTATGTGTGAATTTTGCATGTATAAAGCATTTGAGGTATAATAATGATACATAACACATAGATATTTAATACTACCAAAATTTCACACAGTCCTGAAAATATCCTCCCAGTTTATCAACCTGTTACCTACTTTAAGCAGTGATTGAGGGATAGAGTGCCTGACTCTTGATCCGAAAGTCATGAGTTCGAGCCAAGCGATAAGTGGGGTTTGATCACAAAACTTAACAATCCCTAAATTTGGCATGAGTACTGGTTAGTAGACAGGAAGCAGACATTGAGAGTGACTAGTATGTTGTAAGAACTTGTTTCACAATTGATATGAAATAAATAAGTTTAAACCCATTACCTAATTCTCACCAATATCATTTAGTTTCCTAACATGTCACATAACTCTCACAAGCCTAATCGCACACAATGGGTTCCCTTACGCCCCTCTTGTTATACAGTCGGACCTCGCTCATTTCGAATTCATCGGGTCCGAAATTTTATTTTGAATGATACATGGATTCAAATAGCCCATTTCAATTCGCTGAGCCCAATAAGATTATCGTTTTGTTAAATCTACGTCACAGTGACAACAAAACAATACGTGTTTAGTTTACTTTTAATAAGTAATTAAAATAAACAAACAACATGCCATGTACTCATCTTCTCACTCACATACTAATATTCAACATATACACCAATGTAACATGGAATTAACATATCAAACTGAACAAGAAGAGAACAATTTATAGATACGTCAGAGCTACTGACGTATCAATATGACGTAGTTCAGTTGTCACGTGACTGCTAGGACCTGACTTCCCTTTATAATCAGGGGAGGTCACTCTGAAAAACTTAAAATTTAAGTCGGAAGAATTACCTCCCTTTATAATCAGGGGAGGTCACTCTGAAAAAGTTAAAAATTTACTCGGAAGAGTGACTTCCCTTTATAATCAGGGGAGGTCACTCTGAGAAACAAAAATTTAAGTTGGAAGAGTGACTTCCCTTTATAATCAGGGGAGGTCACTCTGAAAAACTAAAAATTTAAGTCGGAAGAATTACCTCCCTTTATACCATTTCGGATGATAACAATAGAAGGTTGTCGAATAAAGGAGGTCCAACTGTATATATAAATGTATGGAATAATTAGTTGTCTCTTTATTGTCAATGTTTTGTTTTACATTGCACTAGAATACCATAATGTTGTTTCAGTACCTGATGCACCGGAGCATGTAAGCTTATCCAGCGATTCTACTTCAAACCAGATAGATGTCTCTTGGATGGAACCAACCATTTTCAAAGGGAAAATATTGCATTATGAGGTATGTAAATATTTTTTGCCATATTTATCACTCGGGAGTTGTCGCCCTTTAATTTTAGAAATTACAGTGGAATCTCGTTGACTCGAACTCGTCGGTACTGACAAAATTTGTTCGAGTAAAAGGTTGTTCTAGTCAACCGTGGTTGTAAAATAAATACCATGCATATATCTTGTCAAAGTGGGTTTATGTCTATAGTAATGTTTACCTCTCGCGAATAATCATTATGAATGATAATAAAGCATACAAAACAAAATCATGTTTTTTTATATAGTTTATTCAATAACACAACAGAAAACACACAAGTTCCAGCCAATGGATTTCCACTGTACGTAAAATTTGTCTAATATAATAGTTTTTACACTGATTTTTTTCACACTTAAGTGACATTACCATAGAACGGACGTATTTTGGGATAGTCAGCGCTCTTGTTTATGGTTCATTTTGATATGTAGTTAGCTTTAGATACATGTTCATGATTTTATTTAAGTAGAATTATATCTATACTTCATTTAATGTATTTAATCTATTACTTTAACATACACATATATTTTTTAATATAATGATGCATAGTCTGCTATGTAATTTTTAATTCAGACCTTAAACCTTGAAGAGTATAATTATAAACTGTGATCGCTCGGCTGCTGACTGTTTTTTTTATTGAACTCCCATTTTCACAAGATGGTCCTATGTCATCTTGGATTATGCCATCATTTAATGATGTCATGATACACGGTCTAAGTTTCAAACTTGTTTTGTCATGAGGAATAGTAGGAAAACTTGCGGTTATTTTGATAATTTATCCGCCTTGTTTACCTGACAAATGTTCCACTTATCAGCATAGCCATTCTCATTTAACCAGCCCTGCGTTCAGTTATGGCTAATAGTTGCTCACGTTACGAAACTGTTCTGTTTTGTATCCCTGGCCCACTGTATTGCATTCTCTGCACACGGGGAACCAAATTTCAAATATTACAAACGTTAGCCGCAAACACCTTTACTGAATGCAGGACTGTTTGCTGTAAAACCATACTGTGACTATATAGAAGTCTGTTTTACTGTTGAAGGTTTGCATTGGAAATAAATCTGAAGCTGATCAAGATTGCATACCGGTGGATGGCGATAAGGCTTGGAAAACTTCATTTGAAGGAATTCATAGTAGACCATTTAAAAAAGGACAGAAATACTATGTAGTGGTAAGAGCATCCTCAGTATCCAGGCTATTTATAACATATATGATTACTTCGTAAGGCATGAATATTCATTAGCATTTCTCAACCAATGAAATGGATGATAACAAAAAAGAAGGAATCTCCTTTGTGAAGAGCTATCGCTCAGAATTTGGATTTCATCTGTAACTCCTCTGTAATTTCCATATCGCATGAGGTGTGTGTCATGCAGCCAATCAAGCGGCTGGATTTCACCTCATTAGTTATTCATGAGTACAAGATTTTTACAGTCAGTTTTCCATGGTATCATATAAGTTATGAATAGCCTGGTGTGGTAAGAGGAAGACCAATATATTTTGAGATTTATTTATAAGCATTCTCAGTATGTGTATTCAGGTGTGAGCTGGAAAATTACTGCACCTTCAGGACTATACAAACAGTTTTTCAGCTGGCAGGAATCAATGAAGCTAGATGGCAGGGCTCTTGAAATCCACACGTCTGACGTCCCGGACTAGTCTAATGCTGATTTGGGCTACCAACAGTTGAGTTGAAGTCTGTTTCAAAGCCAATCAACACCAGACAAGTGAAGACAAATAAAAGTAGTTTATAACAATTGGTCTTCTATGTCAGACAAGTCTAATTTTACATTCCATTAGTCCTGTACAAGTGTTTTTGAAAAAACTTTCTAGAGCCCTGGATGGTAGTAATAAAGTCTTTAAATATGAGACAATTCATTTGACCTCTTCCCATTGATAATGTGTCTAACATTGTAAATGTTAAAGTTAGCTTGCTGGTCACAAAACCTTGAATTAAACACAAATTTATCTAAGTAAAATACATATTCATATCTTTTGCAGGTTTCGGCAATTACAAGTGTCGGTGTAGGACCAAAATCCAAAGTGGCCAATGTGACATTCGGTGTGGATGGTATCTCGTCCTATGTTGGTGATCTACAAATTGTTCCTGTTGGAAATAATTCTCTTAACATCTCGTGGTCAAAGCCCAACGTTGACCAGGAAAAGATTGACCAATTTAGAATACTATACCACGACTTGTTTGACAACCTGACCACAGTATATGTGAATAAAACGACCACTTCTATGCTTGGTATGTTGATTGTTGATTTTTCATAACCTAATTTTTTAGTAAATGGCTGTCTTGCTTGAATTTCCTGACTTCAATAAATGTCTGAATAAGTGTATTAGCCACAAAATTTTGTACATTATTAAAAAATCAGGGTCCTGTAAGGGGCTGATATGACAATAGGAGCAATACTATGGGATTAACAACCTCTTCTGTAAGTACAACATTTCAAGAAAACGCAACATGATGTCACAATTTGCAAGCAGGAAACAATATTTATTCCATAGGGTCACTTCGTTTTCATATTGCCATATGGGGCAAATATTGCTTACTGTCAGTCAAGGTGAAGTCACATGTGACATTTTTTGGAAATTACGTCACTTAAAGAAGAAGTTGTAAATCATACAGCAGCGCTCAAATGGTCTTTCTTCATGTATTCATGAAAGTATATTTTGTAGACTTGAGCTAAGTCTTACGTCATTGTGAGATTGTTCCTCGATTCATTCGTAACGTTTCGGGTGGAATAAATCCGGTTTCCCTAGAAGTGCAACAAAACTTGATAACAATTTGATTTAACTAAATATCTCTTGATAAGAACGTACATTTTATAATGAGATTAATTTACTTCGTTTGGCCAGGTATTACTAGTTCTGCACGTTACGGAGTATAGCTGCAGAACTTATGTCTTTAAGGGGTTTAAGTACAAATAGTACGGGCGTGGTTTTAATCCAGCTGGTCACGTGATGACGGAAGATATCACGTGGTATTGGAGTATAAAAGCGAGATTTTGGCGGGCAAATCAGTTCTATGCTCGGCTTCAAGTTCTAACGAAGTTACTGAGTGAGTTAAGACTATTAAAGTAGTATGTAAGCTTAATTATGGCATTGTGGTACTAGTGTGTCCTTGTTAATACAGTTAAATCTCACCTAACGACCACCTCAATAATAACACCACCTCAAAATTGAGACCACAATTTTCGAGACCACTGTTTTGCTCTTTATTCAACATCAATATTAAGACCACCTCTATAAGAAGACCAGTTTTCAAGAGTCCCAATGGTGGTCTTATTATTGAGGTTTTACTGTATTGTAGTACCAGTGTCCTTGATGTTTGATGTTTATGATGATGGATTTCTTGTTACCTGCTTTCTTTGTGTATTATTTCAGTGACCAAACTTTGTTCTGGAACTGTCTATATGTTCTCAGTGACTGCTTGCAATACTAAACTAGGATGCGGAGTACCGTTGAGTACTACAGGACAAACAAACGGTATGTTTATGAGCATATAGTTTCAATAAGTCTGCTAGACTTCCGTAAGAACATATATAGAAGTGAACACTCTGAATAAACACAGCACTATCATTGCTAGGTTTTCGAATTTTATGCCGCCACTCTAAATTTGCCCTTGTCCGTCTGTCCGTCACAAAATCTTTTGCCATGTGTATCTCCATTAGTTTATCAGCTAGACTGACAAAACGTTGCATGAATGTTCACCTGCATGTGTTGTTGTGCACCTGGGGTTTCATATTTGGCGCCCAGTAAGTGCAAAGTTATGGCCTGTGACCTAGTTAAAATATAGCCTACAGAGTATGCAATCTTGTGTCGCGCATACCTCCTAAAGTATATCAGCTACAGTCACAAAACTTTAGAGGAATGTTCACCAGCAACTTGTGTTTATACTATATATTACCACATAGTCAGTTGTAAAAGTTCTAATTCTGAGCTTATGTTATTTGTTATCATGTCTTGCCGACTTAAAGTAAGATTTTTTGTATTTTATTGTATGTATAACACTGGTAACTGAAAATGTATTTGCTTTTGTGACAAAGGCTGGAAGTGGAGACATTAGTGTCCTATGGACACATTTCTAGTTTGTTTCATTTATTCACATTTACTGTATGTAACAGTATTATTATAATGAATTTATAGGCATTTACCTTATTATGTAAGATGTTACGTTACTTGTGCTCAAAATATTGTATTCTCACTTCTTGTTGACAATTATACAAATATTTTACTTTATTTGCGGAATTATAATTATTTACTCTGTCCATGAATGAAACATTGCAACTTTCAATGTATTGTTTTGCTATAACGCTTGCAAGTATTCATGTGCAATTTTAGGTACCAAACTAGAGCTACCAACTAATATCAGCGTTGATCTTGTTGGCCCCACCACTGCTAAAATCTCTTGGATTCTTCCGGAAGGAGCTACACCAGATGAAGTAGGTTATAGCAAAATTTGTGTACTACATAAGTGGACATACAGTAGACATTGCATGAGCGACCACCTGTATTAAGCTGCTTTTTTATTAAACAACCACTTAAATTCCGGCCCGAGAATTTTTACTACATGAATAGTATCTATTAAATGACTTTTCTATAACGTGACCAGTGACTGCATTAAACCAGTCCCAACAGGTTAAAAAGGTTGTTAAATAATCCATTAAATGACCACATACACTTAATCCTATTGGGCATTTCACACTGCATTCGTGCATTGTCCTTTAAACAATTGAGTAAACAATTAGGCGTGATAAACACGACTAGGTAAATACTCTGCGACACAATTATAAAATGACTTGTACAAATCGTTGCATATGTGTCCGCCTGAGCGCGAGTCTAAATGTAAATGGACTACACAACATAACCATTGTAATTTCTACAAGAACCAAGTTATTGTCATTGCTATTTGAAAGTCAAAATGTATGCCAAGCAGCGATTTACAATGTTTTACATGCAGAAATGAGTATCACAAAATCAGCAAAATGAGTATATGTCTGACTCCACCCACTTTGTTCTGACTCCACCCACTTCTATCAGACCCTGCCCATTTTGATCAGCCCCAAAGTTATTTATACACCGACAAAACATAAACATGTTCAGTTTTATTCTTAATTAAAACTGCATATTATTTGATATATGGGTTTATATGATTTATGTCTTTATTAATATTGCTTTTCAGAATTTTACAGTTTTCTATGACTATATCCCTGCGCACATGTACTCACATACGATGTGGACAAAAGCGAGTCAGCAGCTAGCTACTACAAACTCCACTGTAATAGAGAATTTACGAGCTTGTGAACTATACCTCTTTTCTGTGGCTGTAACAGGGTCTGGACATTGCAGTCCATCTCATTTTAAAACTATCAATACTAGTCCAGGTATGTTTGTGCATCTGTAATTTATCTGGAGAGCAGGTGAAGATAATGAAATTATAATGTGATTTGATCAAATAGATACAGTAAAACCTCACTTAAGACCACCTCAATAATAAGACCACCTCTATAGTAAGACCATCTCGTAATTATGAACACAATTTTCAAGTCTATTTTCACTGTTTTGCTCTGTATTCAACTTCGATATTATGACAACCTCAATAAGAAGACCCATTTTCAAGTCCCAAGGGTGGTCTTATTATTGACGGTTTACTGTATTAGCATTCATTGTCACTTTTTTCAATTTTTATGAGTAACAAAATTATTGTTATCTATGACAAGAAATACATCACACGGACTGAATGTCAATTGAATAAATTTGTATTTTTGACATCAAAGTTGAATTCACTCGAGCATTGAAATCAAAAATTAATATATTTAAAATATCATTCATGAAAGAAATACCAATGGGTGGATTAGTTTGACTTTGTCAGCTTCATCAATATTTAACTAATAAGATGACAGTAAGTAATTGTAGTCGTCTTTCCACGGGTCATATAGATTAGGAGGGGTTACTTGTACGTGAATGTAAACAAACTGAAAATTTTGTGCTCAAAAAGTTGAATTGTTACGTTAATATTTATAACATTTTTTCGAACGTTCATCATGAAATTGTATTGTATCAAGGAATATTTCTTACAAATGTGATTAAAAGAAATAACTTACGGTCTTTAGATGACCGTATATTCAGTTTAATGTATTTACTTACTTATATTTCGAGGGTTCAGCGCAAGACTATCCTAACTCCTATGTATTTATATAGGAGTTAGTATAGTCTTGCACTGAACCCTCGATTTGTTGTACTGTAATATTGGCAGTTGAAATCGGAAGTTGCATTAGAATATCTGTGAATTATTGTTTTTGTGGAAAACAGATTGTCCTCTCAAAGTCTGGACTGTTGTTCAAAGGCGTATACAATCGGACCTCGTTTATTCGACAACCTTCTATTTGAATACTTGGTATCAACCGAAATAAATATCAGGTTCCGATGTATCTTCTTAGGCACGTCAAATTGAAATGGGCTAAAATTTTAGACCTGATGAATTTGAATGAAAGAGGTCTGACATTATGTGACATTGATGCAGATTTTCTCTATTTGCTGCTACAAGAATTCTAAACAGTATTATATCGTTACTAAAATTTATTTCAAATTGTTTTATCGTTTTGTAGATGAACAGGCGGCACCAGAGGATTTATTGTTTGAAAAAGTGAACAGTACTACCGGCAAACTACATTGGGAATCGTCTTGTTTTGACCCAATGCCTACTGTAAGTACTGTAATGTGTAGTTTGGATGCTATTTGTGTGCTGGATCTTTATAACAGTTGTGCGATGCTAACATCTATATTACGTATAATATTGACCCTAGTTTTATATTATTTGTAGTTTACAGATCTGTTATAATCTAGGATATAAAATATGCTTGTATGTGACCACGTTGTTCACCTATTCAGGTTGAATGTTTGTTCTTTGATTTCATTTTATTATTATTTGTGGCTAAAAAAGGTAAAATGCTTATATTTTCAGGGTTATATAGTATTTAGGAAGGAGGTTAATACTGGTAAAGAGCTTCAGACACAGCCGTACACCAATACAACGGAAACACACCTCAGTTTGTTCTACCAGAAGCTTGTACGAGGTGCCACGTACAATTTCACTGTGAGAAATACCAACAAAGGTTCAAGAAAGTCTGATGCACTCACTGTGAATATCCGTAAGTGGAGAAGTAAACTGATTGAGAGAGCATATTTTATTTGATACATGAGTAAACGATAAATGAGACTTAAGTCAGTTCCTTTTGTGCTGAAGCAAGATGTCTTGAATTTTGACTAAATGATTATTCTTAAGAGAATGATGTTTTCTCTCCTTAGGGATTGATCAATTTAGACTTCTGGCCATTTGAAGCTGAGAAAAAAGCTGTCCATGATTTGGTTTCATTTTGATTTCTGGCTATTTGAAAATTGGGGGAAAATGTATATGTTGATACTCTTGAAGTAGTTTACCTCCATCAAGCCACATCAAATTATTAAAGTATCACAGTACCAGGACAAGTATTTGACAAAACTAGATGAAGATTGTGTTATTTCATATTTCAGCCCCCTACTCTGAACCCTTTAACATCCATGTGAAACCAGCTAGCTTGAACGGTGATACTGGGACTCTGGTCTGGAATCCACCTGCTGAAAAAGTACCTAAAGATAAATTCCAGGTAATGTATGGTTGTGTGTACGGGCTGTACTTTTCCTATATTTCCCTACTGTTTTACTTGCTCCCTACTTTTCCCCTACTTTTTCCTGAAAGAGCCGTACTAACCCTACTTTTTTTAAAATCTGAGGCGTTGACTCTAAATATTTATTGCACCTGCATGAAGCACAGAGGTCTAATCATGGAGAATGAACAGTGCGGTGAATGTTTACCATGTTTGATATTCCAAAAGTAAGGAATCATCCCTTCTATCCTTACTTTTAGGCAATAAAATCCGTACTTTTGCGCCCTACCTTTTGAAAAGAGGTCAGTTGACAGTCTGCGTCAATTATTTATATATTTTATGAACTGATTTTATGAACTGTGCCTGTGTGAGTTATGGTAACTGTTGTCTGAATATGTGTTAGGATGGTCGAGCTCATACGAGAAGTGTACATTATGTTTGACCAAATTTAATTTACTAGACGAGATGTATTTCATACAGTAAAATTGTTTAATCTTGCAGCCTATTAAGTTGTATCTAGTACACTTGCTGTACAATATGATATGTATGAGCTGGAAGGTTGATTGAAATGGCTTTGCTAAATACATGTAGTTAAAATACATGTAATGTCTTGAACCAGGTTTGATAATGAAGCATAATAAGATTTGACCAGCCAACTAGACAGTGTTATTTGATGATATATGTACTCTATGTGTGTGCTATAAAGCTCATAAAACATCAAGTCTGTTTTCATCATTTGTAGGAAGAGATGTTCTGTCTACTACCATCACAAACATGTTAGTTTATAACTAAATGAGAAAATTATTCAAGCTGTTTATCCTAACTTTATCCTAAGTTTGGTACTTGATTTTTAATACATCCGGACCTCGTTCTTTGGAATTCAGCGGGTCAAAATCCTCGTTCTTTGGAATTCAGCGGGTCAAAATCCTCGTTCTTTGGAATTCAGCGGGTCAAAATTTTTATTTCTAATAAAACATGGTTTCCAATAGCCCACTTCAATTCCAAATGGCTAAGACGATACATTGGGACCTGGTATTAATTTCGGATGATACCAAATATTCGGATAGATGGTTGTCGAATGAAGGAAGTTCAACTGTAATTTATTTTAATAATTTCAGGGATATGACGTGTTACTCTGTAGTCGTAAAGTAACGGAACCCGAAAAATGCTCCAATATCAGTGTATTCACACATTTCAATTCTTCTAAAACAACTAGGATGGATTACGCCAACCTGACAAGTGGCTTTATTCATTGTTTTAAAGTACGCCTCAATAATATTGACGGTTACTATGGAAATGATAGTGTGATCTTTGAAATCCCGGTTGAAGGTGAGTCATTGATTTTCTTCACTTATATCAGTGGTAAAATTCTATCATTATTCTTGTAATCAGTCGTTAGTTACATTTGTGGTCTCTGTAAACTCCATTAGGAAAGTGCAGAAACACTAGTCTAGAAATGTGGAGTTCCATCAACAGGCAATACTATGATATTCTTGATGATTGAATCTAATACTTACTAAGTCATTCATGCTCCCCTTTTGTTTCTGGGCCCTCTTGTGTATGGCTGTCTACAACTATCTTAAAACATTGAAGAATGTGGAGGTAGTTTGAAATAATATTCTGTATGAACGTACTTAATTATATCAGGGGTTCCAATTGACCCTGGAGTTGACCCTTTGACCCCGGAAATTTCCAAAAAGCCACATTTTGATGTATGGATTCTAAACTTGGCAGACATATATTTGTGATCTCAACATCTCCATGTGTGCCCTTGGTAGTTTTCCTCAGCACTAACAGAACAAGTCATGTGTATGTATAGGTATTTGAAGATTAGATAGCCTAGTATTTTGATGTCTGGTATTTTGCTATGTATACTATTTTTGCGTGTTTAGATGCAGATTGAGTATTTTGTAATGTTATGCTTTAAATGTTACTGTAACTGCTAGACTAGCATATGACAAATTTATATCATAAATGACATGGAAAATGCGTAATGACACCTACTTGTTACATTCGGTAATTCACTAGTGAAAAAGCTAATGAGATGTTGTACATTTACCTTACAGCCATGATAGCCACTGTTATGGGCAATAGATTTATATGCTTATGGATAAAATGAGTATAAATACATTTATGATAATAATTAAGTATTACATTCATGTTCATAAATTACTGAATTGATAGAATTGATAGAAACTAGCCAAATGCATATCCATATGAATCCTGAACTACTTTGTGTCCACTACTGTGACATCTTCAACCTTTATACACATTGCGATAGTACTGCACCAACTTTTATGATTAAAATAAAATATGATGATACATTTTAGGTGTAGTACAGGTACCTGCTCCTCCATCGCCATTTATTACACTGAACAGAACCAATGTGATCGCCATAGGTGTTTCTGTTGCCGTGGTAGTTATTGTTCTTGTCGTGATTACTGGATGTTTTATCGTGAGACATAAACGTCTACAGCGATCGTTCAGTGCCTTTGCAAGCAGCCATTATGACTCAAGCACGGGAACGACCACTTTCTCTGCAGCTGATGAACTTGGTATAAAATATTTGAGATACAGTCGGACTTCGTTCATTCGAATTCATTGGGTCTGAAATTTTATTTCGAATATAACATGGTTTCGAATACAAAAAATGTAGCCCATTTCAATTTGTCATGTATAAGAAGATACATCGGCACCTGATATTTATTTCGAATAATACCAAGTATTTGGATAGAAGTTTGTCGAATGAACAAAGACCGACTGTATTATGTATCTGTTTAAATTTTGATAAATTGTTTTATCCAATTAACTTTAGGTTCTTATTGACAAATTTCGTTTCATTTTGCATTAATCTGCATGGCATTTCCGCATTTTGTATTCAATACTGTCATGGTAACATTTCTAAAGATATCTGCACACTGACTTTTGAGATATTACTAAAGTCAAAGCCTGTATTAATGAAGATATTTAGAGAGTTTGCCTATCAGATTTTCATTTTCTCGTAAAACCTGCACATTTTGATAGCACCAATGCTGAACTATGCTGAACAATGCTGAAATATTGTCATTTAATTGTGAACAAAATGGTCACTCTAGCTTGAAAGTATTCTGTGAGAAAGAACAGTGTTTCAACTCATGTGATAAATTTAGGGAATTGTCCATTTCACTTTCGTTTCAAACTTGTTTCAGAAGCAGATGATGACTCTCCAATGATACAAGGATTCTCCGACGATGAACCACTGGTCATCGCTTAGGAACTGTTGCCTAGCAACATACCCTTAGCAACCTTATTTGCAATAAATGTCTGTTACCTAGTAACGCAAACTACAAAATGCGATTGTGTGGGTTTTTGTGTGATTTCCATGACGTGAATGAGCTTTATTCAAATAGTGTGATATGTATGGTAATATATTTGTTTATTTTTGTGATAGTTTTGAATTACAACTATGTATCTGACTTTGTTTGATAGAAAACAACATTGCGCTGTTGTACTGTTGAGCATTCCATATGTTTGTCAAGAGATGTCTCTGAAACTATCCAACATAGCGTTATGTGTGTCACAGTGATACAAATAGACAATGTTTTGTGACTTTTCCAAATTCAAATCATCCGGCTTTTTTTGCTAATAAAATGTTCTCTGATAGTTTCGGCGTGTGTTAAATTGAGTCACTAAATATCATGGAACTGTTTTTGACTTGATTTGATATATCATACTGATTCATTTGTTGATGGTATACATGCTTTATTATGTCACACTGATAAATATCACTGATGCCTCGGATGTTTTCATTGAACATTACTCTATCATGTGACTAACGTATGCTTGTTTGTAAATATTGCTTCATGGTACAAGTGCTCTCTGGTTTCCTTGTCATTGTTCAAGACTGTTTATTGTTAAAATAATTGCTCAGTTTGATTTTTTGAAATATTTGAACTTTTTTGTGTTTTTTTTTATACTTTTTCTGTGTTTTATTGTTGTTGCTTTACATTGAGATTACATGTACTCATTTCATGTACACCATGCATTTGTTGTTGTTTTACTCTCGCTTATGTTGTTGTCATGACTACTCCACTCTCGTCTGATCTGAACTGCGTTTATGTATTTTACTTGATTTGATCATTACAAAGTTGGCACACTTCCATATAATATCTGAAAAATGATTTTTTTCTTGTGCAAGCCTTTTTCACATATTAATGTCTGTACGTTAAATTTCTTTCCAAGTCTATCCTTCTTATTCCTGGACCATAGTGTTGCTTTTTCAAACCCCAGTTTTGCCCATTATGGCATTATTTATGGTTACTTAGTTCTGGGAATACTTTGAGACAAAAAACTCTCACATTCCAGTTTCTTGTACATGTACTTGAATTGTGTATACAAACTTTCACTGTTTCTGTTTTTGGAAGCTTCCATGAATGAGTGACGTATTGCTGTTGTTTTAACCATGGTATGAGTTAGTAGCTTTTTATGCTACATTTATTTGTCATTATATTTTCATCGACACAAATATAATACCATCATTTATATTTGTCTGTATATATTGGTAATGTAATATATATTGTTCTGACATATTATTTGAATTGTTACTGCAGTCGATTGTTCCTACATTTATAATATTTACCTCCCTTGTTCTGAATAGTCGTCCATGTTGATAGGCAAATTTCCATAACAGTTTATAGGGAATATTATGTAAATGATGATAAAATAATCAGTTATAAAAAATAACTTTATGCTCATGTGGGCAGTTGACTCAGAAAGTTGAAGAAAAAGTGGTTGTCACATGCAAATTCTCTTGGTATTTTCTTAATTATCACATACTTGGCAATTACTCCTTTAAGTGTTTAACAGTTTTGCCTATCAAAATGGTGGATTATTAAGAACAAGGGAGGTAAATATTGTAGGTGTGGGTATTATCTATTGAAATTCCGTGTTGTTTCACATTTTCTGTTGCATTTCTCCAAATCTTGTCAAAAAATATTTCTAGGTTTGAAAGCAGTGTGTCAATATTATCCTTGATTGCCAATTAGCACAGTTGATCACGTGCATTATTGTGTGCTGTGTGTTCTTTTCCTATATCTTATGATGGTTCTACACCTTATCAAATTGATTTTATAAAAAAAAGATAACAAAAAACAGTTACCTTTATTCATTCCATTGATTGTTGAAATTTAATACTTTGTAATTTGAGAAAATCATGCTTGTGTATTGTGCCATTTAGTCACTTCATACTCTCTTCTTTTGCCATTGTACAATTTTTTTTAACAATTTTACTTTTATTAACGTTCATATTGTATTTTCTATTTGATAGCCTTCCAAATAATCCATTATTAATAGTGTTTTTATGTGTAGAGAAATTGTACTGACCTGACTTCTATGTTTTTAGATTTGTCTGTTCCATTTCCTTCTAAAGGGGTATTTGTTAATTAGAACATGATAATGAATGATTTAAAAGATGTATGAAACTACCAAGTTCCAGCACATATCGATTACCCGTTTACAAAAATGGAATACTCAAATCTAAAAATAAAAATGACTGGTCAAAATAATCTCTAAATATCATGCAATTGATTTAATGCTTAAAATTTGTGTTTTGTTAACTTTTCTATGTCTAAAATACCTTAAAGGAGTGTGCTGTAGTTTGCAAACAGGTAGGAAAATGTACTACTTGGTGTGGTATATTAGAAGAATATTATGCTACCAAGTTACTGTTTGAGAATATATATAGATTTACATCCTCGGCACCCAGGCTATTCATAACATATATAATACCCTGGGCAAACTGACTGTAAAAATCCAGCTGCTTGATTGGTCGCATGACACATACCTCATGCAATATGGAAATTGCCAAGGAGTTACGGATGAAATCGCAGTTCTGAGCGATCCAATGAGATCGCGGCTTTCAAGTTGCACTTTTTTCAATGCCATTTTGTCAAATTTGCGGATAGCTCTTCACAAAGGAGATTCCTTCTTTTTTGTTATCGATCATTTTATTGGTTGAGAAATGCTAATGAATATTCATGCATTATGAAGTTTCGCTTGCCTGGGTACCGAGGATGATAGGTTTATTGCATTCACATTTCACGGGATCTGAAGGAGTGTTATGACCGATTTTTGGCTACTCTGTACTTTATACAGCTGATTATTGTAAACATAGATCTGATATCATTTATATTTGGTGGTTTGTTAACCAGAATATCACAACACTGATTTAAATATGCAATACAGATTTATTCCATTTTACAGATGACATGTATATGTGCACTTACATTAGACAGCTGAGATTTTAAGCTTTGATGAGCTCGGGAAGCAATTGAAATATTATGCCTCGCTAATTTGCACAGAACCTCAATAAGATAACCATATTATATCGGTGTATATTTCTGAATGTTCTATATTTTTGCTGTTACAGTTTACATACACTTGTACATTCCTTGCCGTAAATGATGTGAGATCTGAGAAGGACATGTTGTCATGAGGATTGAATTATTATATAAACTATAGTTTTTATTTTCATTCTGAAATCTTCATCCGTCCTTCTATTGTACTGTTCTTGTAATTTAATGTTCAGGGCTCTAGAAATATTTTTCAAAGACACTTGTCCCGAACTAACGGAAATGTAAAATTTGACTTGTCCGACATAGGAAGCTAATTGTTCGAGAATATCGGTCTATTTAGTTACAAATAAACTTACTCAATGATAGCTCCACAATTTTAAATTAATAATCGCATGTATGTGTTTGTGGGATTCCAAGGTTTGACTTACAACTGAACAATTGCTGATGTTGGTTAGCTTTAAAAACACATTTGTCCGGGACTAACTTCAACTCGACTGTTGCTAGCCCGATTTAGCATTAGACTAGTCCGGGATGTCAGGCTAGTGGATTTCTAGAGCCCTGCGTTGGTGTGGAAATGTTAGATAAGTATTGTTCAGATTGTCTTAGAAGTAGTCTTCTTTTTTATTGCATTTTAGTGGTTTAAAACGAGTAATTTAATGGTTGAAAACTATTTGTTCTCCACACCCTAAACCTATTTTGTGATTATTATATGACATCAAGACTGGCGGTATTTTCTGTTTTAAACAGTTTTTTTCTACACTTGTTCTTTCTTGAATCGCTATTGTATCTTTCTTTGTTAAAAACAAATTGATGAGTTAGCAGATTATTTTCATGTGATGATATTGTGACCTTTATTTCATGGATAACATCGCATACAGTCGGACCTCGTTTGTTCGACAATCTTCTATCCGAATACTGTGAATCATCCAAAATAAATATAAGGTCCTGATGAACCTTATGCATGTTGAATTGAAATGGGCCAATCGAAACAATGTATTATTCCAAGTAAAATTTCGGATACAATGAATTTGAATGAATTTGGTCCGACTGCATGTATACAGGTAAATGTGGATTTTACAAAATACCATCTGTAGGTTATACATGTTCAATTTTTATGTGGGGTATTTTTCGGTACTTTTCATATCAATGGTGTTATGTTGTTCAAGTCTGTTTGACCATAGTTGGGGTGAAAATCTATGGTACTCACTGATTAATTCGCTTCATTTGATAAACTGTTTAAAACGATGAACTTATATGAAAGTGTTTAAATTTTAAGTATACTTGTGTTAATACATCAAACACATGTTGCCTGATATCTTACAAGATTCTTCTATGATGCATATATGAGCACGGCCGCGACAAAACCTGTTTAAGTGACCTTAGTTACGACGTCGAGTATTTCCCAATCGAAGTTTTGGCGTCACAAACTAAGCGTTTTTGTCCAAAGATGTTTTGGAGGCTAAATTGTGATCATAGAATTAAACGAACGAGGAACTATTTATAAGTACATGTATTGCATAATTCCTTTTTTCCATTATTTTTTTGTAGTGCTGAAGACTTAAGAATTATTTAGATTCTGACCTGACATCATCAGTCTGTAGCTTACTTTTGCATCTTGTTTTCTTAATATTGGAATTGTTATAAAAAGAAAAGTAAGCACCTGATTTTAATACTCTTGGCATGATATGAAAGTTGAAACATTATCTGTTAGAAAATGTAAAAACCTGAAAATTGACTTTTTGGTCATTAAAATGAGTTTTGTAGTGGCCCTGCTTGTGTCTTCTTTCATCATTTATGGAACTACATGTATAGATTAAAAATATAACTAAGATTCTGTGTATAAGCCTTAGTGCCTTAAGTGTTGATTAGATATAAATATACCTATTCACCTTATGAATACATGGGCTAACGTTTGACCAAAGTATGAATTAGCTTGGTAGAAAAGGGAACATTCCAATTAGCTTAAGCAAATCATTATTGAATCATTACTATTGAAGAGATGAATCGAGATGTTGGAGCCATAACCAGCTATCTCTGTATAAATTTATTAAGGAGATGGTATGTTCTGGCTGTAACCCCTCGATATATTGTAACACCCCTTACCTTAACATCAGTGTTCATGCTGCTAATGTCCATACCTGTGTATGTATTTCTGTGTGTACAGCAAGTTATTTTCCATTGTACAAGTTTCCTGGCTTCAATTTTGCAGTTATATTTTATTTTTTAAATTGTATATTGGTTTGATGCTTCAAAAACAGTCCCTGAAACCATTGATTGCCTGATTTCTGGTGAGTGCTGAACTTACACACCCTCTAGGTCTTGTTTTACCAAGTCATAAACATTTATAGTCCAACTTGTGCAAGCAACCACAGACATTTAGCTACCTTTACCTTAAGTGAACTTCTGGGTATTTCAACTCTCCCCAAGAGTATTTTCTTATTAAATTAACTGTGTCAAGCAACTTTCTCTATCAAATCTAAGTTTTAAATTGTGTCACTTTGGGGTCAAAAACTAGGTCACCAAGTCAAATCATTTAAAAACCTTTTTTACACTTGATGCCGTATGTTCGACCTCATCTTCCGAAACTGATTTCAAAATGTTCTACTGAGTTTCTTCCAGCCATGTTAGTTCTTTAATAAAAATGGGTGGGGGTCACTTTTGTTATATGTATGTAGTAAGAACTTCAAAAACCCTCCTGTTGGTCAAATTTCAAAATTATTTCACACAATGCAAGTCTTAGATGTCCTTTAACAATGTAAGTAATAAAAAATATCATCCAAAACATTTTTTGTGCTTAAATTTTCAAGTTTAACTAAACAAGGTGGATTAATGTTACTGAAACTGAACAGGGACTTGCTCAGTATGTTTCATACTTTATGTTAATGAGTTGTTTAAGAACACTGTGTCAGCATTTTGTTATTTTGTGTACCAAACTTACCCTTTGCTTTATTGCTCTATACCAAAATATAATATTATGTCATGTATGTACCATTTATTGATTGAATTGCAATGGTTTAGCATAATGTGTAAATACTTATAAACATATCACTTATTGAGACTGTGGGACTGTGCTGTTGTCTGAATATAACGTTATTTTTTCCTCAGCCTGTTCAATATCTATGCGAAATAAATATGTACTGCACAATGTATAGTGGAATCTTAAAGAAGTAAATTTTAAAATACAGAAGTATTACCTGAAATAAGATACCAAACCAACAGTGCTTTCGTTAGGTTAACGCTTGGAAGAACAAAAAATTCCAATAATTTCGATGTTTGCAAAATAAGACTTCATTAATGAAGACAACATATTCTTTGAATGTATACCACCATTTTGTGTACATTTAGCAGTTTAATAAAATAATTTTTGGTTTCAGGCTTAATTCTTCTTGTTGATATGGTAACCTATGAACATTTATTTGGATTATTAATAACCATCTTGGTTTGTATTTGAATGTCAAAAGTTTTGTATCCATTGTCAGAAGCAGTTTTTTATTGTTGCATTTGGAGTCTGGTCATACCTCGTAAAACTCCACAACACTACACATTTTCCATTTTTGTAGTAAATGGATACCATCAAACAATAGGTGTCATGATATTTCTTTCATTGGATGCATTCGTTAGAGAGTTTTAGAGAATTTTTAACATAAAGGGAGATAATCTGAAGAAGTCCCGACTATGAAAATTGATTATCCCAATATAGGGAACATCTTCGAGGACCAAAATGTAGATTTTTGTTACAGAGGTATGTCCATACAAGTTTTCGACTTATGGTGGACTTCCTGTAAATCACAGCTTTATCACCGAAACGTCTGGAAAATACATAGGCCTATAATCTTGTGTGTTATTTTGGAAGTCGAAACATAGATGAAACAGAATGTTTGCTAGCAATATTGTATTAATTTCTGTTAACAGGGGTTCTATTTGACCCAAAGTTGACCCTTTGACCCCTGGAATTTTGAAAAAAGTCACATTTTGACCCTAATGATTCTGACCGAATGGTCAATTATTCTCTGAATGATAGGTACTTTGCCTATAAATGGTAAAATCTGGTAAAAAGTTACCAAAATGACCCTCGAGATTTAGCATCTAGTGGAACCCCGGGATAAATTATGTCAATTTAGCAATACCGTGCATAATATCTTGAACTCCAAAACTTAATTGCAAAACTTTTGACGTTCAGTGTATGATACAGGCCGATTTTACATTATTACTGAAAATGTGGGTTTATAGTCTTTTTTATCATTGATTTACTTGTTTCGGAGAAAATATTGCATATTCATTTTATTGTAGCCAATGTATTAACACATTCCATGAATACTAATACATGTATACACATATGTCGAATTTGATGGTTGGGAAGTTGTTGCATCGTGTGTTTACAAAAAAGAGTTTCTGCTTTGTCCTTAATATGTTACCATAATTACCAGTGTTGACTTTAGAGACAGTTTTACACCCAGATCTGTTGATATTTTGAATAATTTGGAATAAGCGTTTTTTTCAGCGGAATGAAAATCAAATGTTAAAATGGAGGATACCATTATATAGTAGAAGTCTTCTACTTTGTAGTATATATATTCAAAGCTTTAAACATATATCAGTGAATATTTGCGTGGGTACCGATAGCAATTCCAAAACGTGTACATAGAGTTGCCTTTTGTTTTTCCATGGAAACTAGAGCATCAACGATTCAACTGTCAACTAATTCGATTCGATTCGATATGACTTTCCTTCGATTTCTATTTTTTCTATTTGATTTTTATATGTATATTTAACAGCAATCTCATTCATCTTAAGGCTATTGCATTAATTTTAGTCCAATTGAAATGAGTTTTGCATATAAAAATTAATAGACAAAAAAAAACTTTGTATTTGTTCACAGTGGTATAACTTCTCGAATTTAAAGAATAAATTGGAAAATAAACCACCTTTCACGACGTGACTTTCTTTATTTGTGAAAATGTGACTAGAAAAACCTGTGATTACTGTACCAATTAACAGTTTGGCAAACTGGAACTAAAAAAGCAAATCGAATCGAAAATACCAGGGTATGAATCGTGAATCGAATCGTGAGCTCCGTAGTCGAGTTCCGATGCAACGCATCGAATCGTTGAAGCTCTAATGGAAACTGTTACTTATATTTCATTAAACATTATTAAAGCAGAGATTAACTGTTCGCAGTCTTAAGTTCTTCATACAATTCCTCTGTTTATTTGCTAGTAAACAAGTCAATTGTCCAAACTATTGACTATTCAGTTACTATGATAACAAGACACATTGCAGGGTTTATTTTGGCCGTTTTGGGAAGATGACCCATACCCTTCAAATTGGGAATTGTTGCCTGTTAATCTTAGAAATTGGGAAAAATCTAGAAATTACAGCAAAATTTTAGGAATAAATTAAAGGATGTGTTGATTAATTAAGCAACAATTGCTATATTATGTATATATAAAACTGCCTGTGAGAGAAAAGCCTCTAACTTTGTCAATTTTTGGCTTAATTAAACCAAGACTTTCTTCAGATTTATTGGGAAATTTTACATTCAAATTGGGAAAAATATATACTTTTTTGTCATTGGGAATATAGCTGAATAACGGCTATAAAAACAGCTGAAAACAAACCCTGCATTGTGATGCTAATAGATGAAGCAATGGATATCATTTGGAAGAATTTTTTATTTATAATACTGAAGATAGTTGGATTCTGTGATGTTGGCTAAATGTAGCATTATATACATGTATGCCAGTATAGTGTTTGCTCATATTTACTTCCGGTTTCACGGTATTTTGACAACAAAACATACATTGAAACAAATTGGTATATTATAGGAAAATACAGAAAAGAAATTATACTGTCATGATTATTTAACTGTAAAATACTTGAAAGATGAAACTGAATACAAAAGAACATCAAAGTAAGTTTTCTTCCATTGCATTATTTTGTTAGTACTGCGAAAATACAAGCAAACAGTATATCATAAAAGAGAAACAATCATTGCAAGCGCATGATATTGTTTGTTTCATCGGGTTTAACGCCGTTTCTCAACGATATTTCAGTTATATACGGCGGCCAGTTCACCTAACCAGTTTTTCCTGGACTGAAATCTAACCAGTACTAACTTACTCTTCCACAAGGAGCCGGCAAATTCCACATGAGGAGGAAAATTTTCATGGAAGGGTATGACCTGCCGCGACTGGGAATTGAACCCGGATTGCCGGGTTACAAGTCCAGCGCACTAACCACTGGACCACGGCCGCCATGACATTGTTTATCTGTCGAAATTGTTAGATTAATGTTTGCGGAACAAGGGCCCCCCCCCCCCCCCGAGTCGAGTCGTTTAAACAATTAAAAGATTTCCTTCACTACTTGGCTGAATACACAACAATCCAGTAGATCAAGTTTCTATTTATTTATTTTCTGGTTTTTACTAACAACACCTAAACACAAAATATATTTAGAGCTTAATATAAGCTCATATGCCAAACTGCAAATTACGGTCTACAAATAAATACTCCAACATAAATACACATCAAATAACATCATGAGTGAGCTACACACTACACTGTTATATGCCATATGTTTGATTTATAATCCAACACATGCTGTAATAAATATTAGGTAATAATATAAGAATCTATTTTGTTCATTGTAAAATTTTAGCACTGACCATAAAGAAAGACTGTTTTTATTGTCTGTAAAATGTATAAACAATTATTTTCTTTACATACTTCGTCAGTCAGTGAATCTGAGGCCTACTGACATGGAAAACATTAGCGCTGACTATCGCAAAATACGTCCGGACAACAATTACAATTAAAGGGCGATAACTCCAGAATAACTCGAGCGATTTGGCTGGGTATCGAACCAGGTCTGAGATAGCAAGCCCATACACATTCTGACCAAGTTTGGTGATGATCGGACAACTTACTGGCTGCTGCCCGCCCGCCCATACACCGCAGGTGAAAGTATAATACGTCCCGTTTGATGCATAAAAAAATGAGACTAAGCTTCGAACATTAAATGGTATATTGAAATGTCATGTTCCAGAGAGCAGAAATATTTGTAGAGAAATAGAACCCACTCGAGTCCATTTTATGGCACAAACATAAACATTCAAAGCACTAAAATATAGAAGGTGCATTGAATACTCTTCCTTCACAAGTGGGTAAATAACTACATCACACTCTTGGTCCAGCACATTTTATAACATAACATACTGATAAATAAATGATATGCCTAAACTATAGATATGAAAAATCATACGTAAACAATAAATGCAAGTGAAATATAACCGTTCCATTAAATGGAGAACACATGGAAAGGTTATCTAATGACACCTTTGTGAAAAAATGGGAATTTTCAAAAGCATTTTATTAATATGCAAACACCAGGCAAGTTTCATTGATAGAATCTTCTCAATTTGGGAAGTATTCCCATACTATGATCTGGACATGTCCAATTATAGATAGCGCCCACATTTACAATATTTACCTCCCTTGTTCTGAAATGTCTGCCATATTGATAGGCAAATTTCCTTAAAGTTTATAGGGAATATAATGTAAACGATGATTAACTTGTCAGATATAAAAATAATAACTTATTCATTATGCTTATGTAGGCAGTTGGCGCAGTATGTTAAAGAAAAATTGGTTGTTACATGCAAATTCTCTCGGTATTTTTTCAATTATCACATATTTAGGATTTTTTCTTATACAAGCTTATCAGCCTATCAAATGGCTGGCTAGTCAGAACAAGGGAGCTAATTACTGTAGATGTGGGAACTATCTATTGTACTCGCCTGTTTTATATAGTTGAACACATGCACGCTAATGTACCACGTTTTGATAAAAAGATAAATCAATAAATGTTGAATCATTAACCAAACAAAATTCTGTAACTGTAACAATAATAACTACAATAATCAACACAAATTACAGATTTAAACACTATAAATAAAAATATCTGTACTCTATCATTGTTGTAACAGCACAGCATAAACCACAGGAGATTGTCATGAGTTCTTTCCCTTTATCCTATCTAGAGTTCTCTCCCTTTGTCCATTCTAAAGAGTATGTATATATACAGGGAAAGAACTCGTGACAATCTCCCGAGATATAAGCAAAAATAAATGGCCAGCAATTTTATCATCATTCAATGTTTGATATTTTGAGATAATAAACTTTTCATATATAAATGATCATCTACAAATGAACAGGAATGATCAATACATCTTGAAGTAAGCAAACAGTGAAGAACTAATTAAAACTATGGGACATTTCTCTGTTATTTTTGTTTATAAGGTCATCAGTCACCATGTACACGTAGGTACTTATAGGCATTTTTGTGGACCCCGACATGTACCCTGCATGTCGTTAAATTGGTTTTTGAATCTAAAAGGGTAAATTTGTCTTGTTGATAATTTATCTACAAGCTTATACCAAATATATGTCAATTTTGAATCCAAAGGTAGCTACACGCCGAGATCAATGAGATAAAAAATGGTTGTAGTTTCTATTAATTTTGTGATTTAGCCAGTCTATAGATATCTTGTCCTGAAAAGGACAGTTGGTCGACAACGAAGTCGTGTCCTTAAGGTAAGACCACTCTAATACTCATCATCAAGAATCTTAACTAAACTGTTTCCATGAGTTTCTGGATCACATAGGTCAACTAAATGCAAAATATTACAAAGTTTTACCATGCCGTTTTAAAGATTTTCAAGATTAAAGATTAAGCCGACTTGCTTTGAGAGGTCACAAATTCCACTCATGTTCTTCATGCATAAACAATTTTTTTTAGTTCAAAATGAGCCTATTTTATCATTTGTTTGTGTTTTTCTTAAAAAGAAAGTGCTTGTGATATCATAAGGAAAAAAAAACGAAAATAATATGCTTTGTAAAAAAGCTAGGTGGTACTTCATATGCATACACCCTCCTGTAAATGACGTAATTTGTTAAGTCACAATAAGAAATACCCATTTTCAAGGTAGCATAATCACACATAATAACGTGAGTACTCTAACCAAATGGACACCAAAATTATCCTCGACACCTCTGTAACAAAATATAAAAAATGAAAAACTTTTACCGTCCAGTTTTACTTTGATAACATTTTCATGCAGAATTATCAAACTTTGGATAAATATGGCCTTTTTTAGAAAACAATTGCTATAATTCATATTTTATAATTTTTTATCAGTAATCTTGCCAAAAAAGTCAGTTTAACAAGAAATGTCATCAAAAAAGCAAAGAAAAAAATTGGGCCCAGCGGGGATTTGATCCCAGGACCTTTCGGATGTAAGGCAAGAGGCTTAACACATAGGCTAAGGATTGATATTGACCAAGGTGTTCCAAATGATTCGAAATTTACATTCTTATTAGGGTGGCCTTACCTTAAAAGGACAGTTTTTGTGACATTGACTTTCTCATCAGATGGCTATATGGTAGTTTTAAACCACCAAAATCGAATTTCCTGTTACAAAATGACCTAATCGACATGTTCCTAAACCAAAAGTTGCTGATAACAATAATGAACATGGAATGACGTTATATGGTATCATTACATAAAAAACGTTTTTCATGCAAGTTTTCATTAGCAAGAATACCACCCTCAACCAAATATGAAAAAAGTTTTTTACATACATTATATGCAATACCACTCTTAAGTAAAAGTAGAATACACTGCCTGATCACTATCGGCATTTGTTTCAAGCATCCAAACCTCACAGTCTTATTTCACCAAGTATTATGAAAATTATACAGTAAAACCTCACTTAAAGACCACCTCAATATTCAAGTCCATTTTCACTGTTTTGCTCTTTATTCAACCTCAACCTTATTATTGAGGTTTAACTGTATCACTTTTTAGTGAAAATTACATCAAATAAAATGTAGTGGTTACTACCTGTATTTTGGATACATTGGTAAATTAATGTATGGCGTAGAAAGACCCATTTATTCAGAAGAGTGACCCAAAATGTAATGCCTCACATATTTCAACATTGGATAAATTTTCCAAGAAAGCTTTATAAGCAAATGTTCAATCAGCCTTTATATTCCAATGGTCAAGTATCAAAGATGTTAGCGTTGTTTCTATGAAGATTTTTATTTCAATCAAAATTAGAATACAGTAAAAACTCAATAATACAACCACCATTGGGACCCTTGAAAATTGATCTTAATATTGAGGTGGTCATAATATTGAGGTGGTCATAATATTGAGGTGGTCATAATAGTGAGGTGGTCATAATATTGAGGTGGTCATAATATTGAGGTGGTCTTAATTTTGAGGTGGTCTTTATATTGAGGTAGAATAGAGGGCAAAATATGTGAAATGGACTTCAAAACTGTGGTCTTAATTTTGATGTGGTCTTATTACCTAGGTGGTCTTTAAGTGAGGTTTTACTGTAGAATGTAAACAAACAAGGCAGGTATTAACACTTCAACCGAACTCTAGTGGGTATCTAAGCACACAAAAAATGACTTTCATTTATGACATACCAGTAAATGCTTCGTTATATTGAGAGAAATTATTACTGGAAAAAAGTTTCGAACAATTAGTTAGCACCAGGAAACCTGAACTCTTCCCTAACGTACAAAAAAATAAATATCAGATACATAAATATTTACAAACAAATAAGCACTAGGTATAAACCAAATTCGTTAGGGCTTTCATTATCGATTTATCCATTATATTGGGCAATGGGTGGGAAGAGTGTTTAAATAATGTGATATCATTTTAACTCGCTGTAAATATACAACACCCCTATAATCAATATCAAGATAAACACGATAATGAAAGAAATAGCGAATTTGAGTTATAATTCATAAATACAATAAATAAATGCTGGTGAAGATACAACAGCTTTAGTTGTGGTTTCATCACGTCCAACATAATGTATTCTTGCATACCAGACTCGAATTTCCTGCGTTTTCATTGGTGCTCGAAAACTACCTTACAACCCTGCCCCCCCCCCCAATGTAGGACGAGTCTCATGCTGATAACCATAAGCTGAATGAATCTGTAAAATCACACGTTACTGTAAAGAAAAAGCTCTTAAAATGTTAGTCACTTTAATCTTATCCGTTATTTCTTAAATAGGTATGAAAGAAAAATATCTATCATTGGCTATGTGTGCGGATTGAGTATCCCGTCTTTCAGGTAACTGTTTAGACGGTTACTCAGCAGAGCCTCGTTCCCGCAAAAACGGTAACCCTCGTGTTTTGCGTTTTCCCAAAGTCAACAGTTACGCTGCAAGCATAATTGACCCAATAACATCAACTACTCACAAAACAACAAAAAGGCAAGTTTTTCACAGCTTCTTATTTCCCCAGAAAGATACCATCTGCGAAAAACTGCTAACTTAAAAACTCGAAACATTTTCTAGGTTTACAGTAAATAATCTGTCTACAATTTCTACCAAAAAACTTAACTTCACACATTGATAAAACATAACAAGTCTCACGATTTTGAATAAATATCAGGGCTCAAGAAATCAACTAGCCAGACGTCCCGAAAAGTCTAATTGCCGATTCGAGCAACCAATAGTTGAGTTGGACTTAGTTATGCACGCCTACTTTACTGTTAATCAGTACTCTATTCTATGCTTGAACAACTAGCCTCCCATGCCGGATAAGTCAAAAATAAACATGTACACTAGTCCAGGACAACTGTATTTAAAGATAATTTCTAGAGCCCTGAATATGAATGTGTAGTGGTTTATATTGGCGGGGGTTTTAATTTGGCGTTATTGGCAGTCAAGGTCAAATACGCCAAAATAAGGCTAAAAAATTAATGTAAACTTTCATGACCCATTTGTTAATTTGGAAATGCACCAAAATTAAACACTGCTAAATAAGGAGAGCTCTAAAAATCGCCAAAATTTGGCACCGTAGGAACAAACGCTATACAATACATGTAAGAAATATGAGAAACATCAAATTTCAAACCAAGCATTTAACTGTATGTGCCGGTCTCTTAATACAATGTCTACTGTATCACTTCAAGCGGCATTACTAATTTCATGTAAATAATGTCTTTAAAAATCATTTTTTAAATACTTTGTAAGAAATGACATTCTTGCTGAATAAATAATATTTTTTATTTCATTGAAGTTGACAAAATTTGTAGTAAATAAGACATTTAACTCCTAATTTCTAAGAAGAAACTTCACTGAAAGCACGTATGAAAAACTTCATTGATAAAATGAAACCTAATGTCATTATGTTTGTAAAGAAATAAATAAATTAGAACATCCCCTAACATTTGTCAAAATTCCTACTTTCGTTTTGATGTCTAAACTACACTACTTTTGGTTTGGAAACATATCAATATCAAACTAAAAGAAGGTATTTTTTTGTAAAATAAAATGCAGTTTGGGTGGTTGGAAACTACGATACAGCCATCTGAGATAGGAGAAAAAAAATGTAATGCCGCCCAAGTTCAACGAACAAACTTTCTTTTAAGAAGAAAGGCAATCTTGATACAGTTTATATATTCATTCTTTGCTTCGTAACAATTACACAACACATGCATATTAAAAACTAAAAGTGTATTATTCTGGACAATATATTATATACTATTGCTTTTGTTAACTGTAACTGACATTGAGAATGTAAATTCAAGTAAATTCAACATGATGTAAGTACGAATGTTATACTATCTAGCACATATAATCTGCAACACATTAAACTCTCTCTATGTGTCAAAAGGCATTTTCAGAATTTCTCCGTCAGTTTTCTGTTTTAGTTTTTCATTCAGCTGTTTTTCTGTCATTTTGCCTTCTGATGTGAATTCCACGATGATCTTTCTACCAGCTAATGTGGTATTGTTGAGGCGCAGAGCAATCTAGAAATATAACATGCATCATCAAACATTTAAATTTTAAACAAGGGTACCAAAGAATTGCAAAAAAATCACATTTTGACCCTTAGGATCCTGGCTGAAAGGTTGATTTTTCTCTGAATTATAGGTACATGTATTATGGCTATAAAATGGTAAAATCAGAACCTAGTGGAACCCTTGAATACAATTTAGATCATTTCAAGGGTTAAGTGCAAGACTATCCTAACTCCTATATAACTACATAGGAGTTAGGATAGTCTTGCGCTGAACCCTTGATTTGGTCACTCTTCAGCTATTGAGGACAGGAGGAAAACCAAAGGGGATCTAATAAGTTTGAAGTCAACAGGCTAGAACCTAGGTAGTCACCAACCGATGATAAGGCCTAAAAAAAAATATCTGTGTTTAGGGTAACCCGACCCTACCTGTCGAAAAATCCCGACCCTAGAGTTTTTTACGACCCTGGAGATTTTTTTTCGATTTTTAATTGTTTTTGAAAAAAAAACAAAAAAACTTTGTCCCTACCCTACCTAGCATTTTTGAGACCGTTACCCTAAACACAGATATTTTTTTTTTGGCCTAACCTGCTTAACTGTGTCCTTACGTTAACAAATTATATCCCTGACTTGAAGCCACAGTTAGGAGGAGCAAATGATTCACAGTCAGGGGGCCTATTAACCTTTCAGCCACGACGGTCTCTCCTAGAGATATACTCAAATATTCCCACAAACAAATTTATTGGTCAAGATCCTGCCTGATGGAGGTAAGCCAGGGCTCTAGAAATCCACAAGCCCGACATCCAAGACAAGTCTAATTGCCTATATGAGTTGAAGTTAGTCCAGGACAAGTCTGTTTTAAAAGCCTGGACTCGATGCTATATAAATGACACCCACAAAAATCCAATGTCGGACATGTCAAATTGAACATGTACACTAGTCTGGGACAAGTGCACTTGGAAAAATTCTTGAGCCCAGGGTAAGCATATTGTATGAACAAATTTCATCCTTACCCTGTGACTGATTGTACTGTTGAACTCTACATATGCAAACCCTTTACCCGTCTCTGTGCCACGATATTTGGGAATTTTCACCGACTTCACGCCACCTACAATAATAAGCAGTTACATTCATTGAGTTGTCCTTAGCAAGTATCGTGATCTCAAGTTATCATCAGATAAATAAGATTAATATTGTACGACTGTGTATAACACATTTAGTAAAGACATCCTTAGTTTAATAGAGCAGGGATGTCAATAAGAGCTGGGAGCCGGTAAAATTACCCAATGACTTAAGCATTATCGCCCAGCTACTTTTCTTGTATGAATGATCATAATGAAGGGGAGTACCCACAGTCTCCTAGTCCCGCCTCCTTTTGGTGATTTTCCTGCTACTTCAAGAATTTGTGACACCCCTGACAGCCATGTATTTTTCTGAAAGGTTTTCACTCTATCCCTTTTAAGGAAAACTCAGTATGCCAGAAGCCTCTAACCACATGTATTAGCATTGTAAGGATAAGGTATTTTTTCTCGGGATTTCATGGCTCGAATACACATAATCCCTGGTTATATTCAAGGTGAATTATTGTAATGTATTTTGCATGGTCTAATTATATTCAAATTAGATGGAGTTGACTGTAATAATAGGAATTATAAATGACTTTATTGAATGAGATCACATTATAAATGATATTTGTAATTTTCATAGGTCCAGACTTCAGACCTACCCACATCAATGAATCACCAGCAGAGATCAGACAAAACCTTTATATAATGACTGGAAAAAAGTTTTACTTTCAAAGTAAATGTCATAGATAAATATCATGCCATCGAAGTATTATTTCGACTTAACATGTATTACTTTGAACACGCAAAAATTATACGAAATGACTAAAATTCCTAATCTTTAAATCATAACTTTTTTTTATTAAAGACATTTAAAAAATTCAAAGTGTTCTGTGTTTCAATTGCAAGGTTCTTAGAGAATATGCATGTTTCTTTAATATAAAATGACGTTCGAAAATCAGCTGGGGTTGCTTGTATTAATCCAGGGATGTCATTTATTCTTGAAGAAGCAAGGAAATCGCCACAAGTAGGCGGGGGTCGGTGGTACTCCCCTCCAAACAGGAAAAGTAGCCGGGTGATGATGCAGGGTAATTTTACAGGCTCCCGGTTCTTACTGACACCCCTGTAAGAAAAACATATTTGCAGAAAAAAAATACGAGGGTGTGTAAAGCTATACCTGTTCTTTTGAAGTGATTCATAACTTGCTCTTTTGTAATATCTTCAGGTAAATTCCCAACAAACAGAACTAACTTCTTTGGCACATGAATACTGGAACTACTTTCAAGTTTTTCAACAGCATCTACATACTGAAATTTCCCCTTTTTCCCCGCTTTATCTTTTGCACCATTTGAAAGTTCTTCCTCAGGAATGTCACCATTACGTTCCAGTTTTGGCTTTTTACTCGGTGGCTTTGAGTTGGAACTACTTTTTATGTCCGTCTGCTTGCTTAGAACAGGAGGTTGTTTGCCGAATTTCGTTTTGTGTCCTTGAGATGGTGAATGTTTTGATTTTGACTCATTTGAAGATGCTGAAGATGACACTGGAACACTTTTTGATGACGATGAGGCACTTTGTTGAGCAGTTCGTGCTAAAATCGAAACAAAAATCAGACTTGTGTCATAGAAAATTAAGGATTTACTCATAAAAAATGCAATAGGTTGACATATTATGCTTTCAATCATAAATGAGTGTAAAACATTTATAAATGCTGAACTAAAGTAGAGTAATAAAGGACAATTTTATTCTAAAGAAATAGAGACTGAACATTCCTAAATAATTCAAATAAGCAAACACAATAATCTTGGAACCAGTCCCCGATCTCCCGAAGCATCTCAATCCGATTTAATCTCAGCTCAAATATTGTCTCAAATTGTTAGACCAGACTCAAAATCGATATTACAAAACAAAAAAGATGAGATGGATTTTTTCTCAGAAAATTTGCAAGAGATCCAAAACGAGATTGTCTTAAACTCAAGCTTTGGTATGAGCAAGATCTCATATTGAGGTGAGATTTCTATTTGAGATGTTTTGAGAGATCAGACCCTGACTGTCAAAAATCACTAGTGCAACCAACCTCTGGTAACCCTTGATAAATTCTTCTTTTCCTCTAACCATTTTTGTCTTTTCTCCATTCTAGGGGTGATCTTTGCCATAATTGTACCTAAGGAAAACATACTTTACACTGTTAGTACTGTTTTTGTTTTGAATAAATACCTTACATACACAGGGGCAGGCCCTAGGAATATGATTTTTAAGTTGTAAGCAATCAAAATTTAAAATTGGTGAATACCAACATTTATAAAAACGTTTAATGCCATAGCCTTGCCATGTGTTCTGACAAGTTTATCAATATACACATTTATGGATTAACTCTACACACTGTACAGTAAATTTGTACAAGTAAAATGACTTTTGATGATGTTTTACTTTCCGGTAAGTGCACACAAAGTTCTGTTAAGTATTTTTAATATCAAAAGTATTTGAGGAAAGGAGAGAAAGTATACTAGCTTATGCTATTGAGTTTTTTTTCAAAATTATATAAATAAAAATATAAAAAAATAGATTTTCCATACTCACCCCTTGTTTCTGTTGTTGTTATTTTGGAATAAAAACTATTTAAAAAGATCTCAATAGCATGAGGTAGATTTGATTATTATCTTTGTATACATGTGTTTCTTTTGCAAAATTAACACTTGTGCAATTAGCCTGATTTACCCGGCAGCACGCCTTGCCCAAATATACTCAAATACTCTTCAAATATACCCAAATATGGTATTAAGAACCATTATATTGACATATTATTTTCCTAAATTGTCAACAGATTGTTTATTGAGCAATTTTGCAATTTTGTTTCAAATAAAAATATAAAAAACTAGATTTTCCGTACTCACCCCTTGTTTCTGTTGATGTTATTTTGGAATAAAAACTTAATTTTATGAGTTTTTTGGAAAAAAATCTTGATAACTTGAGGTAGATTTGATTATTATCTTTGTAAACATGTGTTTCTTAAATTGCAAAATTAATGCTTGTGCAATTAGCCTGATTTACCGGACGAGCATGTACAATTTGACAGTACCAAAAGTTCACATAACTTCATTATTTTTCAACATTTTTACAAAATTATATCAGTATTAGTTGAAGGACTATATAACGATAAAACAGTGTACATTTCACCTTGCTATAATATGCAGTTTCAAAAATATTGCTAAAAAGCAAATATGACTATTTTCGGTATATAAATTATAATTTTATGTCACTTTATATCGCCTTAACGACACTTTTCTGCCATTATCCATTTTACAGTTTTGTTGGCATGAAATATTATTTCATTATAAACATGAAAGTAATGTCTCCATTAAACTTTTCTATGACTTTTTCACAATTAATTAGTGTATTGAAACCATTCAGTTCACTGCGTCACCATCTTAATTGTTTACGATAATAACTATTGAAATTCTAAAAAAGCGTATTTTTTCAATGAGATTATATTTTTACAGTTTCAAAAAACAAACCAGTATTTGTTTCAGTCATATTTCTGACTGAACATGCGAGAATAATTCCTCTACATTTCGGCATAGTACGAACGTGCAATAACAAGCGTAGTGTCCGAATTCTTACCTTGTCCGATAACTGTACCAGTCAGCAGATGTCAAATTTGCTGGTATTCAGGGATACTTCATCAAGGCGGTTTCAATCAATTAATGCGTCGGATTATGAATGTATGTGCGCAAGTGTTTAAAACAACACCGATACTGACTGGAGCTTACATACACAAGCAACTGAAGGTTTCGTTTTCTTTGTAATTGGGAATAGATAAAGTCCAACCCGTTATTTCGTCCATGGTCCGTACCAATCTCCTAACAGAGTTGTCGTTCTTTGCTCTCAGCTAGTATGCAAATGCGGTACGAAGAGTAGATTGGGTCCGTGCAGCCACTGAACACTACACTCATTGTCACCTTACTTGCTGCCTTTTCGTTTTTGTAACGCATCATTTAGATAATATCCATAAGCAACTACATTTGTACTTTTCAACAGCAACGTATGTGCAGCGCCCTCGTTTGTCTGATTCAGGGCACTAGACCGAGGAGACCGATACCCATACCAGCCAATCGGGGAATTTTGTGTCCTCGACAAATGAAAAGGGATTTTAAGCAAAACTTGGTGTTATTTTTCTTTTTTGCACTATTTTTAATATGTTTCAACAAATACACATTTTGTCTGACAAATGTCTTAATATTAAAGTTTAAAGAAATGTGGACCAACCTCGACAAATCTTGTAAGAATAACTTCCTTTTTTGAGAGGGGAATTTTAAAAGGAAAAGGTGTAAAACAACTATTCGAGTAGGGGAATGGTACCCATTAACAGTCACAAAAAATAGCCAAACAAGTGCCCGGTGATTGATTGACATTGCTATAAATAAACCACAATGACTGGAATCATTCTGCTAACTGTTGGATGAACTTGTATGAACATTCTGAATGTTTGCCACTCACATACTCTAACATCCGTTTGAAAAGGATTTTGTGAGAAACGTCATTGATCGTTCTCATTCACACCTCAAAACATGTCTTTTAGCTGTCATATGGAAGACACCAACATTTTACCCCCCCCCCCCCCCCCCCCCCCACACACACACACCACCACATTCATTTGGCGGCAAATTCAGAAAGTCTGACTGAAGGATTAAGAAAGAATAACAAACCACATGTAACTGTTACATTTATTATAATCTGGGATACTGTAACACAGCACTTGAATACAGCCAACCATAAAACTATCCTTGCTTCCACTTCCTTGACCAATACCTTTAAAGGCTAGATAGGTTGGTATGGAAATATGTTTTTATATACTTCTTTTTTGTTATTACAATTCAGATAATCACACACACTGGAGTCATAAAAAAGTAAGTCTGCAACTCCCTTTAATAACACCACATTTTCAGCCACAATTAGCTTCTATAATCTTCATCAGTTTGATTTGAAAGTGACAAAACCTTAGTGATACAATTATTTTATAACAAGAAATCACATTTCCAAAAAATAACTTGCTATCTTTGATGAATTGGTCAGGGGTGATATTGTATGTCGAGGAAGAGGAAACTAGGAGTATTTTAATATAGGCCTTGTAAATAAACGACTGACATACAAAACTGGACACAACATTTTCTACATGTTTAATAAGCAGAGTACAGTAAGCAACATTTAGTTATTGTAAACATGCATGTTTATTGCTTTTGTAAGTTCTTTTAATAACAGATGAAATTAATGAACATGTATATTGCTTTTTTGTTTCAACACTCCAATCTTTGTTAAACCGTAGTAATAGTTTACAATACTAAACAGATCAAGAAGTTTTGACGTACAAAATTGTACGATTAAAATATCACATTAAGTTTGTGTTTCATTTATCAGTTCTAGTTTAACATAATATTAAAAATTTATCCCAAAACAAAAAATGAAGATAAACTATAAAACAGATTTCCAGTCAGTGACACACCGTACAATTTTCTACTCAATAAGGAATTTTCTGGAATACAAAATTAAAAAATCTGAAAAATTGAATGGTTATACATGTATTTATCAGTACATTTAGAAACATACAATACAGATTTTCGCAAACTTTCATAGGAATACAAGAAAATGACTTAAAACTATGCTGTTTCAGGTTTGAGCAACATTTATGCTACATTTCGTCACAATCAACAGGTATTTTCCTATAAAATGAGCTCAAAAATGCAATAAAAATTGCACAGGACTAAAGTTGTACATTTGAATGCATTGTGTATAAAAAGCGGACTCATAACATGGGTACTCTCTGACTGTGATTAGATCACTAAAAAAATGATAGAGAATATATCACAACAACAATGGCACAATACTAAATAACTTGATTATGTTTTCAACAAAAGCTGCAGCAATGAAAAGACTTCGATGTCCTAATACATCACACATACAATATATAATCATAAATGGAAGAGAAATAAATTACAGCTAAAATAAATTAAGTTTGTGACAAACAGTTATTGTGGAGACAAGTTACTGTTAGCCGAGATCACGTTTTCCTGAAAATGTATTATTTTTTTGAATGTACTTTAAATGTCTATATGATCTAATATTGAATGACAAAATACATTTGTGTACGCATTTACACGCAATATTGTGTACTCATGTTCTTAACTGTACTAATGTCTCCAGTAAAATCCATCTCAAGAAGACACGTGGCAAGCCAGGTACCACTACAGTCAATCAGATGATATTGGCAAGTGTTTTATGTTTGTTGATATTCACTCATGAAGTTGCTCTCCAATGCATAATTCAAGCAACATGTTTCTAACAAAATGTACTTAAACTGGCAAATAAAAGACTTGCTAATTTTAAATCATGCTAATAATACATGGACAGGTAGATCTATTTGTGACATAAAATGTATAATGTAAATGATTTACAGATCTTTAAATGCAAATAAAAAACATATAACAATCACATGGTGCGCAGTAAAAATCAGAAGGCAGCAACATGGACTGACAAAATGTATCTACTTCATATACATGTACAGTAAAACCTCACTTAAAGACCACCTCAATAATGAGACCACCTCAAAATAAAAATAAAATTCAAGTCCATTTTCACTGTTCTGCTTTTCACTCAAACTCAATGTTAAGACCACCTCAATATTAAGACGAGTTTTCAATGGTTCCAATGGTGGTCTTATTATCAAGGTTTCACTGTATTAGAGATTTTCTGGTTTCTCTGTAGAACAAAAATTTATGTGCAGAGAGTAAAAGATCTTTACTGCGTGCAATATCTTCTGAGAAAAACCATCACGCCACAAAAAAAAACCTTCTCAAAGCAACAAAATAAATATTTTTTTATCCGACGTAGTTCTACAAATGACACCAGTCCAAATACCCCGAAAGAAGCTTTGAACATGAAAAGCATGGGAGGCTGACCATTATTATCTTGTTATTTAGAATAAAGTTTTAAAAATATAACAAATTTGTAGTATTAAAACTTACATATAAAATAGAAGTAAACATATATAACTGATATGAAGGTGTAAAGGTAACATATTGTTATGCTGACATAACATATTTTAACAACAAAAGCTTTCAGAGGGAAGATTTCATATGGCAGGTAGAAACATATTCGATGATAAATATCAATAGAAGATCATTTTGCATTCTCCAAGCTCAGTTTATAATAAAAATATAAATACAATACCCTAAAAATACAAAGAGGAAAACTAAGACATAATTAAACATTTTAATAAATTTTACAATATTTGAGAACAGTTTGTACAATTACATTCGTTCAATCTGTTTCAATAGTTCATAACAAAATCATAACTATATCTTCAATCACACTTTGAGACAGGAAAGTGAAATGTATTTGTCGGCTTCTTCATTTATATGACATTTCTCGACTTATAACACATCACAAACCGTACTTTACAAATAAGTACTGTATAAGCAGAAAATTTGTGAATCACTAAGCAAGGCTGTAAACGTGACTCTTTTCAAAAAGTACATTCTCGGTACCCTGGCTATTCATTACATATATGATACCCTGGGCAAACTGGCTAGCGAAACTTTGTAATGCATGAATATTCATAAGCATTTCTCGACCAATGAAATGGATGATAACAAAAAAGAAGGAATCTACTTTGTGAACAGCTATTGCTCATAACTGTGATTTCATTTGTAACTCCTCGGCAATTTCCCTATCGCATGAGGTGTGTGTCATGCGGCCAATCAAGTGGCTGGAATTCACCTCAATTATTATTATTTACAGTCAGATTGCCAAGGGTACATATATATGTTATGAATAGGTACCCAGGATGGAAACGTAGGGATAAAGTAGTAATATTATTTTTTTTAAAGTAGGATTTTATTGCCTAAAAGTAGGGATAGTAGGGATTACTTTTGGAATATCAAAAATGGTAAAAATTCACTGCACTGTACATTCTCCATGATTAGAACTCTGTGCTTCATGCAGGTGAAATCAATATTTAGAAAAACGTAGATTTAGTAAGGCTCTTTCAAGAAAAAGTAGGGAGCATGTAAAAAAAGTAGGGAAAAGTAGGGCCCAATTGACAGCCTGACAAAGTCTGCAAATCGGTACATTGTACTTTCGGATATTTCTCAAGCAGAAATTTTTATCATAAAATGAATCATGCATGTAAAAAAATATATCTGTCAATGAGGAAATTTACACTGGCCGATACTTTTGATATTGAATCCATGAAATTCACAAATATTTTCACGTCATGTACTTAAGTACATGTGCAGCAATTTATCTCTCATTTACATGATCACTTATTCCTAACATTTAAAAAAATCATTTTTATAATAAATTAAAACAACAATACCGTAAGAAGTGTGTAGCAAAGCAATTAAAAATATCACAATATCACAGACCCAATTCCTAACAAAGCTATCAGTTACATCACATATTTAATATACTGGTAGTACAGACCATAAGAGTCATTTCTATGAAGTATTTTTCTCAGACCAAACAAATATCAAGAGAATTATTCAAGAATGATGCCACTTTGAACTAATGTGGCAAAAGTCAGAAAAGAAGCCTAACTTTATATACCAGTTTTTTTCACAATCAGAACATTGTATTGCACAGATATTGACAAAGAAAAACGTGAAACATCACATCATGAAAGTCATCATATGAGTAACAGAAAAGATATCACAACTACATACATCGTCCACCCAAGTCAGACACAGAATGTGATTTGTCTTAGCTGAGCAAAATAAGAAAGCATAACAGTGGGGAACAAAAAATAAAATTATTACTATACAAAAAATAAAACAGTAACAAAAATTTACACTATCAGACAGTGTATAACACTCGAGTAAGGCATTGGTAATGTTCATTTCTGACATTCTATAATCTACAAATATCCAGCAGCGTCAGATGATGGAAGTGATAGATTTGGCAATGTATAGTTTACAGTAAAATAATTTCATGAAATAGACTATAATACTACATCAGATCTGGACCCATGTTGACTACATAGAAAAAAACACACTAAATAAACTCTATAAATAAAAATCTACAAAAATATTAAGAATATACAAACACACATCTGCTTAGAACAGGGTACAAAGCAACAAGATGATAATTAAATGCATATAAAGAATGACAATTATGTGTATTATATACTCCAATAAAACTCTGGTTCACTGACTTTATTTTTTGAAGGCAACTCATTAAAATATGCGCATAGAAACATACATAAACTTATCTAATAAATTTAGGCGTAAAAAAATATGTTTGTTTCAGTTTTCCCGACCTACTCAAATATTTTTGCTCCGACCCCTAGAACATTTTTTCGCATGTTAACATTTTTCTTTCTTTTTGGTAAAATTTCTTCTTTTTAGTAAAATTTCTTAGTGTGAATTTTTCTTTAGGTTCATATTTCTGCCCAGTTATTAGCAGCTTTACAAGTATTTCAGCTATAGAGCATTATATTCACCTTGATTAAACATTATCCATGTTAAAACGGAAAGGAGATTTGTCTTTTAACATATTCATTTAAATCTATGTTTACTTTGCTTCGTTTGAAAAAAAAAAAAAATCTCCAAAAAAAAATTCCTATGTACCTACCCTATTTTTTCAGGGCATGAATCCTGAAACAAACATATTGTTTTAGGCCTTACATACATGTATGAGCATCCTGTGATTTTTCCACTTACATCACATTATACTCAAATATTCCTTGCATAAATTCTCAAGTCTACTAGAATATAAAACCAATACTGCTTAATAACTTGTTCCTATATTTGGAACTTTGATTCTGACTAGTCTTTTTAACGAAGTAAAGTTTTGATGTTGGTACAAAAATTACCAAAAAATTCATTGTCCAAGCAATAGAAAGCTGCATAACATAGTTTATTCCACAAAAATTTGACATACCTTTTAGTGTTTTGAGTTTCGGAGAGTTACATGATTAGTAAAGTGTCTATGACACAAAATAAAACAGGTACAGAACAGAATGTAAAACAGACGTACATGATATCAATAAAGCTTAATAAAAACATTCAACATACAAAATACCTAAAAATTAATTTTAAACAAACATACACAACACAAATGTTTACAAAAATCCTAATGTCATCACATAGTTGCAAATAACAACTTGAATTCATTTGTACACTCAAATGCTACTATAACAATTAACACTAAAAAGGCTCCTTGTTTTATTTAATCTCATTGTTTCTTTCAGACAAAGGGAATGCAAGAAAAAGAATCTATCACTGGCTTTGGTAGCAGATGGAAATATCCGACTCTCAGCAAGCTCGTTACCATCTAACAAGAGCACAGAACAGAAAAAGTACATTTTTTTTGGGAGGGAGGGTTAGGACACACCCGAAGACTATGTTTACGGGGTGGGGGGGGGGGGCCTCACCCCGCCCCTTTCAGACTTTTGTTGTGTTTAGAAATAAACAAATTGAAAAAGTAAACCCCCCCTCCCTTCCCCCAAATTATTATGTCAAACAATCAAGTTTCAAAGCTATACCCTGAACGGTTACTGAGAAAAAGTGGACTTTAACAAAGTCTGAAACAGATGAGCTAAAAATTAACCTCAACAATATCTATCAAAACAAAAAACACTAAAAAGGACCTTCATTTTATTTAATCTCATTCTTTCTGACAAAAGGAATGCAAGAAAAGAATCTATCACTGGCTTTGGTAGCAGATGCAAATAGACTCTCAGCAAGCACGTTACCATCTAAAATTTAACCTCAACTATGTCTATCTGCACCGGAAGCCAGTGAAAGATTCATGGACTATTGTCATAGATAATTGTTCCCAATAACAATTTGCATAGCCCTGAACAAGAAACCAATACTGGTCCTGAATCATGTACATGTAATTCTAATTGAGAGCTATTGAAGTATATAACATGTATCCCATTTTTTATATTTTTCAGTGGAAGAAATATGGAGTTTTGAAAACGATAAAATATGAGACATGTTGTCTATCAATGCATTAACATCCCTTCTCCCTCACTGGCAAACCAGTCTTCACAGTAACTCACTAGCCCTAAGCCAGGGGCTATAAACTTTGATTTTGGGCCAGCAATAATTACTGAGTGCCTTTACAGGCAAGTGCTTAAATGTTTGTGGATATAAATTTTCTCTCAGAAATGAAGAAAAAATAAAATCCATCAAAGAGTTTAACAAATCGTACAGACACATACTTGAGACTTTCTGCTTCTTATGAATTAAGGTTATATAACATAACATAACATATAGTTTATTGGCATAAAATATTACATAAATATAGCCAAACAAACAAATAAACAAATGTACATGTATATATAAGTTTGGGCTAATAAGAATGATTTGGGGCCAGTGGTTTGGCTGAGCCACTTGGTAGGTTAGTAATCTGAAAAATTAAGGCAAAGCCTGGCCAGCTGTAATGTACTATTCTCCATTATTCAGTGGATCCTCTTCATCAAGGGATTCCATTTGTGTACTATTTACTGAAAAATAAATACAGAACATATCAATGAAGGGACAATTTCTTTTTCAAATACAACCAATCAAATTCTGTATGTTTCCCTGATATTTGAAATATTACATAATTATCTTATTCATCGTTCAAATGAACATTAACTTACTGAAGCTTGCTGTAGATGTGCCTGCCCGCCATTACTGACATCCAGAATCCAATACATGTAATAGTATATTGTAAAACAGATTTAACGTTACATGTACCATATTCCTCAACCTCATTGCTTACCACTCTTTCCTTGGTCCTTTTTTCTTTTCCAACAACAATATACGACTATGACTATTATGATTAACACAATTATAACACAAGGTATTGCTATTATTGCTCCTATTGGCAATCCATTTTCCTCATCAGCAGGAATTTCTGCAAAAGAGAAGAACATAAACTGTGATTTCATGTTTTTTCCCTTGGTATTAAATTTCCTGGATTTGCTTAAAACAGGAATTTGACAAATTACAAATAAGTAAAACTTATTTTTTTTTTTAATTTGCCTGCAGATATAGTCTTAATTGTCAGTATTCAAATGAGTATTTTTTGTGTTTAACATAAATTTCCGATATGCTGTAATAATAAGGCACTTTAATGCTAAGGTGTTTTTGTTTTCGTGGATTATAAAACTAAGAAATTAAATGCTGCATGAAAGTTAATGAAACCAAAGTATGTTGTAATAACTGTTAAATTACATGGCATTCGAGTCCTTGAAAGTTTAGTTCACTCCATCACACATAATAGATTAACTACTGGGGCCATATTCACAAACATTTTAAGACCGAAACTCAGACTTAGACTTTAAAATGTTAAATGTTCTTTTTGGTCCTAGGTTGCTAATACAGCATAGATTTTAATAAGAGCTGGCTAAAGTGTCAAGTGGGAAATAAAGTCCAATTCCGAGTTTCAGTCTTAAAATGCTCGTGAAAATGGCCCCTGGGAGTTTTCGTACTGCAAACTAGATTTTTCTTTATTTCACAGTGACTTGTCAACAACAAGTGGTGGAAGAAACTTGCACACAACCCCCTAGCAACGTATCTATCACTTTGGCACACAACCCCCTAGCAACGTATCTATCACTCTGGCACACAACCCCCTAGCAACGTATCTATCACTATGGCACACAACCCCCTAGCAACGTATCTATCACTTTGGCACACAACCCCCTAGCAACGTATCTATCAATCTGGCACACAACCCCCTAGCAACGTATCTATCAATCTGGCACACAACCCCCTAGCAACGTATCAATCAATCTGGCACACAACCCCCTAGCAACGTATCTATCACTCTGGCACACAACCCCCTAGCAACGTATCTATCACTCTGGCACACAACCCCCTAGCAACGTATCTATCACTCTGGCACACAACCCCCTAGCAACGTATCTATCACTCTGGCACACAACCCCCTAGCAACGTATCTATCACTCTGGCAAAGAATGTGATGGCTGATAATCAGATTCTACTTTTATTAGGTGTGTCACTGATGGTCAAGTATTAATTGATATACTGAGTCAAATAATATTATATCAACAATGTCAAAATTTGTACTGTTGGTATAGACAGGGTATTGAAATCTATTCCAATCATGGAAGTTGGGTACATGTATTTTTTTAAAAATAAATTATGACATTTACTAGTTTTGTATAAGTAATAAGGATTTTGAAATAATTGCATGTACTGGTAAAAATAAGTCAATAAATATTCCTGTATTCTACAATGCAAACTGGCCATATAAAGGGTATCGAGACTTTTCAACCCCAAGACTTTTCAACCCCAAGACTTTTCAACCCCTATGGTAAAATATCCAAGACTTTTCAACCCCACTGTCATTTTCAACCCCTAATTAGCCTAAGACTTTTCAACCCCTGTTAAAATCAAGACTTCAACCCCTAATAAACCAAGACTTTTCAACCCCTCGAATATGTTTTTAATTGGACAATTATCACATTTGTTACCTGGAAAAATGTTGACAATCACGTTGTTTAAGTTTAATTTTTTAAGTTTATTTACATTCCAAAATGAATACTAATAAAGATATATACACACAAAATACACACAGTCATTCTATCACATTTTATTTGGCCTAAAACTGCAGGTGGAATTTAATTGGTATTTAATTGATGATGTGATTTACATAACTTTATTGCCTCCATTTTCTGGAGATATATGGTTTAACAATTATTTATGAATATATACATACATACATAAAGGAATAGTGAATACTATATACAGCATATACATGTAGAAAGGAAAAAAGGACGAATACATAGCCAAGAGAATAGAATAAAACATCAAGTCTCTTGCACGTAACTAGTCTCACATTATGTTACCATTTGACCTCACAGAGTATGTTTAGTTCAAACGAAACGAAAATTTGACATTATACATGTAAGGAAATGGTAATACGTATTATTGGTAAAGCAGTCTCAGGAATTTGCCGAGACTGCTTTACCAATTCAAACTATTCAAACACTTTTTATTCAAACTGGCACATAAATTGACTCGGAAACACTTTTTACTTCACACTGGCACACTATTTATTCACATTGTCACAATTACTTGCACATACACTTAACCGTATATCTCGCCGATTTTACGCAGGAAATCCTCGCATACAATGTCTCGTTCATCATACTTGTCCCAGAGTAGTTACGTAACACAGTCAACAAACATAACAATTACATTGTCTTTATTGGTATAGTCGATCATTAATCATTGACCATTTGTTATATTAAAAAGCTGTTTATATTAATGATGGTCGATTTTAATAATTGTATTTAACTAACTATTCCTTATTTTTGAAAAATAAATATCAATAGTAGCACTCCTAAATCTTATCATATTATCTAATCACCCGCTACAGCGGCTTCTCACCTTGTTAATCACCTCGCTAAGCGAGCACGCGTCATTACGTAACACAGTCAACAAACATAACAATACATTGTCTTTATTTAAGCACTGACTCAAAGATTGAATTGACAAACCTTTCAAAATTAATTTATTATGCAAATGATATTAGAACTCAATAATTGCCCTTTCCTCATGTCATCTGTATATGTTGACTTTGTGTTTCTTTATTGGTACAGATAGACTGAGATATACCTGGTACATGTACATGTATATATATTTTCATTGACCACTTTGCTAATGTAACATAATTGTTTCACATTCATGAAAGCTCTTTGTAAACTAATATTTTTTTATTTCTTTTACGACTTTCTCTACATTATATATTATACTGTATTTTATGCTATACACATGTAGGCCTACAAATGTTTTATTCAATAAATATGATTGAGTTGAGTTATTGGTTAAACCTAAACAAAGTTCGGAAATCATTATGTTTTAAGACACATTATATATATTTATTTGTTTCAACCTGTATTACTCTATCAAGATCGGTGATAAAAGAGAATATGTATCTTAATAATTATTATGGCATCTGCAATCTTAGGTACTATATGAAAAACATATATTAATTGATAAAGGCGTTTTAAGAAGGACCTACTGATATACATTCATATAAGTCTTAACGACTTATCCAATTTTAGACAATTATGAGAATATACTGATTCATTCACCTATATATATAATAACAATACCATTTCAAGGCATTTAGCGGGCATATATCCCCTTAAACACCTTACAATTGACAGTTTACACATAATTAAAAGTGTGATGGTTACATCAATAGAACACAATTGCCTTTGATCCAATAAACGAGTGCAACAAATAAAAACAAACAAACATTTAATTGTATTAAACAAATAATCTGCTAATTATTATGATGATCAAACAAAATATAATGACAAATTAAAGGAATGCAATTTTCGAATTGTGATTTACAATAACATACATTTACTACTGTCTATACCTTTTAGTTGTAGTTCAATGCGCAAAATATATATACATGCATGTTTATGTTTCAAGTGGTGTAACATTACAAAAGGAAAAATGTTAATTTCCAGTACATGACTAATTTAACGCGCATACAGCTAAATAATGTCGTTTTTATTAAAGTTAAGGCATTCGTATTAATTACCTGAATAACAAATAAGTAGTTATGTTTAAAATTCAAATATCTCTTTCAGGAACATGATATGCCTTATACCCATTAGTGACAAAAACATGCATCATATGACGTGCACGCAACGACCAAATATTTGCAATAACATTGTTTTATTTTCAAATGAAACTGACCATCTGTTCAGACGAGTTATCACATATCCGTGTATGTTTCTACGATACAATAACAGTAAATATCATATTGCACAGTGCGCATATACTACACAAATGAGCGGAAACACCTAAATGAAATTCATACGCTGCTTGTTTACAATTTACAAAACGAATAATGATGAAAAATATTAACACTTTTGATGTATTAAAAAAGAACCCTCATGAACACTGCAGCAAACACAAAAATAAATATAGTAACATTTACCGTTAACATGCAAGTTACTTATATGACAGATTTACTAAGCATGTTCAGCAAAATTCTTCAAACGTACATATCCAATTAAGTGAGTTTATTCCATCTCAAATGATTCATGTTTCAGACCTTATCAACACATTTTCAGTTTACACAGGAACTTTTAAAAATTATATTTATCTTTGCACGAGGAGCTCAGTCCCTTATCAATCAAAATGTATTAAATTCCGTACACTTGATTGCAATCCGAGTCAGAGAGATTCAACCTGGGACCAACATGTATATATTGGTCCCAGATTGAACGGACACGCTGAAAGCGTGTATACTGAATGACGTCAGAGACTTGTTTATGTGATTACGTCATTATATGTATTTTTCGATGACATTTTGAGAGGAATTGTTTTCCTTTATTTATGAATTACAGTTACGCATGAAATAAGTGAATTGTTAGATACCAGTATATTTGATAAAATAGAAAATGATAAAAAAAGAAAAAGAAATAGGGGTTGAAAAGTCTTCAAAGTAGGGGTTGAAAAGTCTTCAAAGTAGGGGTTGAGAAAGATAAATGTAGGGGTTGAAAATATTCAAACTAGGGGCTGAAAAGTCTCAACAGGTAGGGGTTAACAAGTCTTGAAATCAGGGGTTGAAAAGTCCTGGGGTTGAAAAGTCTTCATTTGGAAAGTGGTGTTGAAAAGTCTTGGGGTTGAAAAGTCTGTAAGCCATATATATAAAGTTGCAGTGACTAAGAATATCTGTACACAAATGCCTTTTCAAACATTCTGATCAATTAAATTATTGATAATATAGTAGATTAAAACTCTAAATTTTCAAATGAATTCTGTGTTGTTGTTTTATGATCTTTTGTAAAAGTGATAAGATGTGAAGGTTGCATCCTGGACCATGTTGTTCTCTGCCCGGTCACCGTATCATAACAAGAGATTATGCCCCCTGCGACCTTGACCTTTGTCCCCCATGACCCCAAATTCAAAAGGGTTCCTCTGCTACCCAAGGTTAATGTGTGGACCAAGTTTGAGGACGATAGGTCGAGGGGTTCTTGAGTTATTGATTGTAAATAAAAGGATACGGATCGACGGACAGACCGACCAACATGTGCAAACCAATATGCCCTCTCTTCTTCGAAGGGGCGGGGGGGGGGATAAAAAGGTGCAAAGTTTACCCGGTAGGAGTTCAAGATTGATTATTAGTACTCCACAGTAATACAGATATACATATCACACGTGTCAGTCTTAAGCTATGTTAAGAAAATGAGTTCAAATATTGTTGGGAATCTACTAGATGAAAACAGACATGCCTTAAAGGGCATCAAAACTAGAGCTCCACATAGACAGGCCTTTTTCTGTCCATTTTGGGAAAAAGACCCTATATAAAACTTTAATCACTTCAACTGCAATTTTGTGAATTTTCATAGTTAAAAGAATAGGCTTTTCATATCTAAATTTTATATAAACAAGCATTGTAATCTACATTTCTTATAACAACGGTCAAAAAGACACACAAAATGTCCCAAAACATTTATGACACAAGGGACAAAATTGGCCCGAGGTATTCAAAGAGCTTCAAGATATATCAGGTCCCTCTGGTAGACGATTGTTTGTAGATGCTTCTGATTGGCATTTTTTTTTCTGATTGGGAAAACCCCCAAAATATTTGGCTTTGGGAATGGGTCACATAGTCTGACCTGTGGGAACTATAGAAAAAGCGCTGATAGAACAGCTGTGGGCATACACACTTGAAAATTTCATAAAACATATAAGCAGATTGGGAGTTTTATCATATCAAAACAGGAGAGAACTATTGCTAACATTGTGCGTAAATAACACACAGTGTGGGACTGATGATCACCCTACATTGTTTTCTTATCCATTCAACGAGAGGATAAATGCTGACTGATCACTCCTTTAAAGGTTCACAAACAAATACCGCCTCCTTCAAAATGGCACCCAAACAAAATTAACTTCTTTGCATGCATTTGATGGAGCAAGCAGTGATTACCTGTCGTATCATTCTTGCTTAATAAAACCGTTGAGCCATCAGATATAGTAATCTGTACTGTAGCACAGTTATTGACTTGGACACCAATGGTAGGATAACCACTCTCAAGAACGATACCATCCATATCTCTAATACTCATGTCAAACCATGAGTTACTTTCCAAATGTACTGATACGTTACAAATATCTCCTTTGATGGGTTTTCTCTCGATAGACACCACTACAATAAAACTTTGAATCAAAAATGATGTCACGGACGCATGATAACACTCATATACTATTTCTGACAATAGACTAGTAAATTAACATATGACATGACACGACATTTGCCTTATCATGATGGCATCTGATATCATGACACAACATTTGCCTTATCATGATGGCACCTGATATCATGACACGACATTTGCCTTATCATGATGGCACCTGATATCATGACATGACATTTGCCTCACCATGATGGCCCCTGCAATCATCTTACGACATTTGCCTTACCATGGTGTCCCCTACAATCATGACACAACATTTGCCTCACCATGATGGCCCCTGCAATCATGACACGACATTTGCCTTACCATGATGGCCCCTACAATCATGACACGACATTTGCCTTACCATGATGGCCCCTGCAATCATGACAAAACATTTGCCTTAACATGATGGCCCCTGATATCATGACATGTCATTTGCCTTACCATGATGGCCCCTGCAATCATGACACAACATTTGCCTCACCATGATGGTCCCTGCAATCATGACACGACATTTGCCTTACCATGATGGCCCCTACAATCATGACACAACATTTGCCTCACCATGATGGCCCCTGCAATCATGACATGACATTTGCCTTAACATGATGGCCCCTGCAATTATGACACGACATTTGCCTCACCATGATGGTCCCTGCAATCATGACATGACATTTGCCTCACCATGATGGCCCCTGCAATCATGACATGACATTTGCCTCACCATGATGGCCCCTGCAATCATGACATGACATTTGCCTCACCATGATGGTCCCTGCAATCATGACATGACATTTGCCTCACCATGATGGCCCCTGCAATCATGACATGACATTTGCCTCACCATGATGGCCCCTGCAATCATGACATGACATTTGCCTCACCATGATGGCCCCTGCAATCATGACATGACATTTGCCTCACCATGATGGCCCCTGCAATCATGACATGACATTTGCCTCACCATGATGGCCCCTGCAATCATGACATGACATTTGCCTCACCATGATGGCCCCTGCAATCATGACATGACATTTGCCTCACCATGATGGTCCCTGCAATCATGACATGACATTTGCCTCACCATGATGGCCCCTGCAATCATGACATGACATTTGCCTCACCATGATGGCCCCTGCAATCATGACATGACATTTGCCTTACCATGATGGCCCCTACAATCATGACATGACATTTGCCTTACCATGATGGTCCCTGCAATCATGACACGACATTTACCTTACCATGATGGCCCCTACAATTATGACACAACATTTGCCTTATCATGATGGCCCCTGCAATCATGACACAACATTTGCCTTACCATGATGGCCCCTGCAATCATGACACAACATTTGCCTTACAATGATGGCCCCTGCAATCATGACACAACATTTGCCTTACCATGATGGCCCCTACAATCATGACACAACATTTGCCTTACCATGATGGTCCCTGCAATTATGACACGACATTTGCCTTATCATGATGGCCCCTGCAATCATGACACAACATTTGCCTTACCATGATGGCCCCTGCAATCATGACACGACATTTGCCTTACCATGATGGCCCCTACAATCATGACACAACATTTGCCTTACCATGATGGTCCCTGCAATCATGACACGACATTTGCCTTACTAGTTTCATTCATTTTTAGGAAACTGGATTGATAAATTCCATCATACATGAACAGAAATGTTGCATCCTACATACATGTAGTCAATTGTACAACATTTCTTACACAAGTCACATAGACATGAAAATTGAACAATTCCCTGTTTACAATAAATTTGATTATAATTGTTTGCATTAATATAAATAATTGTAGCATCATTTTCCAACTATCGTCCGAGCATTTATACTATTAATTACCGGTAAGTGATTATAAATCAATAAGAAGGTAATTTTAAACAAGACCTTATCTCTAAAGAATATAGCTTCAACCATATGACTGGATGATAATAACTATATGGATGTCAACGAATGGTAATTTTGGTATTCGAATATTTGGTTGACCTTTCGAATGAATATTCGAACATTCGACCTTCTTTTGTTTTTAACTGATCATTCAAGCTGTACAAGTCTCCACCTTAACTAATAATTACAGGGCATAAGTGTCATCACCAGAGCATTAAACTTTTATATCAGGTAAGTTAATAACTAACATAGACAATGAGTGGAGTAAATGTAGAACTAAAAGAGCTTTACCCGAAATATTTCTTTGTACAGATGTTGCTGACCCTGCATTGAAAGCAGCTTCAATACTACCATAGTATTCTACAGCCTCTTCTGTAGCTATCCTACAGGTAAAATTTGCTGTCACATCAGCTTTACCTAAAATACAGCAAGAAACAAAATCTTGAATATTTGTATATCAATGTCATTGTCAAAGCATCAGTTTCACAAAATGTAAGTAAGAAGTAGTACAATAGTTCCAACATCCAAAAAGTTCTGTGTTTTGATAGGCTAAGCCTAGATGTTCATACTTCGATAAATGCTTAGCTGAAAGGTTCACATTCCTTCACAGGGGATTTCTTCACAAATATTTTAAGACTGAAACTCAGACTCAACTCCTCATTATGTTCATATAAATTGTTGTAATACAAAACATTCACCATAAATAGTAGTTATTATTTGTACTGAATCTGTGATAAGTAAACCTACTGTGATGATAGTTATGTTAAAGATTAAAAATTGTGATTTAACAATATGAAGTCAATGACCACAACACTCCATCATAGAGGCCCTTTCCACATTTAAAAGGGAAAATACACAGCATAAATGGTAGATTAAGTTATTTTTCCACGATTTTCTTATACACCGTGTATCTGCAACAGAAAAGTCAAAATTACCTGCTTTGACTGACAGGGTCATTCCATCATGTGTATCAATGGTTTCATTATTTCTCAACCAATCAAACTTCAGTTTTTTGTAGTTTTTGGACGGGTCCAAACAATGTATAGTGCTTTCCTTCCCTTCCTCTAAAACAATACTTTTAGGCAAACCTGAAATATGTAGAAGTCCGTATAACACTTGTACTTAGAAATAGAGTTTTAACTTCACTATCTGATTTATATCTTAATTTCTTTCTCAACGGTTAACAAAATTACGATTTATTGCTGAAATATTGACCAACGTTCTTCATAATTTTCGAAGTGAATCTCCGAACATTTTGGAGCATTTTATTTTACAAAAACATCTGCCATCGAGTTTTAATAGAGTGGCCTACTAAACACATCATGATGACTTGAACAAAATACTTGACCATATATTTAAACAAGAGCTGTATGAAAGATGGCCGCTTGCCTATTCAATAGAGCCTGTCACAATGATGTTGTCATTGATGTACATATTAGTTTCAAATTTGGTTTATATATTCTTTACTAGTATTGGATAAAGAGTCTGTATAAAATTTCACAGCAAGCTAAATTGGATCTTAACACTAAAATAAAGAGACACTCATAAAGAACAAGGGCAGTAACTTTCATTATATTCAAGCAAGAGTTATCTAACTTATATATAGTGTAGTAGGTTTGATGACTGGGAGCCGCGGCCGTGGTCCAGTGGTTAGTGCGCTGGACTTGTAACCCGGCGATCTGGGTTCGATTCCCGGTCGCGGCAGGTCATACCCTTCCATGAAAATTTGATAAAAATGTCGATTTTCCTCCTCATGTGGAGAAGTTGCCGGCTCCTTGTGGAAGGGTAAGTTAGTACTGGTTAGTTTTGAATCCAGGAAAAACTGGTTAGGTGAACCGGCCGCCGTATATAACTGAAATATCTATGAGAAACGGCGTTAAACCCGATGAAACAAACATTGATGACTGGGAAGCCAATGCAATGTTTACTATACTGTGATGCTATTGATGGTACCTGCATGCAAAACTTTAACCAAATTTTCAAAGCCAAACAAGGGCCATAACTTTTAATATATTCTTGAAAGCAAGAGTTATCTAACTTTTTTATTGTAGTAGGTTGAAATTTTAAATTAAATACATGCAGTGGTTACTAACATATGGCCTAGATGGTAACTTGCACACAAAACCTAAATCAATGTGTGACATTGATGCTAGGTTGAGTTGAATAACTCTCACAATTCTTTAAATAGTCAAGCTAAAAACTAAACAAAAAATTTATAATTAACATCAGCCCTTTTTGCGGAAAATGAGGGGCCGATATTGGGTCCCATTCACCAAAGAAAGAAGTTTATATTTTCCCCCTGCTTAAAAGTAAAATTCTTCTTCAGTAAAATTTCTTAAATTTTAGACTTATAAATACCCACATTTGGTGATTCATGATGTAAATTTCCCCTATCATAAGGACCTGCCATACTTCCCCAAAAACTGAACAAAATGGCTGAACATATAAACTGATTGGGTACAAAGGAATATAATGTATTGTATACCCAGATAGGGAAAGCTCTGGAAATATAATATCAATGAGACGTATTAACATATTACCTGGAACAACAAGAAGATAAGTCTGAATGAAAAAAGACTCCATAGTATCCAAGTTAATCACAGTAGCATTGATGCTACTGCTATCAACTAAGTCCTCAAAGACATGGTTGAATGAAGCAGTTAACTTCTCCGGGTCTGTGGAATGCACTTCCAGTTGAATGTCATCGTTTATTAGACACCTGTAATTTCTAATGTGTTCAAGAAACTTTTCCCAAGTATCCACGTATATCTCCAATGACTGTCCCCTAAGCCTCACAGGATACAATGGTGATATCTGAAGCTTACCCTGATCTGAAACAAAGAGAAAAACAGAAAATTAAATCAAAAGGGAGATAATGGTTTATTTTACATGGTGCAAGAGTAGCAACATGTTCTGTAACATATAACACATCTATAAAATCCTGAAAGACACTAAAATAGAACAAACTGCCAAGATAATATACAATTTCTTTGAGAAAAAAATCCCGAAAATTAATTCATTGAGTTGACATCTTTCGACATAATCTTGAGACAATAGTTACAACATTGCATTGAATAATAACCAAAGAAATAGCACTGAAATATAAGAATGTCTCATGTTGGTGTTGATTAATTGTCACATTAATGCATTTTCAGAATACAAATTACACACATCGGCAACAATTGACACAATAAATCATACATATCATTTAACTATTTAACTAGAGCTATCCCAAAAATGATCAGGACCCAGCATAATAGCTTACATACAGGCAATTTGGTACAGTAACACCTCAATAATCAGACCACCCTTGGGACTCTTGAAAACAGGTCATAATATTGATATGGTCATAATATTGAGGTTGAATAAAGAGTGGAACAGTCAAATGGACTTGAAAAATAGTGTTCTTAATATTGAGGTGGTCTTATTATTGGTGGTTTTTAAGTGAGGTTTTACTGTATATAATTAGAAAGGGATGTAAATGAAAACAAGACACCGTGACCTTGACCTCAGACCTAATGAGGAGCATTAGACCCAAGCATTCTTGAGGTATAGAGCAGAAACCAAAATTACCTGGTAACTTAACTTAAGCATCACCACCCGGCTACTATTCTTATATGAATGATTATAATTAAGGGGAGTACCCACCAGACACCAACCTACTTCTGGTGATTTTCCTGCTACTTCAAGAATTAGTGACATGCCTGTCTTTCACATTTTACATGTTTGTGCATCAAAAAGAAAATAAACAAATATCACGCAATGAAATGTGTAAATTTAACAATTATTAAAGATGGATATAGGAGCCGCCATGCCATGATTTGTGCGTTTATGATTTATATATGGGCAAATTGTGCATTGAAAATTTATGTAGTAAAGAATGATACATTATAGTAGTTTATGAAAGACATTGGAAGACAGAAGGAAAAAGTTTGCAAAATGGCATAAAAACAACTTTTCCTTATATCGGAGTTGAATACATGCAAATAATTATTTCAATTCAGTCACACAACTGTAACTGTTAATGTTAATCAATACACATTTACATTTCTAAATTTTTTTACAGTGCAAAAATGACATCTATGGCAATACATAAATTTCATTACAGTTTACTTAAACTATAATTAGTACATTTAAAAACACACATTTTTGTACCCATGATATGTTTTTTAAATATCATTATAGTGTGTTTAAAACTCATTTTGATATGAAAATACATGTTGATTGAAAGAAAATGTAGGGTGACTTCATCAATGCATAAAATGAAACGATATCATGTTAAGTTCTTATCTTGCGTACCTAGGTTAGTTCATGAAATTTGAGAAATCTTAAATTTTGCGTTTTTAAATGTAACAAGTATCTTTAGGTACATGACCTCACTATAGTATCATACATGTGAAATACGACATGTAATTGGTCAGCAAATCGTCGCATTATTTCCAGAACCCCATAACTTGTTTTTCGTCTTTTTGAGAAAAACAACTTTTAAGTTCTACCCTCCTGTAGAGAAAAGTTACAAATAGGGGTTATGGAATTGCAAATTATTTAAGTTATGTGCATTCCGGAACAATATAGGTAGTACAGGTAGAAAGAGCTTGGAAAGACAGTTTCAATGATACCAAATACTCAAAACCACCAAATATTGAGTTCTGTTTGGGGTTCTGGAAATAAGGCAACAAAATGTTAACAAAGACAAACTACAGACTATCACTGATCTCAGAAGCTCATCCAAGCCGTTCAGTTCATGAAAATTTTCTGACACGATGTCATGCAGTGATAGAAAAGTTTGTTCAAGTGTGAAAGTTAACAAACCAAACAGAAATTGTCATACATTTGGCATATTTCCAAGAATAACACCAAACAGTATGATTAACTTTAACATTTATCCCTGAAAGGCCTTTTTGAAATTTGATGACACAATCATAGTTTTATGTATTCAATCCCTCAGCTGCGTTTGGTTTCCTCATGAAGTGTACATGTATGTTAGTCACATGACTAACAATCTGAATTGGTCTATTGTCTCATACCATCATCCATCAGCAATTTATTATCCAATCAAATTTGAGGAATTCAAAGATACTTCGGCATGATCATGTGACTTATAATGGCTGTATTTTTCATGAACACAGATATAAGTACTGTACATAAAATATGACTATGTCTTTAGGAATGTCTTGCTGGAGTGAATGTTAAAGTTAATCACACATTTTATGTTATTTATCGAAATACACACATATTTGTTTACCATTTTCAGACTGATTTGTAAATTTTCATTATGAAATGAATGGTTCTTTCGCTGCAAGACATCGCGTCAGAAAATCGAAAAATGATAGTTTCTTGAAAAAAAACCACAGTGAAGTATGGTGTTGTTGACAATCGTTGGGGTCATTACAGCATACCATTTTTCTTTTCTGCAATCAATGCATTCAGCTATATATATTAATATTCGAAGAGTTGGCGAGGGAAAAATTATATGATAACTCCCAAATCCAATGTGATAATTATACTTTTATCGGAAGTCCCACTTCTTGCTTCGCTGACATTATGCTGGGTAATATAGATATTGACTATAATATGTGGCATTGATTCATATTATAGCAAAAATATCAGGGTTTTCCATAGTTTTTTTCAGCTAGGGTACCTTGGACCCTTGTGCTTGATAAATTGGGGGGAGGGTCCTTGGTAAATTTGTAGGGTCCCAGATATGCAGTTTTTACTTGACAAAAGTTTATTTTAGGGAACCCAGGGATGCACAGATAGTTGAAAATGCGAGTCCCTTAAAAGAAAAGGGAGTCAGGGACTCAAGATTTCTGCCTCTGGGAAATCCCTGCAATATAAACATGAAGGATAACTAAACTATGAAACTAGCCCAATGGAAATTATAACAAAAACAACAAACAAATCCAAAGTCTCCATATAACAACATGCACAAACTGAGTCTAATAAAAATGTTCTAGCATCCCCAAGTATCTGCCACAAACATGTATGATGAATGTGTTTATACCACACAGACATCATACCAACATCCTAAAGTATAGGGCCTGTGTTCACAAAGGATCAACTGATCTCGATCAATTTTATCCTGATTTTTTTATCCATTTTCTGAAAGCCATTTAAAACGTTATGTAGTATTTTTCATAAACAAACACAAAAACACCTTATGTCTTTTAATTGCAAAAACTCTTCTTTTTGTTGAGAAAATAATAAAATACAGTTAGGCCACACCAAATTGATCAGTAGTTCTTCGGATTTTTTTAAGAAAAAGATGGGGCGAGCGAGCAAATTTTTTTTTACTTCTCAAAATTTCACAGGCGGTGGGTATTTTTTCTTCTTTAAATCACCGAATTTGATACAGATCAAATAAGGATCAATTTCCAAGAATCTCTTAACTTATCAATCATTATAAATCCTTTTCTAAATAAACATGGAACATAACTATAATGTATTAAAAGTTTTGAAAAACGTTCATATCTATCACATTATGTAGAAAATATTTCGTATACATCATTTTTTCAAAGTTTGCAAGAAAGTATATTTGATCTCGATTCTAACTTAAAAGCTAATACTTTGTGAACACGGAACCCAACATAAAGTGAATCATTTCACATAAAATTTAACTAAAAACAGTGAAGAATACTTTACATGTTGTTAATTATCAACCTGAAAGAAGAAAATCACCTTGTATACACTAGTGCGTGGTTTATGTACGAGACAGTATTACCCTTAAAAGAAACCCAACTACAGTAAAACCTCAATAATAAGACCATCCTTGGGACCCTTGAAAACTGGTCTTCTTATAGAGGTGGTCTTAATATTGAGGTGGAATAAAGAGCAAAACAGTTGGAATGGACTTAAAAATTGTGGTCTTAATAATGGGGTGGTCTTATTATTGAAATGGTCATTAAGTGAGGTTTAACTGTCCTAGACGTGTCCATAGCACACAAGACACCCCAATATGGGATTTTGGTAGAATGCAAATATTTTGTTGTAAAGGCTGTATAATTTCGAAGCAGTGTGCACTAAATGCATTCACTCTTTCAAGCGTTATTGATCAGAAACCGTTTTTAAAAGCTAAAAAAGGACCATAACTCTTCCAAAATCAGTGATTTGAAACCAAAATCGATCTTGATCTGTAATTTTTTATCCTTAGTGCCTATGTGCCTTTTAGGAATTGATTCCATCCATCATTTCATGAGTAACTGGTCCGAAACCAACTTTTCGCACGGACGGACACACAGACAGGGGTAACACTTCATACCTCTTGCCATTCTTCGAATGGTAGGGACATTGAAAGTAAGGTAATATCCTATTTGCTGTTTTGCATTATATAGATCAACTTATTAAAGCAATTGTAAAGTATATTTTCTGTAACATTCATTGTTTATAAGATTAACTTGCACTGAAAAACATGGCTAACCTAGACAACAGTATCTACAGCACATTTAGCATTCAAATAACAAAATGTGGAAAACCATCTCATGAGATGTAAAAACTTAACATTGTGAGTCACTGCTATTTTTAGACCTGGAAATTTTGTATAGGTCTAAAAATAGCATGTATAGAAACCCAGATGACTATTTCATATTCAGGTTCACAACACTGGCAAACATTCGTTCGAAATTTATTTCATAAATAAACTTTGTAAGTCACTAGTTTTTTTAGTTAAGTTGGATTAACAGTATAGTAAACTTTTTGCAACCCAGACTGCAGTGATATTTTTTCAAAATGTGAACGTATATCAACACATTTATACATTAATTGGGTCAGGTTTAAGATGATCTTTTTTTTTACTGAAAACAATTAAATATACTGATTGCGAAAACAATAACTTAATAAAACAGGCTAAAACCTACAACATATATTGTTAAACTTTCCTTCAAAAACAGCGATACTGTTAAACCTTTATTTCAAAAACCGAATATCAAATATCAGTATAGCATGTCTGAATATCAATTTTTATACATTTGACCCAGGAGTTGGACAGACTACAGAGACCCACTCTTTTCACAGGAGCACCACATGTACAGTGAAGTCTATGTCCAGGGGCATTATTCACTAACACTCTACATGTATATTTACCAGCAATGTTTAAGAATCAAGCCCCAGGAAGATCTGACATACAACACTGATAACAGACCACTTAATGTAGGTTTTTTCCCCCCATAAAATGTACTGGTAAAAAGGTATCAATGTTAAATTCCAAGAATTTATAGACACACAATTACTTCATTTAGTACAATGCATAATGTTCAACTATCTCTGCGGCTCAATTGGTAGTGTCTGCATTGTGTTAGGGAGGTCATGAGTTTGATTCCTAGCCACATCATCAGGGGTTCCATTTGACCCTTGAATTGACCCTTGGACCCCTGGATTCTGGCTTAAATATCCTAGATTTATATATCTTATAACTCCTATGTTTATTGCAGTTTTGGCCATTTTTATTTCGACTTTTCAAATAATGTGTATAGGCACCAACACTCCTCATGACATTGCCAATAGAGTCTGGCAGGTCAACAAAACAAGTGACATATTACAAGATGTGAACATTCGTGTTGATTTTAATGCTCAGTGCGTAGTTTGATGTCAAGTGCATTAATATCTATAAATGAAGTATTTGTACCTGTTCACAATTTTTCATTACATCAATTCATGTTTTTTTGTTTTTTTTCTGCCCACCAATGGACATTTTCCCAAATAGTCTTGTACACCAAAAATAAACAAGAACTATCTTGAAGCACTAATCTGAAGCACGCAAATTCGTTGCAATCTGAAGGTTAAGATTTGTTGCGCAACATAAAAAATATATACAACGGAGAATGTAAGGTAACATACTCCTTATCAAAAGGTTAACCAATCTGCGTCGAGGTTAGAAACATATTTCAGTTGAAGAGAAGTTGGTTGAATGGTTAACAGAAAGATTTGATTGGTGTACATAACACCGATATTCAAATAGAGAAGCCATGTTAGCACGGCTGCGCTGAAAAAGTAGTGGCCTTTAAGACATACACATTAGGCCTAAATTAAAATTAGGTTTGTTTGCCCTTTACCGACCGACCCGAGATTTGGCCGCCGACTCTTTTTTAAAAAATTTTTTACACCATTATGTTCTTCTTAGTTACAAATTATTTTGTACCCAATGTACCACATGCCGAAATTACCACGCATGAAACAATACATTACGACTAAAACATATAAAAATTTCCACAATAAATAAAATATTTTTCCTACCTACCTACCCACCTCTAAAATCTAGGGTCGGTAAAGGGCAAACAAAGACTTTTTTAATTATGGCCTTACACTAACTCTGGAACCATCTCACAAGACATGAAATACCATTAAGTAGTTCAATATTTACCCAAAAGTCGCAGAGAAAATTTAAGACACATTACGCTAAAATTTGATAACACAATATATCCAACTATCACTAGAATGGTATTTAAAACAAGCTTGTTTTATAAGGTTTAAGTTCATGAAGTACAGAAAAAAGTAAAATTTGTAAGTGGAGTGCAGTGTAGCATTATGCACCAGTCAATTGTAACCACGGCCCCCCCAGGTCCGGGGGTATACCGGGGAAAGCGGGGGAAATGGGCCGTGTTTTTACCTTCCAGGGGGCCCCGCAGTGCCGAGTGAATGTGGTGGTTTTGTTTTCGCGCCAAAAATAGCGGGAATGGGCCTTACCTAGGATGTCCCCGGGGTGCGGGGGCATTTGACGGGGATTTTACCAGCAGTTTGTCTCCCCAGGGCGGGGATTTTACCTGGGATTGGCTGGACCGAAAGTCAAAGTCCCCGCTATTCCCCGGACCTGGGGGGGGGGGGGCTGTGGTTACAATTGACTGGTGCATTACAATGGAAACATAAACATATTTTACCTCATTGTCATGCTTACAAACCAGACCAGACCTATGGTATTCAAATTTAGAACTTTTGAGAATTACAGCAACAATAACGATATTTCCTGACTGTCACACGTATCAATTTATATGTAGGGCTTGATAAACAATATTGATGCATCACAAAACAACATGATTCATCATTTTATGTATAACACTCTAATAACTTATTACATGTATTAAATTAATCGAGGGCTCAATGCAACACTGTCGTAACACCCATTATAATACATAGGAGTTACGACAGTGTTGCGTTGAGCCCTCGTAATATGGATTAAATCAAGTAAAAACGTGATTTAACGTCAAACAAATGGAATATTTCAAGGGGCAAAAGCAAAACTATTCTATCTGCATGCAAATAAAAAGGCAGATAGTCTAGTTTTCCCTGTCACCCTCAAATTTATGACCCCCACCCTTTAAACTATATAGTCTAATCCAATCTATGATATCATTATGAACATAAATTAATAACTTTGGCATAATCAAATACCAAAAGAAAAAGTAGCAACTTCTAAAAAAAATAATGTACAGTAAAACCTCATTTAAAGACCACCTCAATAATAAAACCACCTCAAAACGAAGACCACTACTTTCAAGTCCAATTTCCCTGCTTTTGCTCTTTATAGAACGTCAATATTAAGACCATCTTAATAATAAAATCAGTTTTCAAGAGTCCTATGGATGGTCGTATTATTGAGGTTTTACTGTAGTTGAGTGAGGCAACCAGTCAACCAGAGAGTAATTAATATATTAATTGTAAAAACATATTTCACGATCAATGCTAAATTCAAAGTTTAACTAAGCATAACAATTGGTCAAAATTAATGTCAATTAATAATCGCATCTCTTACAGTGACATCTCTTACACATAAAGACCACCTCAATAATAAGACCACCTCAAAATTAAGAACACATTTTTCAAGTCCATTTTCATGCTATAGATCTTTATTCAACCTTAATATTAAAACCACCTCAATATATAGACCAGTTTTCAAGGGTCCCAAGGGTGGTCTTATTATTGAGGTTTTACTGTATAATAATTACCATTCAAGCCTCCTGCAGATACCTGTACAGTTAACAGGAAAACAAAATTCAGCGACATCAAATTATCCATCGTCTCTTTAGCTATATAACACCACTCAGTAGGATTACAAATTAATTATGTTACCAGTTACTTACTTTGCTGCACTATATAGCTATACTCAATACATTTCATAACCCACAATGTGGGATTTCCAATTTTCATAGACCGACTTTTAGGATACAAGAAAAGAACTTGACGCGATATTATTACGAAATGTGTATGAATTTTTATGAAGTATGGTTAGTAAAAAAAGTGTGCGTTTTTAAATGTACTGAGTATATTATATAAATGTGCAATAAGTAGGACTATAGCCATTTAATGTACTAGTCCTACAAAAGGTTACTGTACACATGTTTCCTTTGACTATAGTACATGTTGAAAATGAAAACGGATAGCTTGTAAAGTGACATACATGCCTACTGAAAAGGAAAAAAAAAATATCTTTGTCTTATATTGATTATGAATTTTAAAGGAACTTTAATTTTTATATTGACTCGCCCAAAATTTGCCAAAATCATGTTTGTTACATCAGGTTATGGTTGTGAAAACCTGGATACAAATGCAGCCTGCATTGAGTCATCATTTAAACATTTCATAACAACCCTGACAGGAACTCTATACTTCAATATGGTATTTACAAGGAAGTTGTCATTCTTTGTTATTAATTGCTAACATAAAACAGTTCAACATTATAAGGAGCATAGATTTCCGTTTTTGTTAAAGCATATGCCTTCTGAGCGGGAGGTCAAAGGTGCGATTCATGGTAGGAGTCGGTTGGTGAGCCGCCAGCTAGTTAAAAAATGGTTACTGTTTGCCTACCTACCCGGTGCCTGGCATTCAAGGATAGGAATAGGGAAGTAAATGTGCTCAGAAAGTAGGTGTGTCATAAGTCAGAAATGGCTGGCCCTTTAAATAGGGGTGGCTGTGTTAAAGTCTTTCTGATATTTAAACCCAAGGAGAAAAAATGAAACCAGTCCATTTGCTTCTATATTTAAACACAGCAAAACTTCTAACCAACATTAGGGAAATTTCCTCATATCTTCATGGCATTGTAATATTTTATTTTTTACGCAGTGAATGACTCATCAAAGATTTGTTTCTACGTTGTATCATCAATTTTATAATGAATATGCGTGTATTGATAAAATGACTGGATATATCATTTTGTTTATAAAAATGCCCACAATGCCCACATTTTCTCATTAATTATTATTCAAAGCAACAAATGGACATAAAAATTATACGCTTGGGCTACAGACTGTTTAGGCCTAAAAAATAAATATCTGTGTTTCGGGTAACCCGACCCTACCTAACACAGATATCTTTTTTTTGGCCTTATGCAAAATAAATATTTGGCCAGTGGACGACTAAGTGCTTCACTCGGCTAGCTATCATATAACCTAAAGTGCTGTTGCTTTAGAAGCGTGACTCAGTATATACATGTATAAGCATGCAGACCGGTTTCCCTTTCATTCTATGATCATACAGCTGTTAATGCAGTCAAACATATTCTCTGATTAATAATATGTTGATGTGCTTCCCAAACAAAAAAGCTAGCAAAATGAAATCAATGAATATAAATGATGTATAAATGAGTGAATGAGCCTCTCAGTAATTAAGATTGAGTTTTCATTTCATGCAGTCAAATATACAGTAAAGACGATTCATGTTTTTTTCAGCTGTTCTTATAGCCGTTAATTGGCTGTACATGTATTCCCAATGCCAAAAAGTATATATTTTTCCAAATTGAATGTAAAAATTCCCAAAAAATCCAAAGAAATAATTTAGCCAAAATTTTACAAAGTTACAGACTTTTCACTCAAAGGCAGTTTTAATATATTGCAATAGTTTGTTAATTAATTACTACATCCTTTGCTTTAATTCCTTTTATTTTGCTGTAATTTCTAGACTTTTTCCAATTTCATTGTTTAACATGCACAAATTCCCAATTTGAAGGGTAGGGGTCATCTTCCCAAAATAAACCCTGCGATTGAAAATTGTGCCAAGCCAACTTACCTTAACCACATAAATATCACAAGAGATGTTGGTAAAACATTATGCCCCCTGTGACCTTGACCTTTGATCCCCAAAATCAATAAGGTTCCTCTGCTACCCAAGATGAATGTATGGAACAAGTTTGAGGATGATAGGTAAAGGGGTTCTTGAGTTATTGATCAGAAACGAAAAGGTTACGGACCATCAGACCGCCGGACATACCGACCCGCAGTGATGTGCCAACCAAGATGCCCTCTCTTCTTCGAAGGGGGGGCATACAAATATCTGCTAAAATATAAACAGTTAACACAAGTCTTTCAACAAACTGAACAAAAGTTCTGAACATAAGGCCAACATTTTATAAAAAGTTAAGTTCTGAACATAAGGCCAACATTTTATAAAAAGTTGTTTATGGACCGCCTAACATATTTATTCTTGAACTGAACAAAAAATACTAGTAGCTGTATAAGTTCTTCTTATATTTTTGTCCAAACCACCGACCGTCCTTAAGTCAGTGCTCCAGATAAGAATTGACTGAATTGGGTGAAATTGTATATATGAACGCTGCTGTACGATTTCCAACCTCTTCTTCAAGTGACGTCATTTCCAGAAAACGTCACATGTGACGTCACCATGTACTGACAGTAAGCAATATGGCAACATGAAAACGAGTTGACCATGTTAAGTAAATTTTGTTTTCTGTTTGCAAATAGTGACGTCACATGTTGCGTTTTCTAGAAATGACGTCACTAACACAAGAGGTTGGAAATCGTACAGCGGCGCTCATATATATAATCGAATAATAAATTGGGTGATTTGCACTCAGTAATTTAACAAGAATTGAGTGAAACATGGAAAATTGTTGAATCAAAGTAATTCTAATGCTTTGTCTTCATTTTTCTTAGAACAACTCTTGATTTGTTTCGACATTTTGGTGAAGTGCGTGATTTTGATTATGTAGACACTTTCGTTACTAAGTATGTATAATATGCAAACTCCTGTGTGATAAAGAGCTGATAAACTAACTACTTTCACTTTGCTAATAGCTTGTGATGTACAAACGACAATAATCGGAAACCAGTTTATCTGACTGTTTCCTGTATTCCAATTTAGTAAAGCGGATGTTTTGAGTTAAAGGAAATTATTTAAGAAGTGGGAACGCTTAAAAAAAAATTATTTGCGTTTTCCACATTTTATAGGAATGCAAATACGCTGCTTATCTGGAATACTGTTAAGTCTTCATCCATAAATAAAAGTGTAGATCATGATATTATGATTTGCGCAATATTTTTATCTAGATTGCTTAATAACTGTAAGGACAAATTTGAGTGGCTGTTGAAAACACAAGTATCCAATCGCATGAGCTGAAATAAACCTGCGACATCCAAAATGGCGAGCTCAAAGCATGACCAAAACAGTCTTTCAGCTGCTTGTTATCAATAATGCTAAATAACACTTTATGCCTGTATCGAAAATAAAATTTGTTTTAGCTTGTAATTTTTTTTTGTCAACTATGCAAAATTTGATTTTTCATTGACCTTGACATTAATGTTTCGCAGTTCGGACATTGGTTCTGCACGCTGTTATAATGAGATGAAGATTTGAACCAAGTTTCATGAAAATCCTTCGAGAGGTTCAGGAGATACAGCTCAGACATGAAATCCAAGGGTTGAACCTTTGATCTTGCAGTGTGACCTTGACTTTCAGATGTCATGGTTTGGACATAGGTTCTGCAAGTCATTTTGATGAGATGAGATGTAGATTTGATCCAAGTTTCATGAAAATCTTCCAAGCGGTTAAGGAGGTAGAGAGTGGACACGAAATGTTATGAACGGACTGACGGACAGAGGCCATTCCTATAATCCCCTCCCTCTATGCAGCGGGGGATTAAAAAATAACTACCTAAGTTGTGATTTTATGGACATCTCTGTAAGGTCAATGGACAATGCCAAAATGGTCCTGTAATTGTGTTTCGATGAACATTTAGTTATGTGCATGTTACATTTTATTGAACATGTAACAAACTATTTGCACAATTATAGTTGAGTATATTCAGTTCAATGAAATAAACAGAAGCAGAATTTTAAATATTTGGGTGTCTTTATTTATTGATTCTATTAACAAACGTTTGTGCAATAAATCGAAATCAATATAACTATAACGTCTTCACTTAGTTCAGTTTGCGTTGATCATCTTTTTTAAAGCTATTTCTTGTTTACTCTACAGTATAGCCACTTGTTCAAAACAAATATATTGCTACTTACAGTGAATGCATAGGGATGATAGATTGATTGGAAGCTAATTGAGATGTAAATTCAAACAAGTACTAAACAAATAACTTGTCCATTAATAAAGCATTTCAAATAGATAACAGGTTTAGCTAAAAGTCAGACACACAATAATAAAACAAGAAATTAATTTATGGAAAAAGTAACAGATAATCTATTATTTTAATAGATTATCTTCAACCCTTAAGCCACCACCCCACTCTATTCTCAGAATTTGAGTGATCACCAACCACGATTTGTGTTTCCCGGTAGCGCCATTGACCGATTTTTCGTGTTCCTCAAAACATGACTTTATCACACTGTATACACATAATAAAAATTATAAGTGTGCACTTTTTAATGTCAAATAATTTTTTTTTATTGATAAACATTTCTACACAAAATTTTGTATATTAGCCATGTAGATCATGATTCTATGGTCGAAATTTTCATTTTAAATAACACGATGCGTCGAGTCAGGGTAGGTACACACACTACTAGATGCTTTCCAATCAACCAGATCATCTTTAAGTGGGAGCTGCAGTACTCATTTTTTCGCATCATCACATATATTGATTTTATTTGTTCAATCTGTGGATTTATGAGTATGACATGAAGCAAACAAAATAGTATGCCAGCTGTCTACACTGTATTTGATGAAAATTTCAGCAAGATCAGGTTAATATTGACCAAGATATAGTCATATTTATGGTGCACACTTTTTCAAAAGGCATTTTTTACGGTTTCCCATAGTTTATCTCTTCATATAAATTTTACTGTAATGACATACATGTACTACTTTACTCTCTAACCAACAAACAATTTCAATTCCGAAGTACATTACAGTATGATTACACACTTAATGTTTACATAATAATATCATGTTACTAACTATGGGTAGCACACACAATTTTGATGTTTCCATTTTAGCAAAATGTAAATAAACATTCCATCATAATATAACATTCAATAGAAAATAGTAACAGGATAAAACAAGGTTTCTATTTCACGGAACATGCTGCCAAGGTGTTTTAGAGAATTTCATCCTGGTTTAAATTTTTGTATAAAACAAATACTTTCTATCTACTAAAGGTTATAAAATGCCAAAATAATGTGCTACACAGGGGCGTAGCTTAGCTGAAATTGATGCATTGGCCTTGTGTTAGGTTCTCCCGCCAAAAATTGTAGCTAGATCGTCAAAGATGCGTTTTGGTGTATATTTCGTTTTGGTAAAAATGCTTACAATAACATCAAAAACATACATTAAATATATTTAATATTGCAGTTTTGGCCATTTTATTTTTTGATTTTTTTTTTAAAAAGTGTCGACCGCGATAGGAATCTACGCCCCAGCTACACTTGAATACCACGATATCCAAATCCTTCCATGAATGCTAACATCAATTACAACACACAAACAGGAGAACACAGAAAATAACTACGGTATACAGATAATATTGGTTTGAACAGCAAAAGCATCAACAACAAACAACAATACACAGTTCCCACAACTACAATATTTACCTCCATTGTTCTTAACTAGAGGCCATTTTGATATGCAAAACTGATAAGCCCTTAGGCCACTCCTTTTTTATTTTTTGGTTTACAAGAATTTTGGGTCGAAAAAAAAAGAAGAAGGAAAAGTCACAAAACATATTCTAAAAGGGTGAAAATCAGAGAAATGACTTACAACATTGAAAATTTATATCATTTACTTGACATTTTTAATTCTTAACCTGCTTTAACATGTATTAATACACACAAAGTTTCATAGTTCTAATTAAACACACAGTGTAAATCTTACATACTGTGCATATAAAACATACTTTGAGAACATCAATGAGATTGACTAGAAAACATGTATATTTACTACACTTTTTTTCAAAGATACATTTAATATCGCTCAGCCAGACATTTGTATTGCTTTAAGGCTATGCTAAAGCAAAAGTGAAAGCAGAACATTTGAAAATGACCAATATTAAATTTTAAAAACAAAAAGAAGGCGCATTTTATGCATTACAATACACAAAAATTGCACTGTATTAAAACGATACATTTACTAAACATTGTTTTTGTTATTTCAATATTGAAAAATGTAAATAAAGTGAAGTAATTACCAATTTTGTAAACAAGGAAGTAACATTTTATGAAGACATTTGAGCTTTAATATATATTTTGTATACCGATTCACGTTTCGGACCGGATTGCCATTGGCCAGACAATCCTTAATAGCCCTAGTGACAACCAATATTTCTTCAACTTACTGAGCCGAATGCCTACAGGAGCATAATGAATAAATTATTCTTTATATATCGGATTCGTTTACATTATATTCCCCAAAAACTTAAGGAAATTTGTCTATCAAAATGGCCGACAATTCAGAACAAGGGAGGTAACTATTGTAGATGTGGGAACTATCTATGCATCAATATAAACATGTAACTAATATAAGACTTACCACCGTCATCACCATAGCATGGCGTTATGGTAGCAAGCAGGAACACACACACACACACAAACATTGTTGCGCAATGACTATGAAACAACTTCCTGTCTTTCTTTGTGGTGACCTGTAAATATTGGAATAAAGAACTATAGAGTTATCTATCTATTTTCCTCATGTGTCAAATCCAACAAGGGGGACCCGGAGTTTGTTAGTTGAGCTAAAAAAGCAAATGTTAATGTAAGAAGAATGAAATATTTAACATATGCCCCATGATCACCCGACAGAGGTAAGTGGGTCATGAAGGACTGACCTATTACTCCACATTTACAGTCAATAAACAACCATCCAATGAAGTTTGATTGCTATAGACCAGTGTTTTCCAGTTATTGGTCAGGAATCATTCTGTGTCTCAATGTCACAGTGACCTTCTGTGGGGGCCAATATGCAGTGATAACGTTTTTATTATAAACTGTGGCTAACTAGAAATATGTATAAGTATTTATGACTTAAAACTTGTCGTCTAGGTATAATATTTTTCAGGTAAGTAACGTTATTGGGTTTGACACATCGCTATTATTAAGTGAATTTTGTGAAAAGGTAATTTAAGCCCCAAGTCACAAGCTGCTCACACCGGGGGATGACGCGAAGAGTAATGAAAGGCAGTCTTGAAGCACTCAACAGTCTTTGTGTGGACCACACCATCTTCAAGACAGTTCCAATCCAATTGTCGCATTTTTCTGAGAAATGACCCCTTAAAATTATTTGTGTGCATCCAGGTGGATGCAATTTCTTGAATATTGAAATCACCTCAGGTTGTTTACCTTACAGCGATTTTCCGAAAATGTACCTCAACTTTCATAATTACATACAGACTGTGTGTCATAGATTAAGTACAAAAGCATAGACTCGATTTTATAGCATATTCCTGTATGACCCCCAATAATTGGAAATGACCCTCAGATATGAAAACCAGGGGTTGCTATGACCCTCAATTTTAAAAGTCCAGGGAAAACACTGGGTTGTACAAACTCTTCCGGTCGTAGTGTCGCCACCAGATCCTCAGACCACCAATCAGTTGGCAGTGATCTTTCTAAAATAATTGTGTTCCCTGTGCCTTTTCAATTTGGAAAATAGGCGCGATAATAAGATGGTTGTTTTACTTAAAAAATGACTTTGGAGCTGTGGCTGGTGTTTGTTATGTATATGAGGTGATGTAAGAGCAAAGATTCTTATATAAAAGGTTAAATACACAAAACCCTGACTTAATAACACTTTTTGATAAGGGGAAAAACCTATATTCGGCAGTAAATTAACAATAAATCACTGGTTGGGTAGATGTCCAACACTCTTAGAGACTCATGACCGTCTCGTTGTCTAACATGCTGGAGATACATCCCTCCTCACATGATTTATAATCCCCTGTGATGAAATGTGCTGCTTGACGTTGAACATGTAACTTCTTAATATTATCAAACCGTTGATAATGATCATATATGATGGAACCATAATCGAGATTGAACCGAACCACTAATTAATCATGTTTATAGGACTCGAGTAGAGGTATACGACTGTCTTCAGATCAAATTAGTTTTATGTGAATTTTTGGACATTTCATTTATGGCTGTTATGTGTCATGAACTCTAGTGTACTGGTCATTCTCAAAAATTGGATTCTACTGGCAAACCTTGCAGGAATTTCGGGTTATGACTACATGTAACATCAACGTCTTTTGCAGATGACTGTGTGGTTTATAGACAGATCGACACAAAATCAGACTGCGACAAAATACAACAGGACCTAGAAAGACTGGCGGATTGGGAAAAGAAGAAGGGCCTATCTTTCCATCCAGAAAAATGCAGCATCTTGCGTGTGCACAGGAAAAGGTCTTCAATTACCAGCAACTGCAAACTAAAAGGCCACATACTAAACACCGAACGTACTAGAAAATACCTTGGTTTGCACATGACAAGCAATCTCTCCTGGGACATTCATATCAACAAGATTACCAAAAAGGGCAACTCAGCCCTAGGATTCCTCAAAGGCAACCTCTGTATCTGGAGTGAGGAAATCAAAGCCCGTGCCTTTACAGCATTGATGCAGCCTCACATTGAGAAAAGCTCCCGAGTCTGGAACACATACACCAAAACTCATATGAAGAAGCTTGAAATGGTCCAGAGAAGAGCAGCAACGTATGCGACAAACAGATTCCTCAATACAAGCAGTGTGTCGTCCATACTGGAACACCTTGGCTGGGAGTCGCTGAAGACACTTGAGATCAAAGCCTGGTTGTCCATGATCATCTATTAGATTGTCGACAATCTGGTGGATATCCAAGCTAAAGATTATTTCACTCCAGCCAACCGCTCAACAAGATATTCATACATCAAGAAGTACAGACTCATCTACACCGTTACGTCATATTACAAGTTCTCCTTCTTTCCACAGACTATCACTGCGTGGAACAAGCTATTGTCTGTAGTCTTCGAAGCCCCAGACTTGGTATCCTTCAAGCATGTCCTGTCCACTATTTCCATTTAAAGTGAGGGTCCTGAGCTACAACTAGCTTCCAGTGATTCTTTCCTATCACTTCTACTTTTTCTTCATGACATGTAGTCCAAAATATTAGACGTTTACATGCCCATTTAAGGTTCATGTTAAGCGGATTTTGCATATTACAATTCACTGATTTTTTAAGTAAAATAACAATGCAATATGGATTATTATATATCTAAATGTTCGTGTGAATGAGCAGATACAGATAGATTATTTGTTATTGACAAATAATGTAATTTGAAAACAAAAATGTTCAGACTTATTAGAAAATATGTAAACAAATAACAACTTTTGAAATAACAACTACATGTATTACTTTTTTTATTAATAAAACACTATTCTAGGTGATAGAGACAAAAGAAAGTCTAAAACACTTGGATTAACCCTTAAATGTCAACAAACAAAAATGGCGGCGCCCAGTGACAACATTTGAACAAGTATGACACCAAATTTCTACTTTGTTGATAAAATCTAGAATAAATAAGTTCTTGTACCATCTTACTATGATAATGGATAATAATGTTCGTATGATATTAATCTTTAAATGTTTTCGGATAACAAGTAGGATATATTTTTAGTAAAGGACCCTTTTTTACCTGAAATGTCACATAAGGCGAGAGTTATACAAAGAGCTTCAAGATATACCAGGTCGCTCCAGTAGACGATTTTTCGTAGGTGCTTCTGATTGGGACTTTTTTCAGATTGGGAAAAAAACATGTATTTGGCTTTGGGAATGGGTCAGATAGTCACATCATTGTTGGATCTCAACTAAAATTGCCGTTGTCGAATCATGGACATCGAAAATATTTGAGAATTTTAGCTTAGAAAAAATGTTGTTTTTTCGGCTCAAGGAGTGCAAAACCTAGGCGTATGCGGACGCTAAACAAAATTCGAATTTGGAATGGCCTAATTTTGGCCTCTACAGCTATGGTAGTGCACACAGGCATATATATTAAACACCCAATTTATTCTTGTTACTCTTATCATTTATATTATGCGACTGATTTGGGTTAGAATGTATTGATTCCCAGAAATTTGTGTTGCAATATTTGTAGCAATTGCAATGCCAATCCGCTTGACATGAACCTTAACCATAAACATTCATTATGTTGTTATTTTACATTTTACTTTCGCTTTGAACACCGGAAAATGTCAATGAAGGGTCTTATTAATGAAGGGTCTTATTTATAGGACTACTTGACATGTAACAACCGTCACATAATAGTCAAGTGTGACGGATATGAACGTTATATTAAGCTGGATGACTTGTAATATAAGTAAGTTCGTACCTGGGTATTTACCTCGCCAGAAATCGCGTTTGACAGAGCCATTTTTTCAGCATAGCCTCAATGCCATTCGGAACACGGGTGAGACTAAATTCCGGGACTTTAAGAAAATCCGGGACTTTGGTGGGAAAATCCGGGATCGATAAATTGAACTATATCGTAGTTATCAACGGTCAATAACCGATAGCCGGGACCCGGGATGTATTATACTAAGTATGTTATTGTTTGATGAAATAAATAAATAAATGAATAAGAAGCACAAAACTGTTCTCTAGTCAAACTTAGGACATCAAAAGAAAAGGCTATAGTAGGCCTATACAATTATTTGACAAACATTTAATTAATTGTAATTGCCTTTTTACAATCCCCTTAAGTGCGATTTTATTTTCATAGCTTGCACACTTTGATTATAAGAAATAGAATGTTAATTTTTAATTGCATCGATTTATCATTCATTTATTCATAATAAAGTTGAAGATATGGAGTACAGATAGAACATTTGTTCATAAAAAAGCACCGAGTGTGCACATTCATTTTGATGGTGACAGTCATTGGGTAACAAGTAAACAAACAGACAAAGAACCATCCACTGTATATTATCTATTAATTTGCTCAAAATTCTCTGATTTAAGATCAAAATATGTAAGAAAATACTACTACACATGGCCCACGAAACAGAAATTGTCTAATCTTATGACAGCAACATCAAACATCTGATTGTCACCAATTTGGCCAAATATATATTCTACGCCAATCTAATTAGAAATTGAATAATTTTGTGCTCATATTTCGATATATTTTGTATGTATACATGCACTGTACATCATGTGCTCTTCATAAAATCTATGCCTTTTGTCAGAAATATTTTTGAATAATTGCTATAAAACATGTTAATATGTTTTGAATGCAATAAACTATTTGTAGTTATAGATAGTTTAAGTGAAAAATTGAAATGCCTTAAATTAAATATACATATTCAACTAAGTGAGATTTACAAAAGTGATTCTAATATGTTAACAATTAAAATACCAAGAGTTCAGCAGCAGCCAAATTCTTACGATTGTGGTCTGTTTGCTATTACACGTGCTGTCGAATTTTGCAAAAATCAGTTGAATTTCAATTCAATAGTCATTTCATAATGAATGATATGAGGGAACATTCAGTTATGTGTTTAGAAAATGGAAAAATGACATCATTTCATATGGAAAATATTAGTCGAAGTCGGTCTACGGCATTTAGCGGGATCCCAAAATTAATTAAACTAAAAACATGGTGTGTTTGTAGTATGCCCGATTTTGTAGACAATATGATAGCATGTGGAAATAGGAAATGTACAAGTTGGTTCCACCAAAAATGTGTCAGTAGAACAACTGAACATCGAGCTATTAAGCAATGGAAATGGCAATGTATTTACTGCAACCATATAAATTAGCCCTGGTTTTTCCTGTACTCAACAACTGTTATGTATTCTTTAATATCATATAATGTGCATTATTATTTCGTAAACCAGAACCGAAATATTTGTGTATCTGGGTCCATATCCAAAAAGCATTTTAGTAAAAATAATAACTTAGAAGTCATTTTTTCCACTTCAGTCAAAAGCTTTAAGTTACTTAACTAAGAAATAGTTGTACTTAGATGCTTTATGGATATGGCTCCTGTTGTTAATGATGTATGTGTATTTTATATTTCCTATACCTGTGTGAAAATAAAGTTCAGTTCTGTTCTGTAATATGTCTTAATAAAATTGATTGACTTGATTTGTAAATGTGTGTTAGTACAATGTATTAGTTATGAAAGCATATCAAAATTGTTTATAATGCCGATCTTTGCATACAATATACAGCAAATATTGACTACATTACTTATTATATTTAAAATCCGGGACTTTGAGAAAATCCGGGATCGATTTTGGACTATATCTTAGTTATCAACGGTCACTAACGGATAGCCGGGACCCGGGATGTATTATACTAAGTATGTTATAAAGGAATATTATAAGACTACTGTGTAGCCAAATTATTAACATAAATATTTAATTTAAACTATAATCGTGTGACTTAAAGGAAACATTCGTTCACACCTTTCAATTAACATATGTTACACTCTTAAAATAACGTCAAATTTACAACATAAAAAGCATCAAAATTATATTTATTTCACAAACTTAAATTGTTTATCGTTCTCATCCCTTCAGTTAACATATGTTCCACTCTAACAATATTAAAAATCGATCCCGGAGAATCCCGGATAACGGATTTCTTATAAGATACTAGATCTACTAGCCCTGGTGCAATTTAAGTACAAAACAGTCCGCATAACTTAAACTAAAGCGTAAGTTCTTATCAGTATAAACCAGTTAGAATCTTTATTGCTAGAACAATGCACACACAAAAAGAACTCAAATTATATATATATTGTTTATCGTTCACACCCCTTCAGTTAACATATGTTCCACTCGAGCAATTTTTAAAAATCGATCCCGGAGAATCCCGGATTTCAGTCCCACCCCGGAACACCTCGTACATTGCCTCAATGCGCCCAAACAAACTCCACGCAGCGGTTATCTTCCCTTGCAGTACAGCAATAACTATATAAGGGGAGATCACTGCGTAGGAGATTGCAATGCGCTACAATCTCATACGCAGTGATCTCCCTTTAGAGCTTAGCTATTTGCCGGTCTCATCCCGATATTTGCCGTTCTCATCCGGTCTCCAAATTACCGGTCCCAATTATTTGACAAAGTCTATGCAAAGCAAAATCAAAATATTTGCGAAAATAAGAAAGTTATCGAGGGTTCCGTGAGTTCCGTAATTTCAACTTCAAGATATCAAGAATATAACGATCCACGGACGGACGGTTCTCTTACTAATGTTTCAAGAATCTAGCTCAAATTTATTTTGACATCTTGTTGTGATGTATGTTTGGGTTGAAATAATATTGATTATAATTATGTAATCTTGCGAAATTTATTTACTTTGCCAATTTATGTAGAAATCAAACCAGTGTATGAAAATGATGTAAAATTGGTGATGTTCTTAGAAAATCCATGTATTTCTTCTACATTTTAATTGTATAGTAGTACATGTATTGACTTTTGTTTGCTATAATTAAACTTTGTAACACGTTTTATGTAATAAATGCTATTGTATTGTATTGTATATACAAACTAATCATGAACGCCCAACAATAGTATTCTTTTTGCAAAATTCCCTTCAGATTTTTACCGGTCTTACTTAACCAGATTAATGCCATCACAGATGGTGGTGTTCTGATGTTTCAGGATGTAATGTGGGTTAAAGGTTCGGAATTTGAACTAAAATATACCTGTTTTATATAATTTGGTAAGGTATTAGGTCAGTTTCGCATATCTTTTTACATATAAGAATTACGAATTATAAAAATCTAATCTTGAAACCGATTGGCCTAACGTCTTGTATACGTCTGGCCAAATGTTTACGCGATTGCATCCACATAATACCACTTTCATTAGGTCATCAAGATGCAAAATGAGGATAATATTAAAGACTATTTAGCTCTTAATTCCCATGTTTTAAGATATCAGTTTCCGCACCAGTAGCCCATCAATTCGATATTGAGCTTGTCCTCCAAACTCCTCATGTGGCATAAGGTGTTTGATTTGGTTGTTTTGAAGTATTTGTTGAAACAGGTTCATGTTCATGGTTTGATGGTGTGACGTTTCCCGTAGTAGCACAAGCAACAGTAGCAATATTTCTGTTCTGACTGCTAATAGTACCATGAAATGTTCATTGCTCTGAGGGTTAAGTTTCTTGGGATGTATCCACATGGGAGAGTGGTTGTGCTTCACCCATAGTGTAATCTGGTAGAGTTTTCTACCTTATCCAAATACAGTTGTGCATGCATTATCACAGGGTCAGTTAGATACCCAAACTCTTAGAATAAAGTAGTACAATAAATCATAGTTAGAACACTTCTGTAGTTCTTATTATTATCTCCACATCTTAGAGACATAGTAACATAACACATAGGAGAAAGTCAGTTTTCTGCAAATGACGCCTATTTCTGCCATAAAAAGCTTACACAATGGAGACAATATAAATGCTATTGGATGATAAACTATTGCGTTGAACAAACATATCAATTAGTATACCGGACATTGAGGACAACAAGACTACTTACAGAGCAACATTTTGATAATGGTTCTCTGAGTGATCGCGACACAACCGTTTGAGTAGTGATGTATACGTTATACTAATTACCACTTAAGGAAATGTATCCCCTATATGGATATAATTGCAAGATAAATCAGACAATATAACTTAAACAGCAGTTTGTCAAAGGATGTAAACATCTTAATTGTTAGATTATAATTGTTTTCTTCCTGAATGCGATGATATCCGGACTTTTAAATGTTCATGTATACATGTATATGTACTTAAGTGTTCATGGTGTGGAGTCAATTTTGCATTATGACTATTTCATTACTGTGATGGTTTTAAATACAATGGATAGAAGATACGCGTTGATGTGTATAGTGATCTGTGCTTGTTTGTGTAAATGTAAAGTCCATGACAGGGAAAAAAGGCCACCCCCCGGTAATGTACTTTACGTTATTTGCCAGATTCTTTAAAAAAGTAGGAACTATCAATGAAAACTAATCTAAATACGCTTTTAAGTATCTATACCACATTACGCGAAAGTTTTATCATTAGAGTCACGCCAAGCTCATTAATATTATTTTTTCATATATATAATGCGCTGTGACATTCAATTTCAATGTTGTTTTTAAACTTGGTTAATTTTTAAGGCTCAAGCTTCTCATTGCTATCATAGTCAACCGGATGGTCAACTCGAAGTACGCCATATTCATTGTCTCAATAGCACATGTAAAGTCCTCTGATTTTATTATAGATTTGATTAGTATAGTGGCTGATTTTTCAGTGATATATCAATAGTGGAATGGCGGGAGTCTTGATATAAACGGCTTTTCTGGATTGTTTGTGTTATTTTTGGCGAATGAGTTTACCCGAATAGTCGCGTTTGATTTGATGAGTATAATGACTGATTTGTCAGGGTATCAATTTCTAATACGATAATATGGAAAACGTGCAGTTTTGTCTTGGCAGCGCCTCCCAGGACGTTCAGCCCTTTGAAAATACTAATAAATTTATTACCAACTAGTCTTTTGTAAGCATATTTTGTAAATACTTGATACACTGATAAAGTATGTACAACTGTATTACAATGTATGAACTTTCAGGATTCGATTGTACCATGAAGCCCAACCATCAACACTGTAAGTTTATTACAGCACTGGATTTAGCAGTGCATAAGCATCCAGAAAATTCCACGGGAAAGTTAAAGAATGCGCTCTTAATTATTATATTACCGTTAAACGTTTGTACGTTCATATATTATTATCACCTCACACATCTGATGACAGACTTTATCATTATTTAAAGCAAATACACGAAATAATCTAACACATTGCGGCAAAATGTATTGCAGTGAAATCTCAATAATAAGACCACCATTGACTCTGAAAAAGTCAGTCTCAGTCGAGAGGCAGTCTGACTAACGACTTGAGTTAAATATGGCATGAAATTCGGTCTTATTGGTGAGGTGATCTTAATTTAGAGACAGTCTTTAGGAGGTTTTATTGTCTTTAACTAATGTCGTATTTTTGTTCACTATGCGTAGCACTTGATCCCTTTCCTACTGTATGCGCCCGGTTAGCTTAGTTGGCGCTCTGGCTAGGATCTCAGCCGTAATGTCCAGGTTCGATTCTCGGGCGAGGTAGGTAATGTCATTCCGTAATATTTGGCTACGGTCATTTGTCCACTACCGCTGATTCTTATGGAGAAATTGTCACCGCTTGCAGCAGGGCAAGTTAGTACTGGTTGATGCTTTATTCCAGAATAACTGGTTAGGTATATAACTGAAATGTGTTGAGAAACAGCGTTAAATCCGATTTTTAATATTTTTCTCGTCGGATATACAAATGGGGCATTATAACGGCTTTCACTTGAATGGCGAGGCTCGAGAAAAGTTAAACCTACGTTTGGGATCATGGATTTAACCCCAAAACTGAGCAAACAGGAGATAGGGACATGCAATTATCCACGAACTTTCCATATCGCTGTATGCAGGATTATTTACGTCACTGATGGTCCAAATTATACTATCAAATAGTAACGCATCCAACTTTTAGATTAATCGTGATTTTTACCTGAATTTAAAGAAAATGCTAATAGACATAACAGATAAACACTTCGTAGAATCGAATGTTAAAAACTCCCGTGGTCCGACAAGAAACAGTTTATGTATGAACATTGATTGTGTAACGATTTGCCACGTGACAGTTACACTTGTCCCGTTATTTTGTAGGCGCGAATAGTGTTACCACTACCACCACTACCACCACTCCGAGAACTTCTGCGTCAACAACGATAGATGTAGACTTAGATGGTCTGGATTCGGGAGGTATTAGAATGAGTTTAGTGCTCGTGTTCTTTATTTGTTTGCTTTTAGACACAATCTGAATAAACTATACGATATTCGTAAATGTGTGAAGCGTTGATGGGTGGAGATGATTTTAATCAGAAAGAAAATGCTGATAGACATAACAGATAAACCCTTTGTATAATCGAATGTGAAAAACAATCTAGGTGCGACAAGAAACAGTTAATGTATGAACAATGCTTGTATAACGATTTGTCATGTGACAGTTACAATTGTCCTGTTATTTTGTAGATTCGACTAGTTTTGTCATTCCTATCAACAGTTCGAGAACTTTTACAACAGAAGAGAACGAGTCTGATGATCAGAATTCGGAAGGTATAAAAATGAATTTCGTGCTCGTGGTGATGACTAACAACACTACTTACTGGATAAATCTTGAAATACACTATACATAATGTTAACCAATCTGCGTCAATTATTTCCATCATGGTCCCTGGTAACTTAACATTTACATACATTTGGCAATAGCTGTAATTAATTATTGTATATTAAGAAAAAATAGAGACAATTGCGTCTCCAGTGACTTTCGGTAAGGATAAGGCCCATATATGTGTTTACCAAACCTAAAACAGTAACTGGTTTATTGTTATTTATTAGTTCTGCACGTTTCGTAGTATAGTACAGAACTTATGTCTTTACGATGGTTACGTACAAGAGTACGTGTTAGGTTTTAAGCAGTGCTTTGCACGTGATGGGTGGGCGTATCACGTGGTCACGTGATGGGAGAATCACGTGGGTTATATGTCGATATATAAAGAAGTTTCGCGGGAAAACCGCAGTTCTATGCTTGACTTCAACAGTAGACTTAGGATGGACGAACAAGAGGGGTTGCAAGACATTGTACAGCGGGAAATTAACTCAGCGTTGAAGAAAAACAATGAGGAGTTGATGCGGAATATTGGGAACCTAGTGAATAAGATAAGTGCACCTTCTTTAGTAAAGCATGGTTCAGAAAAACCAACATTTAAACGTAAGAGTAATGAGGAGCAGTATAAACATAACTTTTCTGTGTCCGAAAAGTTAGAAGAAGCAGTATTCGGGCTGAATTCTGGCACTATAGACAATGCAAAAGAAGCATTAATGGAGGGTAAATTTATTTTACAATTTGTTATTACTGTCTTTGTATATTGAATGTTATTCACACACCGGGTGATATTGATTTATATAATTTCGTTTTATTTTATGTCACGTGGTAGTATAATCGTTTGATTATTCGTTTTACAAACATGGTGTCGCACTGAAGAATAATAATTATTATAATGGCAAGGCGGACACTTGTTGTCTCAAGGACAGATGTGTAGAATGTATTATATAATTGATACATTGTTCGTCATGAATAAGATAATAGATAAAATTAGTAGGTTCAAAGCATATAATGTTATTTGCAATTTATGCGGAATAATAAAACATTGCGCACGAGTGATTTATTTGAGGCTCGTGTACAGTATATTGTATTTATGTGATATTGATTTTATATTATTTGGATTATTTTATGTCACGTGGTTGTAAGAACACGTTTGTTGGATGTAGTATAATCGTTTGTTTATTTGGTTTACAAACACGGTGTCGCTCTGAAGAAATAAATTTTGATGTTATAATGGAAGAGCGGTCAATTGTTGTCTCAAGGACAGGCGTGTAGAATGTATTATATAATTGATATGTTATTCGACACGTATAAGATAATAGATAAAATAGGTATGTACAAAAGTATAACTATTTATGCGGGATTAAACATTGCACATGAGTTATTTATTTGAGGCTCGTGTACAGTAACATGTACTTATATACATGATCAAATAAATAAGTATATTGAAAGCACACTGACAAGCTGGTGAGAATAATAATTTATTAGGACATTCGTGTACTTATGATTTTATTATGCAGTCAAAGCGAATGCGTAAATTATATATATGAAAAGAAGGTACATGCATATATATTTTTATTGTAGCTCAAGAGATAATCAAAAAACGCCAAAAACATATTCAGTTGGCGGATACGTCAGAGCTAGGGTGGAAAATGGTAGCGGAATATGAAACAAATCCAATTGCGTCGGATAGTGACGATGAGAAAAAGATTTACAAGGCCGAGGCCAGGGCTACAAGGAAAGCGAAGGCTGAGAAGTCAAAAAAGTCATCAAAGGCACGTGGGTTGCCTTATAGAAAGTATGGACGTAGATCATCAGACTACACCGGTTCTAACACGACGGTTCAACGTCCTGATGTAGGCCACAAGGTCAATAGACTGACACATGGGCTTTGTTTTGTATGTGGAGTTTCTGGACATTGGAAGGCGGATTGTCCTCAACAGAAACAGTCCTATAATAAGATAAGTAAAGCTTTGTACAGTAATTTGAGTTCTGTGGCTGACAGTCAAGAACAAGTATGTAAATTGCATTATGTTGCAGGTCTAAAAGTGGACCAGACAGTACCTAGAAAAAAGGTTAGACAATGTTGTCAAGATAATAGTCAGGTAATAAAGTCTATAAATGTTGAGCATTATGAGCAAATAGGCGCAAAAGCTGAAAAGTCGCCAGTAGGTCGTTTAAAAAGACATGTAGAAACATGGAAACAAATTACTGATGACAAGTATATCTTAGATGTCATAGAAAATGGGTATAAGTTACCAATGAAAACATTCTAGTGAAGTCTTGCCAAGCAAACAGAGTTTGTTATTTGTACAAGGTATAGTTAAGACGTATTTTTTCTTCCGAAGCAACGTAATGAACACTATTATTGCAATGCTGAACTATGTTTGCAAAGAAAACACTTTGATCACGATAGAGGCGTTATTCTTATTATTGTACACATGCCAATGTTGTATGAACGTCTTAAAATATATATATAGTATATTTCAAGATTTATCTAGTGAGTAGTGTTGTCAGTCAACCCCCTTGGAAATTGCACGGCCTTAGAATTAAGATTAAGATTCTAGGTTTAAGTACCAGTCACGAACATGTGTATTGTTTTAATCAGATAAATCTATATGTGACAAGTTTATTAACATGAATGTGTGATTTCACGACTGCTGATTTATATTGAAACATACTATACCGTCTATGGCTAATAAGTCACTACGGAGATACTTATGTCCAATCTCCTACGAAGTCATCTCCCCTTACATGTATCGAAGTTACTATAGTGTTTTAATAATCGAGTGACCAGCACTCGTAACATCTCGGCAATTTTTTTATGTTTCACAACAAATCTTTACCTTCAGATTGCAACTACTAAATTTGGTTGCTTCAGATTGCGCCGACCACCTTTTATCAAGATATTTCATGTTTTAACTTGGTTAATTTTAATACATAAATTACCAACTAGTATTATGTAACCATATCATTGTGAATACTTGGTACACTGATGAAGTAAGTATGTAACTGTATTACAATGTAATACTATGTTCTTTCAGATGACGAATGCCCCGAAACCAACCCACAATGTAAGTTATTACAGCACGAGATCTATGATTGCATAACTATGGTGGCATATTTCTGCCACCAGTTAACTACTTAATTAATTAGATAATTATGCCGTTATCACGCTAAAGAAATTAGATAACTACTTAATTCACTAGATAATTATGTGGTTAACTAGATAAGCATCGTGATAAATTTTCATACCAGATACATATCTTAACACGAAATGGTGTGATAGTGCCCTCAACTGCCTACACTTACCCACGTATCTATTTTAGAAAAGTGGTAAGTTGTCAGCGAGACAAATATCTAGTCAACTACATAATTATCTATTAAATTAAGTGGTTAACTAGTTAAGTAGCTAGTTAACGTCATAATTATCTTGTTAATTATCCCGTTAACTAGATATCTGGATATTTAACTCGTTAACCACAAAATTAACTAGATACTTATGTCGTTAACTAGATACTTATGTCGTTAACTAGATACTTAACTCGTTAACTACTTAATTAACTAGATAACTAAGTATACAAATACTGACTATGTAGGAAACCCAAATATCTGTCGGGCTTCAAATTGTCTTCAATAAAAATTATTTGTAACATTTAACATGAACTATATCCGAATTTCAAAGACATTTACCATTTAGGTTTTGCAAAAAAATCATTTCGAACAGATGCTGCCCAAATAACGAACGCAGGATGAAACTTAAATTTGCAATTTTGCTTATTTCTTTCAGTAGTATGATTTATTTATGACAAATGAAGTTCATTGTCCAGTAAAATCTCACCTAACGACTACCTCAGTTATAAGAACACGTCAAAATTGAGACTACAATTTCCGAGTCCATTTTGACTGTTATAAATGATCTTTATTCAACCTCAGTATTAAGACCAACTCAATAATAAGACCAGTTTTCAAGGGTTCCAAAGGTGGTCGTATTATCGAGGTTTTACTGCAGTTGTAAAACATAAGAAAATTGATATTGTCGCCAAATTATGTCCCTTCCGAGACTTTAACTAACATTGTTTTAGTGTTTTAGTGAATTACCTCCCTTTATCAATAATTACATACTTTTTGCAATAAAACACCTTTTAAAATATATAGTGAATGACTGCCAGGATATTAAATAACCTGCAACTGCTGTGAAATAAATTTAACATACATTATACAATTTTAAAAATATGTTTAATTGTTTTAAGTTGTTATATAAACAGAAGTGAAATAACCCAACGTAATGGACGGAATCCTTTAACAAATGCTGGATAGCTTACCTTAATAATCTTATTCGCGTCGAATAAACAAATGTGTTTATAAACCACTTGAATGGCGAGGCTCGAGATCAGTTAAACCTACGTTTGGGGGTTTCTGCTGATAAGAATGGATTTAACCCCAAAACTGAGCAAACAGGAGATAGGGACATGAAATTATCCATGAACTTTCCATGGCGCTGTATGCAGGATTACGTCACTGATGGTCCAAATTATACTATCAAATAGTAACGCATCCAACTTTTAGATTAATCGTGATTTTGACCTGAATTTAAGGAAAATGCTTATAGACATAACAGATAAACGCTTCGTAGAATCGAATGTTAAAATCTCCCGTGGTCCGACAATAAACAGTTTATGCATGAACATTGATTGTGTAACGATTTGACACGTGACAGTTACACTTGTCCCGTTATTTTGTAGGCACGACTAGTGTTACCACTTCCACCACTCCGAGAACTTCTGCGTCAGGAGAGATACATGTAGACTTAGATGGTCGGGATTCGGGAGGTATTAGAATGAGTTTAGTGCTCGTGTTCTTTATTTGTTTGCTTTTAGACACAATCTGAATTAATTATACGATATTCGTAAATGTGTGAAGCGTTGATGGGTGGAGGTGATTTTAATCAGATTGCTCTTATACACAATTTCACTTGCAAGCACAGAAACGTCTCGTGATTAGGATGAGTGAATCAATGTGAAGATAAGAATAACCCAGTTTTGAGCCTATAAAATTGTTTATTCTAGGAGACTTTGGTGGCAATAGCATTCAACAAACCCCCACGAGATATGTTTGGGTTTTGGTTACCACATCCGTTACAATACTTCTGTTATGTTACAAAGGTCTGGTACCCCCGCCCGAGTCGGTTTTCATGTTATTGCGATAAATTAAAAAAACGCAATATATGTATGGATTATTTTCAAATTAAAATGTATATTTCAAACTGAAACATCGAAACTAAAGTACTCTATTGTACCTTTTTCCAGAATGCAAAGGAAAGTTAATGATGGCACATTGTTTATATTTCAGACAATTACACAGCTGTGTATGTTGTGGTGCCACTTATCATTGTTGCTGTTGTTGTCATGGTGATTATATTCGTCATCTTGAGGAGGTAGATTATAATTTGCTCTCATTGTTCTATGTGCATAGTTCGTTGTATAGGACTATACATGTCATGGAGACATAGTATGTTACTAATTTACATCCACCTTCGTTCAAATGCCGCATTTTGTTTTTAGATTCGTCAAACGTATTGACAACTGAATACAAGAAACTTTCATTGCATGGAAAACAAACCAACGTACCTGTGTGTTTAAACAAAAAGAAACTGCATCCGTGAATTTTGTGATTGCAGGAACGACTCGTATTGTAAACAATAGAACGTTTTATTTACTTGAGATCGGTTAATTGTAAACAAACTGAGAAGTGGTCAGCCAATGAAAGCATGTTTTGGAAAATAATGACCAATTAATAGACACACAACGGTATTCTCAACTGATTTTGAATCGACATTAAGTGGTCTATAACTGATGACACCGTTTTCAAACGAAGGACCCGATGTAAAGAGTTCAAGCTAACCCCGTATTCAAGTTACCCCGTAATCTGAAACCGATTTCATGTTGCCGCCCTTCAGTTTAGATTATCCCCTCGTTGTTTGTGATAATTTACATTTATTGAAATCATAATAAGTTAATTGAATAAAAAATTATGAAACAAACAAAATTTAAACGTAGTCTCAAACTGCAAACACATTAATAAGATGTTAACTACACTGCTGTTGAGGTTGTTGGTGTTGCTGCTACCGTTATCGTTCCTGCTGATGTTGTTTCTTTGTGTTTTTTTTATATTTATTAACGTTTTTATCTGTATCAATTACAGTTGTTCTTTTCAATTTACGCTTTGAAACTATATGTAGATATTCATAGATAAGAGAATAGGGGAGGTAATCTGAAACTTCAGGAGAGAGTTTGAAATCAACTTCAAGTTACCACCGGGGGTAATTTTTAAGTTTTAAAACGCGTTATTAAGTTACCGAGGGTTACTTGAAACGGGGGTAGTCTGGAAATCACTACCCCGGTAAAAGAATAATGTTAAAGAGCGAACGGTGAACATCTGTCTCTGCATGCTGGACATCATCCTGTGATACTTCATTGCTTTCCTTATACAAATGTAGGTTGATTGTAGTGAGAGGCTACCATGAGTTAAAGTGTAATTTTAAGTACTAATAGTCAGTTCGGAAACCGATGTTTCCATTCGGGATGACTTTGCATTTCTGGTTTGAATTGTGTTCATGTTAAAGTCCTTAGTTGTGGTATATTTCAGAAGAAGGCTAAGAAATACGCTACATATAGATGATGGAGCGCGTGTGATTGAGGACAGTCCCGACATCCCAATGTTCTGTCCACCAGAATCAGAATATTCCGAAATTCCTGCAGATGCAATTCTCTCAACAAATGCATCCGCCAATTCCTACAGTACTATAGACGCACAAGTCCTCGACCAGCATGAGTATGGTCGTTTACAAAAGCAACAAAATCCAACAAATGAAAACTACTCTCACTTGGGCACCGTCAGCAAGCCAGAACGCACTGACAACACATACTCCCATATCGTCAATGGTTCCGAATCCTTAAAGACAAAGCAGAAACCATCGGATGACTTGGAAGAAGATTATGATAAGATACAAAGAATGCCGACTAATAGAGCACAAAACAAGCTGGAGAGTAAACACAACAAAAATATGGACAGTGATCCTGATTATAACCATCCTCTGTCCAACTGGAAGCCTAACAATGAAAATAAAAGTAATTATCCAGACGATTACTCGCATATCGGCCAATCGATCAAGCAAGACGGGAGAAAGTCAGACGCGAAGATTTCGCCGAAACCGGTGTATGAGACAGCGGATATAGATGAGAAAACTGATGAACTCTCAGAAGATGACGGAAGCGCTTATGAAATATCTGTATCCACGACTCCTGCCGATTTTGCATTAAAACCTGAGGATGAAAAGGATGTCCAATCTGCCGAAGGTTCGGACAGGCATTATTTGATGTTAGAAAAACATGAAAGGGATACAGATATAGTGTCAGATGACGAGGTACCAAGCGGTCATCAGAATTTTGGATTAGAGAAACAAGAGGAAGCGGATGTGTAGTTGAATCTAGGCAAAATATAGATCCCACATTTACCTCCCTTGTTATGAATAGTCGGCCAAATTGATAGGCAAATTTCCTTAAAGTTTATTGGGAATATAATGTAAACGATGATAAAATCAAATCAGATATATAAAAATAACTTATTCATTATGCTCATGTGGACAGATGGCTCAGAAAATTGAAGTAAAAGTGGTAGTCACATGCACAATATTTTGGTATTTTATTAATGATCACGTATTTGGGAATTGATAAGTGCGTATCAGTTTTGCCTATCAAAATGGCTGATGATTAAGAACAAGGGAGGCAAATACAGACGGGGGAAGTATCTATTCACTTACAAGCTAGGACAAAGCAAAGGAACACAAAAAAAAACCGCTAATTGTATTGATGTATAAAACTCAGTATCTTATAGATGCGATGGTTAATGAACACAATATGGTATGAAAATGTATTAATTGTGGAAACGGCAAATTCAGTTCACCCGAGAAGAATGCTTAGGTGTATAATGAAAATATGTAAGGTTTTACTTATTTGATTAGGAATGATATACTTGCCGTCTAAAACATTGTTCATTCCGCTGAGTTCGACACAACAGGCTAGAAATAAGACAGTTGACTCCTAATTGTATACCGAAAGACACTGTGTCGTCAATGGCAACCGCTCCTGAATATGAAGATGTATGAGATGAAACGCGCTAGAAAATCTTTTTTACGCTTGTACATGTACGCTTAATGACACCTTATAAATGTTCGTAAACAAATCGATCAATAAGATAACACTGTTGGATTTGACTGAATGTCTAATTGAGGCCAAAGACATCGGCTACTATTGGTTCAGATACGCGTCAATATCAAACTAAAAGAAAGTCTATTGTGTGAATGAAATGCACGCCGTGTGGTTTACAACTACCATATAGCGCTGCTATGGGATTTACAACCTCTTCTGTAAGTGACTAAATTTCAAGAAAACGCAACATGTGATGTCACTATTTGCAAGCAGGTAGTAATATTTAATCCGTATGTCACTTTGTTTTCATATTGCCATATGTGGCAAATAGTACATACTGTCAGTACGTGGTGACGTCACGTATGACGTTTTCTGGAAATTACGTCACTTAAAGAAGAGGTTGGAAATAGTACAGCGGCGCTCACATAGACATTGACGAACAGAAGAAAAAGGCCATACTGCTTCAAACAAACAATCATTCTTAAACTGGCATTCCATTATTTTGAACATCAACGAAAGCGTTGGCGCCATTACTTCGACAACAACAAAGAACTCCTTGGCATACATGTATACTTATTAAACACAGTTTACATAGACTTCAAACATATACATATAATGCCCCGGGCACATGAAGATCCCGGTGTACGGACTTCCCACGAGCTATATACATTTACGGTTCCTCAAGGGTTACGAGCCTGGGACAATCCTGAAGTCTCATCTGACCAAGGCACAGTAGTTGGTCATGCTCTATATCACCACAGAGGGTACAAAACATTGTGTGCGGGTCCTCACTACATGCCCTGCGATGACGTACATGCTATCGGGGTTTTGACCCTTACAGGGCCTGTAAACTGCTCTTATATTCATGAGAAGAAGGCTTACGTGTTGACACATTTTACTGACCCGCAAGACATATATAACAAAGGCGAGCTCCATTCTTTTTTATAAGGATGTTTGATTTTGTTTGTAAGTTCAAGGATTGAATCGGAAACCTTCGGCGTATAAGTTCTGCTTCCTACCGGTTACACGACAGCGGCTTTATGCAATTAAACCTTCAGAATTTGTTATTTCGATGGAAGACTGAATTAATTTACAGCCCAGATTTAAACGAGTATAATCTTTTACTTATTACCAACATTCGAATTTTTCAATCTAAATTTGACGTTTCTATTTGAGCAGTATATAGTGTTGTTAGAATGACCGCGAACAGGTGTATGAACCATGTCAGTTTAGGTTAAGCGAAATAGGGATTCAACTGCTGCTTGGAATTGCTTCCTATTCTCTGAAAAGCTTATGGAGAAACACGAAAATTTCAATACACCTATTTTGAAATGTATTGGTCCAGGTAATTTATTCATACGTTTGCGGTAAATGTAACCGCATTATACATACATATAAACATTTATGAAACTAACACAGCATTGTATAATTGAATACATGTACGCGGAATACAGATGTTCTTTTATTAAAAATGTATACGTACCGTCTCGGGTTAATTTACAGTATTTTGAACTCAGTTTAGCACAAATACTTCTCATTATATGGGTTGTTTACATAACCTGTTTACATTCTGCAAACGCCTAAATAGTGTGAGTCACGTATAGAGCTACAATTTCAATCATTTATGTATTACGTCGGTGCATTAAGTTTATAATTATCGTACGTTTCTGTAGTAAATGATATCTTGTTTACATATTTGAAGTTGCGATAATCACGTATACATGTGTGGTGTCTGTACTGTTTTATATTTAACAGTATTTTATTCATCAGTATACAACATTACATACAAATTTACATACAATATACGCAGGGCTTTAGAAATTATCTTTAAATACAGTTGTCCCGGACTAGTGTACATGTTAATTTTGACTTGTCCGACATGGGAGGCTAGTTGTCCAAGCATAGAATAGGGTATTGATTAACAATTAAATAGGCGTTTATAACAGACTTGTCACAGACTTAGTCTAACTAATTCCGTAGCCCGAATCGGCAATTAGACTTGTCCGGGACGTCGGGCTAATTGATTTCTAGAGCCCTGAATACGAATTTGAAATCAAGCTCATAGTTAATAATTCCTCTTTGTAATCAATGAACACCTGTTATACTAGTTCGATGTCGACAGGTTGTTAATAATTAATAATTTTCAATTAAATAGCGGTTGGTAATTGGTATGATACGCCCATACAGCATTTCCACGACCGTTGTTATCGGAATAAGCGCCCGATGTTATTTAAAGGAGAATTCTGGCACGAATGAACCTACGTTTAACAGAATTTCAAACAACTTTGGAAAAGTACTTTTTTGATTAATGTTCACACCTACAATCAGGCAATATTGGGTGAACCAATTATTGTTTTGTAATATACAACCCACCCATAATTTAGTGTTTCATTATACGCCATCACTATTTTGTTTTAATTCGAACACTGACGTTCTGTGTGGGAAGACACCGATGTGTAAATCACTTTGACCTTCCATGTAATAGTTTTCCTCTTTCTAGTTTTAAAATACTGAAACTGAAATAATGTATTCAAATTTTGCTCGACTATAATTATACACCAAACATCAGTCGTATTCATGAACGACTTAAGATGTATATAACATTGAGATGTACATAAGAGAGAGAGTCTGAAAATCCCATTCTTATACATTTACCTACTATACATAGTTTATATTTATACTCAGTACATTTAAAAACCCACAGTTTGAGACCTGCGAAATATTTGTAAATTGTCATTTTATTGCGTTTTGTAACTTATTTTACGTAAAAATACCCAATATTTGCTATGAAAAATATCATAGAATCTATATGTTGCATAAACATGAAATTATATAATCTTTCCTAGTATCACTATGTAAGTCCAAAAAAGTTGAGAAAATCTGTTGTGTGCGACTTTAAATGTACCGAGTATACAATATAGACTATCTAATCCAAATTCTATACACGCTTAATATACGAGTATGAGTATAATTATGCAGCAGTTGAAAAAAGAAAAACAATCGAGGTTGAAGTTGTAAATAATAAATTCAGTTTTGCGTTTTATTAATACTTCAACTGAAACTAAGTTGTTAAACGGAATAATTTCCGGGTGGCTATTTCCCCCTGTCATAGTTATGCATAACAAGATTATATTTACAAGGTTGAAATTCGATACAGTTCCACCCGAATCGTGACAGCTCCATGACATAAAATATATTTATAGTTTGTTTATCCACCATAACAAAATACGCTGTGACTAGATCATATGATCGGGGTATTTTCTTCCTGTTTATAAACGTTAGAGGAGCACTAAATGTTGGACATATATCACGGTAGAGAACGCTGGGTGTTGGATTATCAAAGCTTTAAGTATGGATACACGAAATAAATGGATATTGTTTCTTATGTTGGTCGCCACTTGTCTGGGTGAGTATTTTACTTTTTTATCGCTTTAAGATTTGTGTTGAACTTTAATATCATTACTGTGGATATTTAATTGATAAATATTAAACAAAGATTGTTCTAGACGGATTAAAATATATATTGTATACAAATCAAAATACCTACAATGCAATATAATATCTTCACGTGAGCTCCCTCATTAGTTCACTAATGGTTTGAATTTTCATAACTACGACAAATTACCGATTGCTTAGGGCTGCATTCTTGTCAGTTGGGGACGGTATTAGTAAATGTATCCTAATAAGTAACAGAATTTCAATCAATAAAACTACATTTAAAATGTTTTAAAAACGATTTATTACAGAACCAAGCGAATATTGTAGTACAGATCTTGGTAATAAGCGTAAGTATATTCATTGTACTTATAATTATACATGTATATCTTAATTCTTTTTCGAGAAGTTTTAAATTTTAAGGGTCTAACCAAGCGTAGGTTTTGTCATACTTGTTTGTACTTACGTATAGTTTATTGCTTACCTTTTAGATGAAATAAAAATCGTTGTTAGAGATCCGGGAGTTATTCTTATATTTTTAAATAGAGCAGTATAAATGCTGAACAATTTATCTTGCTAACTTAATCATCATGCAATTACTAGTATATTTACATCGCTGATGTTCGGGATTCTATATAAAATGTTACTAACCATCTGTTCATACCTGGGACCAATATGTATATATTGGTCCCAGTTCACACTAACTTCTATTTTATAAGGCATATACTACTCAAAAGAAAGTAATAATATATTGACATTTTATGTCTTTTTTCTAGTTCTGCGTACCTGTTTTAGTTCTATGACACTCAACTATTATCTGGACTTGTTATTACACAAAAGGTCTGCTTAAATCCTCCAAATAACGTTAAAATTGTTAATATATAATTATTATATTTATATACCATTCTGGTATATAATAATGGTACTTAATATAGTGTTTTCCAGTTCAAATAGTAGGAACTTCTATTGTAAAATGTTTATGGCTTCGATTCTTTTGTCTCTCATCTTAGCTGTATGTAGATCACTATCACCAGAGTAACACAATAAGCATTAAAACGTTTGTACAGAATTTTCATGACACTATAAACAACCCGTCGCTGTTGTATAAAATACGCCGTTTCTTATTGGCTACTATACACTCAGCAACATTTCTAAATTGTCACTTCATATTTATTGAAGAGACCATACCATATATATCCGTTTTATGACTTTTAATGTTACGGTTATTAGTGTTGATCTGTCGTAAAATTCATGTGAGATCAATATGGATTAATGTATTCTGAACAGTTGTACGAAGAAAGTATTTATGTGATGGTGTGTGCATTTTTGAATTTTCATTCACTGTTAAATAATATCAATAAAATCTGACGATTGAGTTTATTTTTAAGTTCTATTTGAAATTAATCACTGCATTAACATCATTCTATTTTCACCCTTCTCTAATGATAAAGGTACAGTGTAAATGTAATGCCTTTCCATTCAGAATGCCCTAACATCACTTTGCCATCACTTGATAATGTATGTTATACACATACAAACGGGAATATATGGAATGCAACTGTCACATGTAACAAAAGTACAACCGAACACACATGTTCTTCAAGCAGCAAAACATGGAATCCACCAGTTAATTGTTCAGGTAAGACACATATTCATTGCCTAAACAATATTAATGGACTTTGATATGTGTTTGCGACCACAGTTTCCATTTTCCATTTTATTACAATGGACTTTTATGAACTTATTGAAATATGTCACCAGTAGGATGGAGTGTACATATGTCGACACTAAAATTAGTATCAGTAAAATATAAGGAGTCTTTTTAAAATCAGTTTAGAAGTCTGATGAGAATGATTACACGTATGTCATACCTCAGATTGACTTAACAAATCAAATTGCCTAAATTTGACATTTGCAGTGTTGTTGTATATCAATTGCAGCCACCACCGTTCAAGCCTCATCACCAACTACATCCAATAAAAGTGTGTACACAAGTACTTCAAGTCAAGAGACAAAGAATGGTTATGATAAGTTCCTACTATATCATATATATAATATTTCTTCGAGAAATGTGCAATATATTACAGTTTAATCATGCCAAAATCTGAGAACGATTACATGGCGTACTACATAAGAATGTTGAAAGTAGGCTACACTTGGCATGTCCTGTTTGAAAGCTGAACCATGTAGTAAACAAGAAATATCTTTAAAACAGATGGTCGGGCAATCAGAAGCAAGCAATTTAGTTGCAATCTGAAGGATAAGATTTGTTGTACAACAAAAAAACTGCTGAGATGTTACGATTGCTGGTCACTCGATTATGCTACACTATATTTACCTGTCAGGGGAGATGACTTCGAAGGAAATTGGATAAACATAACTCCGTAGTGAGATTGTCTGTTTCAATATAGTTCATCAGTACTTATTGTATATACCCATTTACTGACTGATTGTTTGAAAGTTTAACCATGTAGTAAAAAATACTTGTTTCCAAACGGATCAGAAGTTGCATATCTATTTACATGTAATTGTTAGAAAGTTTTATCGCCCAAGGAATATACTTATAATGATACAGACTACTTCAATTAACCTGCTCAAATTTCGATTGACGAGTAGTATTTAACCAATTGCATTAATATATTTTATTGCAGACACGTCTCCGACAGCTAGTCCCGATACCACATTCAACTCATCCACCACTTCCAGCGAAAATCATACGGAAACGAGTTTACTACAGACACATTCGGGTATACCATTTCAAAGTTGTGAAAGCATATTTCATTTGTTTGCTACAACATTTAACACAAATTGCTAGGCAAACACAGAAATACAGAAACATTTTGACGGCACCATTCATAAACCCATAGCTGCATTAGCTGGCGTAAATCTAAAAATCTGTTTTCAGCGATTTAGAAAGTATTATTTTTCCCAAGTATTTTGCAAAGACACCTTATCTTATAACGAGTGCGATTATTGTGAGATTGGATAAAAATAACTCCGTAGTGATTTAAGCCATAGACAGTATAGTCTGTTTCAATACAGTTCATCAGTACTTATTGTATAATACAATTTACTGACTGATTGTTTGAAAGCATAATCATGTAGTAAAAAATACAGGTTTCCAAACGGATACACGCATTATATATCTATGTTCATATATTTTTTAGAAAGTTTTATCTCCATAGGAATATACTTGACTCAGACATGATTCAGACTACTACAATTAAATCGCTCAAGTTTCGATTGACGAGTAGTTATTCAACAAATTGCATTAATATATTTTATTGCAGACACGTCTTCGACAGCAAGTCCTACAACCACATTCAACCCATCCACCACTTCCAGCGAAAGCCATACGGCAACGAGCCACGGTTTATTACAGAAACATTCGGGTATACCATTTCAAAAATTGTATAACAATATTTGATTTGTTTGCAGCAACATTTAACACAAATTGCTGAGCAAACACAGAAATACAGTAACATTCTAAAACCCATAATTTTACATTTTGACGCAAAATCTTTTTTCGGCGACTTAGAAAGTATTATATTCCCAATTATTTTGCAAAGACACCTAATCCAATAGCGAGTGTGATTGTTGAGAACTCAGTCAGGTGACATACCGAACTTCGATTCGGCTAGATTATTATATGAGCGCCGCTGTACGACTTTCAACCTCTTCTTTAAGTGACGTCATCTCCAGTAAACGCCACATGTGACGTCACCATGTACTGACAGTAAGCTATATTAGCCCCGTATTTCATTTTTAAAACGAAATGACCATATGGGGTAAATATAGTTTCCTGCTTACAAAAAGTGACGTCACATCCCGGCGGATACGATAACTTCATTCAATGAAAACGAGAGCACTTACAACACAATAGATCTACCAAATGGTGTACATGATAATTACTGTCATGTGGCATCCAAGACAACAGCTGGTAATGATACCACTTACTCACATATGCCTGAAAACTCGGCAAGTAAAATTACAGATAACACATACGCTCATATAGGGAATGATTCCTCTATGCCTCAAGTGGAACTGAAACCAGCCGATGATACAGATGACACTTACAATAAGTTACAAACATTACCGAATAATGGAGCACAAAACAAACTGAGAAAACCCGATGTTGAAATGAACGACCAAGATTCAGAATATAACCGTCTTGTGGCCGATTTGAAACGACCAATTGAAGTTGAAGAAGAAGAACTTGGTGACACATACTCGCATCTTTGTCAACCAGGAAAGCAAAACCTCGAGCACGCAGAACAAGGAAAGACAACTCAATCCTTAATTCAACAAACGGATGTTGTTCTGAACAATAATGGCGATTCTGTTGAAGATAAAAGTGGAAACGAAAGTGTCTCGGGTGTCTCACCACCTTATCTTGAATTCAAAGTAGAAGACCAAGCTGACTGTGATGAGTCAAACATACAATTCAGGATATTAGAAAGCCCAACAGATGAGGTTGACGATAACGAGGTACAGACTGACCACCACTACTTCACATTAGAGAAAGAAGATAGCTAGTGTGGCTGTGTAGCGCATTCTGTTCCTTTGTCTTGATCGGAAATTTCATTTTCGTATTATCAGAATAATGTTTCACATCAAGAAAACTTGACCATGTGGTTTGGAGATTTAGAAACAATGCATTGTGGGATTTGTTAATGCTTGTTGTATTCGTACATAATGGTGACGCCAAAAAAATCAAAATGGCGTCGCCAACTGATCTGGCAAGACTCTTTTTAATAACCAGCCACAGCATTGACTATATAATATCTATATTGCTATATGTTTCCCATTCAACTTTATGCAGGCGATCCGACTAGAAATGGAATGGAAGATACATCCAGAAAGCTGGTATTTAAACTCATAGAGATATACCGGGGCTACTTTCACTGATGCTATCGTTTGTTATATAGTTTTCTGTACATAAGAATTAAATGTTATATGATTGTAATGATATTATTCTATGTGTGTAAATGCTTGATGTTAATCCAGTTATAGTGCATACAAGTGGTCAGTTTATTTTGTATTGTGGCCAATTACCATTTAAATCAGTCTGCTAATTTCACCTGATGCATACATGTGTTAATATAATTATGTTTGTGTTTTGTTTTTAATTTCTGAGTTGATTTTTAAGGAGACCTGTAGTCATCCGTTACATCTTTATGCATGTACATTATACGTGTATCGTATATAAGATGGGCCTCAATTATCTAGAATGATGGTGAACATCACTGCTCGTCCTATTTACTGTGTCGCCATATTGTTTTTGAGGTAGGTCTGTGGCCACCTATTGTAAACGTATGTATGTATTGTATATTCACATATATATTCACTTTGGCTTAATGAAATTAAAAATAAACTTCTTCATTACAATTATAGTTTGTTTTAATCTAAGAGTGAGTTTCATTATCAAACAAACTCGAAACAACTTTAAAAGCTCTTCTTGTCTTGTGTAAATATCATGATCAGAATTTAAAATGACTGAGTAGAAATGGTCATTGGGAGAGCTAGTACTAATCATATGGGTACCAGGACTTTCTATGTAATGTTACGATAAAAGAAACCGTGATACATCAATACAGCAGGTTGTACAGGGTTTAATAGAAATAATTTGAGTGTTTTTTCGTTGAGGTTACAAGCATGCGATCAAGTCAAATACAGACAGATTAAATACATGAAATGCATGCCATACAATTCATTTTAAAACCAAGACTTTGGTTCTAATATATTAAATGTAGGCAACAACAGTGAACTCAATTAATCCTCTAAGTCACGACTGACTAAACAGAACCTAGATTTTAAGTCATCAGTTCGATCTGTTAAACCTTCATATTACCCGTATATTGTTCACAAATAAATTTGATTCATTTGAGTTCATCAAAAACAAGAAATATCTTTAAAACAAGATGAGCTGCGTAGATAGAGTGATGCCATTTCGGAACTCTGATTTCGCCAGAGGGGTACGCTACGGGAAAGTGAATGATATTTTCGAGACACCCCGTTTGGGGCCTCTCCGCTTAAAATATGAACCAATCAAATCGTCCAATTTGTTGCATATTTAAACAACGAACTTCATATACAATATTTGATAGGTCTAAAATGTAGGTCAAAATCAATACCATACAGCTACGCCACAAACTAATACCAAAGCTTCCCAGTTTAGGAAGGATTTGTTAGTGCTGTCAGGGCCGGGCTTTTAAATACAAAGGGAGGTAACTGCTTCGAGGAGACTGGAAAAATATACGAGGTAAATCCACACACTGAGTACAGCGGAACCTAGAACAAATGAAGACACTACGTAATGCAGAGACGTTGGATTATTATAACAAGTTCTTAATTCCAACGCCGGCCAATTTCTGAAGGGATTGACTTACCACACTACTCACTAGAACAATCTTGAAATACACTATAGATATACTTTCAGACGCAGTTGTAAATGCAAACATTATTCTGTTCATCTGGTTTTCATGCATCATTGTCATGTTTTAAATAATAAGAATAACGCCTCTATCGTGATCAACATGTTTTCTTTGCACACATATTGGCATATTTCTGCCACCAGTTAACTACTTAATTAACTAGATACTTATCAAGTTCTCACGTTATTTGAAATAACTCGATAACTTCTAAATTAATTTTTCGTGTTAAGACATTTATCTGATATGAAAATTTATCACGATACGTATGTAGTTAACCACATAATTATCTATTTAATTAAGTAGTTATCTAGTTTCTTTAACGTGATAACCAGATAACTATCTAGTTAATTAAGTAGTTAACTGGTGGCAGAAATATGCCACCATACATAACACCATTTCACTAATAGTGTTTATTACTTTGCTTCGGGAGACAAAATACACAACAATAAACTTAATGTTTTTGTAAACACATACATGTATATAGGCATTATCGAACGGTACGTTGCCTTACCGAAATCCACTGGAGACGTAATCGTCTATATTGTTCTTAATTATGCTATATTTTCCTCAGATTTTGAATGTACAGTTAATATTATATCAAGAAATTAGCAATATGGTACAGATGTTGTATTAGAAATGCATTTCGGAAAGGAAATTGATTTCGGTAAATTTACCGAAATTCAGTGGATTCGACAAGGTAGCGTACCACTTATCGGAAGGTTAACCAATCCGCGTCAATGTTACAAACGTTGTTGGTTGAAGAGAAGTTGGTTAAATGGTTTAAAAGAAAGATTTGATTGGTTTACACACCACTGATATGCAAATAGCAAAGCCATGTTAGTACGACTGCGCCGAAACAAAACATCAGTCATGAATTGTGATAAAAATGCATATCGAGGGTTTAGAGCAAGACTATCCTAATCCCAATGTATTTATGCAAGAGTTAGTATAGTCTTACACTGAACCCTCGATATTATCAGTCGTTGGTGGACGTTTAGTACTGGTTGTTAATTCCCGAAAAACTGTTCATGTCAAATGGCATCCATAAAAACGGCGTAAAATCCGTTTGAAAACAAAACAAACACAAGCGCTTTACGGAACATACAAAGGTATAAGGAAACAAGCTTCCTTTCTATGCCAGTATTTATGGAGAAAACGATGAATATATAGCAAGTCTATAATATATGCAATTTATCGTGATCTAGTAATCTCTATGTTCATGATAAACAAACCCAGGATTATTCCGCACTCGCAAGTCAGGAACATTTTCCAAGGATTCTTCAACACGGTATGTTTATATTTGTTCATTATTCTGATCCTGTATCTTTATTAACCAATTCCATCGTAGTTATAATGTATCAGGTACGTTACCGTTCAAGTAGATATTATTTTAAAAATTGAATTCGTACAATTTGATTTATGCAGACGGTACAATCAGAACGTTGTATCATGGATTCAGCTCACAGGCACTTGATTAATTCTATAAAACATATTCAACGCAATGTGAAACTGAACCCATATGTTTTATTTACTGAATCGAGTGTCTGTGGTTCAGTTACATAAAGAAACCACTTTGTTTAAAGTTAAGAAGTAGAATTGCGCAGTTATGTACATATTTACTTTAAAAGTTTAGAATCTATTTTATTATTTCACTGTATTCGAAGCATCAAGGGAAATGCCAGATAAGATCTAATAAATAACTCTACTATATGTTGGCTATTTCTGTTCATCGTAAACACGTAAGGGAAGCGGGATGATAAAGTCGGTCATCGCATCTTGCGCATGTACTGTAACATATAACTGATTACATTGGTGGTCAGTATTCGATCAGTTTGGCTCAAACATCTGGTATTATGTACACGTACATTTCGCTTGAGATATTAAGCCAATTAGCAGAATATACTTATCAAGATGAACTATTCAAGAGTTCAACTGACTGGTATCTAATCTGAAGTAAAGATAATGGAATATAGACTGACAAGAATTTGCATCAGTAAGATTGGAATACTTTCCAGGTCAATGCGTATATTACTCGTAAACTGAAAACTGAAGAATGCCAAGATATTTACCTATTTTACCTATAACACAAAACGTTATGTATAGTACAGACACACTAATTTTCAAAGTGTGGCCATCATACCGGTGGTACTGTTTCTTTCATAGCAGATTTTTTGAAAATATTTTTCCAAAATCACACCCGAGCACACCACTCTCCATGTCGCATGATATGAAAGTAATTACCTTAATATCTCTTTAAGTGTGATGCAATTTGTACAAGTATGTAGGTGAGCTATACAGAGCTATTTAGACCTTAATTCTTCGTTTCTTCGGAGCTATGATGTCTAACACTACAAAATTTACTATCATATGTGAATCAAATGAAAATTACATACATATACATGTTTGAGAAACACGAAAAATCGGTAAATACCGGTCCGTTATGCTAACCACTATACCACAGCGACCCGACATCATTTTCGTGTAAATTTATCATATATAAATTTATGATTAAGGTAAACTACAATATTAAGACCAGTTCTCAAGGGTCCCCAGGATGGTCTTATTATCGATGTTTCACTATATTGTGCGCTATTCTTGAGTATGATGTTAACTGGTACGAATGAAAATGACAGACTGCGATTAAATAATGAGATATGTCAATCATATTGTTTATCATATCTTTGCTTATTTTGCATGCCATTTTATTTTGCAGAACTGACAATGTTTACGAAGTTAGTCATCGCTTTGGCGCTCTTTGGTGAGTTAATCAAATCCATGCTTTATTATCATAACTCACATGCAACACTTGTATTATAAAGTAGTTTGCATTTTGCATGAAACTTCTTACGCAGACAGCCCTGTGTTCAGTTACAGCTTACAGTCGCGAACGTTTTGTATTGTATCCCTTGCCTACCGTATCTCATCGGCTGCATACGGGAACCAAATGCAAAACGCCTCAAATACCTTTACTTTACTCTAAACACCCACCGTAAAGTGCTTTCAACACGCTTGCACGTATACAAAATACATGTAGTTCATTCTGAATGTTAGCTAAGTAAATGAAGAGCAGCATATAATGATATTCATTACAACAATGAGATGGACTCGTATATTCATTATTACATGTAATTTATCCAACCAGATATGATTGTTCTCTGGTTACTGGATTGAGAACAAAATATAACTGTAGATGTAATCTCGTATTCTATTATAGTAATTTTGAATCTCACAGTTAGGTCATACGCCTCCTGTAGCTATGGTGATATATTTCTGCATATACTGATAAGTAATATCAACGAATTATGTGGAAATATTTGGTTTAACAGTTATTATGTCTGAATGCACTGTTAAGTGGTTTTCTACATCGCAAAGCAACGTGCAGTCAAATTCTGCATACAGAGTGAGACGACTAACTATTAACATAACTAAACTTTCTCGATAAATGTGTTCTATGTTTAGATACTTAAAATTATTATTTCATAAAAATGAAAAACATTTTTCGCGAAAATAAAACGTTGTTTGCTTATGATATCGTCAATGGCTGTCTGGGGATTTAACGTATGTTTATCTTTATAGTGAGATCCTATCTGGAGGCAATTTGAAACATGTTCGTCAGTGAACATATTCTTGTGTTCCTGATAATTGGCTTGTTAAGTGTATGCAGAAATAAGCCCCCGTATGTAGCACATGATCAATATTAAATATCTTCAATTCAGCGGTGGTTTTGGCACAAACAGATGGCTATAAATCATATCGGCAGCCAGTAGCAGAGTCATCATACAACTACGATAGTCGGGACTCAATGGTAAGTCGTAGAATTCAGCCACGTCTATTTTCACAATTAACTCACAGAATCGTGAACAAAGCTGATGTCAAGGCAAACTCTCCACGCAGAAATTTGGCTGGTTCCGAGAATAACTCAAATCAAAACCCTGCCATTGTCAAGAACCACGTCATACATATAGATCTACGAAATGTCAGGAGAAAGATATCGAAATAAAAATGTACTGACCATTGTTTTCATTGAAACTGCAGTATTGCATGCAACAACCATGCCATATCTACCTGGTAGGTAGTTTAAAAAAAAATTGAACCTGACACTAAACATAATTATATTCAATTTGGTATGTCCTTACAGTATGTCCTCATTTCAAATTGAGTAAACTTTGCGCATGCATATTTTTCACAAATAATCTTACAGTAATTTATTATTAGTCATTATTTGTTTGCGGACTTTTATCGGCTACTACTGTTTTGATTAACTTGAACGTTCATCAATCATAACAATAAATCATTTCAGATCAGGAACAATAATTAGTGAAGGTGGCAGTGGTGACTTCCAAACGCCAAGGGAAGTAACTGCTACAAGGCCAATTTAAATGTTCAAATCAGGACATATATATGCACTCTGCAGTATTCAATATAATGATAACAATCACTTGACTTATGAAACTGAACTTTTTATTTTTTAATTGGAAATAATTGGTTCCATAGTTTTTGCGTTAAAATAAAACCGTGAGTGAAATACGACGAGTACATGTTCCACCGCTCGGTATTTATTGTATCCAACTAGCAAGGCTAGTGTTGGGATTTTTGATCCTATTTAATGTGTGTTGGTATACATGTGTTACATCCAGACATGTACATATATTTTTATATCAGACTGTAGACAGGGCTCATCTGTACTGCTCCTTGTGTACTCAATATAAAAGCTTCTCTATATGCCAATGCCAACATCATTATAACATTCTTGAATACACCACTTTGCTTCTGAACTGGACTGCATTCAGTGGACATTCCTAAATGATTGAGATTAGGTTTCTCTAAAGTTTCAAATTCATAATGTCCAGTTTTCTGAATGTAAAGATAACGCTTTGTGCAATTATGTAATAAAATATCAGCTGTGTTAATAGGACGGTATATTCTTGAGGTACAATCATTTCTAAATCAATGTTAACAGGATTATTTACACTAACAGTATATTTCTCTCTCCCAAGAATGGCCCTCTTTTGGACAATAACATCCATTCAATAGTTAGTAACAATTTCTCTAGTAGTTAAAACGTTGCTTTCAATTTAACTTCTCTATAGAAACAACCTTTCAACAACAACCACAAATGTGCATCTCACAAAGGTGGTTTCCCTAAAGTGGCTGCTTGGTATACAGATTAGAATGCTTTGCAACTATATCATGGTTCATACAGAACTTTCCGAACTTTTCAAGGACTTTTTAAGTACTTTTTCCCCATTTTCAAGGACTAAATATTAAGATATTTTGGTATAGAGAAGAAGGGATCCAGTGTATTTTTCAAGTTTATCGCCCGGAGATGACTATCACTGCAGCACAGATAAAGTAATTACTTTAAGAGGGCATACAACCAGCCACCGTGCCGTACTGTATAACTATCCGCAGAAGAAGCATTCAAGGGCAATTTACCAAATTTTGTTCATTTTATCAAAATTCAAGTACTTTTCAAGGAGTTTTTGGCTGTTACAAATTCAAGTATTTTTCAAGGAGTAGGCTTCAAATTCAAGGACCTTACAAGACTGTGCGAACTTTGTATAACTAGACGTGAAAGAATGATACAATAAGAGGGTTGTCCCAATAAATCGTAGACTATGTCAATAATACACATGTATAATAATACGACGTTCCAATGTAATAATTTTACACATACTGTATATACTATTTAATCATTTTTGATCAGTTTTATAGCATTTTATTTCAAAAATAAAACATACTTGTATTTTGATTTTGTTTTGTTTTACAGCCATTGTCTACAATTTAATGGGACAACCCTCGTACACCTTACCCAGTCAGGGATATTGATAATCGGTGTTGTGCATACACATAAATGAAAGTACATGTATATCATTGGTTTAACTTTGTTACGTTCCACATTATTTCAGAGTATAATGACCAGTGCTGCCACTACATCCGGTGTTCATGTGTACATGGCCCTTATGTTGGCAGCCATTGCATTGATGATGAGAAAATAACAGACCACCAGGTATGTCATTCTTTTTACAAATTTAAGTCCCTCCAATACCTTTAATAACATTGACTCACTTATCTCCAACTTTAAACTTTTGGAATCAATAGCGCTGAAATATAAAGCTGATAGTCTAGACTATATATTCGAGTACATATTCTATGGAAGGGATACGGGAGATAACTCTAGAATGGATAGAACACATGACAATCTCCAGTGGTCTAGACTGCATAATGGACCTTGCTGGTGTAAAGAGAAAACAGCCCAGCAAAACCAAGCAGGTTAAAATTATTTCCAATATATTTTGTGTTGAACTAGATGTGTCCATATGTTACGGATGCCCCCGCTCTGGACTTTTAAGTCAAAAGGGGCCAACCATTGTGGATTGAAAACGAATATCGTACTTGACCTGGAGTCTTATTCAAAAACATTTTAAGACTGAAACTCAAACGGCTTAATGTTATGGCTCAGAAAGGAAAATTCTGTTTTTAGTAACAGTGACATTGAGCCTAGAAGGCTGGGTGTTGCGCATTACACATTGTCTTGTTATGGTGATCACATGTGCCAAGCAATTTTGATATCCCTCATTATGGAAGTTATATGTAATCCACACAAATACAAATTTCTGAGTGTTCAATACATGTGTACCAATTTGTTAACATCGCTTACTTCTACACATTAAGACAACATATTTTTCATAAATTTACTATTACTTCCAGGTATGATGGGCATATGGAAGTCATGATGTTCTTTTATAGAAAATAGAACTGATCAGCAAATGGAAATTTGTAAATTTTCCTAGACTTTCATTGTCAGTGGTTTATAAGACTTACTAAATAACTAAACATGGACATTACCTCAACGAATACAGTGTGATTTTTTTCATATTGACCTTGTTCATGTGTTTCCCCACAACATACATGTATCCACACTAAATACTACAAGAACTTGGAACAGAATTTCTCAATGAGAAAGCAGACTGATGCAAATCATGTTAAACAAACTGTGTACTTAATATACTTATGTCACAATTTTGTAATACAATGTATATCTCTAGAATAAACTTGTAGTGAGTGTTATAGTTGAAGTGTGTTGTATATTGTAGTACCCTGATCATAAGTTTGTACATCATCTACAAAAATGCTTCATAACAGGATAATTCTAAAGTATTACTGACTAAAAATGAAGCAGTTTATGTATTTTCAATAAGTTTAGGGGTAGAGCGACTTACTCCTAATTTGAGGGTTGAAAGTTTGAGCCCTGCAATGAGCTGGATTTGATTGAACTTCACAATCCCTAAATTTGACACGAGCACTGATTGGTAGCCATGAAGCAATCATTAAGAGTAATTATTATGAACTTGCTTTACAACTGTAAAATATATTTAATGCAGGCAATATACGAAAGCTATGCATATTAAGGTATTTCACCCATAATTGAAATACTTCATTTCCAATGTATATGTATGGCTCAGTAAGCAAAATATATCACTTGTTTCAAAATTTAATATCAAAAAATTATAATTCATTTGAATTATAAAATCCTACTCAAAATTGCTTCAATGCTTTTTTTTAAAAACAAATAATTGCAATAATCAAAAAACCTGAAATTTTTCATAAAGGGAAGTAATAAAGAGACAATATATTGAAAATATTCAAAAAGTTATTAAGTGACCAAAAATGACCATGATTTTGTTGCACATTCAATATTTTTATGTTTTACAACAACACGAAGTTAAATCTTCCAGAAAAAAACTAATTCTTTTGTGAAATGGCAAACAAAACCACTTAGAAGTGTTACTTTTTCTCAGAGAAATGTGCATGTCATTCTGTTCAAAATGAAATTGCGCTGTAACCGGACGGTAAAAGTCTCTGAAAGTTTGATATATTCTGTGTTAGATAATGCAAATCATTTTTAATACAGACAATTTGATGCCCCATTGATACATCACTTTAGTTTAGGTCATCTGCTATTAACAATATTTTAATTTTGAAAGGAAATTAGCCCATTTCTTAAATGCTATATGCATAAATGTAAAAAAAACATTTTCTTTGAATTTCTTGTAGCTGTTTCTTACCTTATTTTAATCTACATATCTGATTCGTACAAAGATGCTTTCCTAAACAAGAAATATTACAAACTGAGAAGTGAAATGTTAATTTTCCATTTACTGGTAATCTTTGTATGGCTAACGTTTTCAGGAAGGAAACATAGAAAAAAGGTCATAGCTTTTTTTAGAACGGTAAAAAATTATGAAATTTTTATCCGCATGATAGTACAGAATGCATCAATACATGTTTCATTTGCCTTTGAAGAAATGTCCATTATGGTTGGAATACCTTAAAACAACAAAACATTCTCTTCAGGACTGGGGCCTTATTCACAAACATTCAAAGACTTAAAAATTGCAAAATTTATATTTACTAGCCTTTCATTTTCATAAAATCTAAACGGACGAAATTTTGTCTCATTAATTGTCCATACCCACTCTACACTTTTGCCAATTTCTATTAAAACATATTCTGTTATAATAAACATGGGAGCCAAAAGGACATTTAACAATTTAAAGTCCAAGTTTAGTGAATAAGGTCCTAGTACTGTTTTATGGGGAGGACAGCAGTGTAATGCTCACATTATAGATATTGCAATTATCATTGCAATTCAATCGTAGTTTATCAGGCTTATTTACAGATATCCCAATGCCAAGGTTTGTAATAATCTGCATGTGTCAAAAGTCGGTCAGCTCACATTGTAAAAATGTTCTGCTCATGTCATGCAAGTAAGTTTATACCAATTTTATAAGCTTGAAAGTGAGAAAATACAATACTCATCTGAATCACTATTGAGTCAGCTTCCTTGTAAAACAGTGAGTGGTTTCTTAGGTTAAGGCATGCCACGATGGTTGTGACTATGGCCATGATCAAACTAATGCCCATTAAAAAGAGAGTTGTTACCGGTCATGTATCATACATAAGACAATGCCTCCTTACACAGACTCATTGAACATTTTATAACCAGAAATAAAGATTGTGTCTGTTAATAAATTGATTATTACATTTATCAAGGCCATACAAGCCTGTTTGATAGTTCGTAAATGATTTCCATATTTTAATCAAACTTTTATTCTTCAAACAAGAAATCTGAAACAAAATTATGTCACAGATTCATTTAATTCCAATGTACTTATTTCGTTGTAATTTTCAAAACTTAATTTTGCAAGTAAAATATAACTAAGAACCGCAACAAATATGAAAAAAAAATCAAAAAAAAATCAACATATAACTGTTCTGAACATTGACATAAACAGGGTAATACGCTTTAACTATTTTACCACAAACGAATGTATTGGTACAATAAAACCTTAAAAACATTCAGTACATGGCAGCACAAAATGGTTGTGGGTATAAGTATATGCTTCAGATGTCACATACAGAAATAATTTTAGAAACTGTCTTACATTTCAGTAATTTGACATTCTGTTAGAATATGTCAGTATGTCACACACACCTACAGTGTAGGAATTATATTTATCTGTACTCATTTATAGCTTAAACTATAACTTGGCGACATGTTTTGTTTTGATCAACTCTGTTACAATCCATCTTGTGTTCCATGCCAGACATATACCAACCCACAATACATGCTCTTATAGGTTCAAGTATCAACCCAAATAACACGATAGATAACAAGTAATAACACATCCACTCTTGTAAATCAGTAGTGCTAAACTGTCCTCCAATCACTGTTACATATATTATAATCAATATAAACAGAATGACCAGCAGCATTAAGGTCATGACCTTCACCCAAGGTGGTAACGGTTTTAGATCCTCATTGGTACAATCATGTTCAAGTTGATATAAACCTGCTGATGTGAGTGTATTGCTATCGTCTCCCTCACCTATCATGTAATATGCATCTATAATATTGTTCAGCTGTATCGCACACTTGTATTCTCGATCCTGCTTTGATCTGTTGATGTAACGAATCATGGTAACGTGGCTGCGTACTTCCTCTTCTTGTTTCAACAACTCTAACGCTGTTTTTACTGGCCTTAAGTCTACAAAGAACTTCAAACTTTAGTAAATAGTATAATAACAACATACTGGTATCTCTATAAAGTTCAGTTTTCAGGTCTAGTAAAACAAGTATATTTGTAGAACCATTGGATGCTCCCTGCAGTATGTACATGGAGAAACGGCCATAAGTATGTGAAGAATTATTGAACCGGAACATGACAACAATAAGCGCATCTCCTCTTGGTAGTGAAGCTACCCATTATAGTGCAGACAGGAATGTGGAACGTACACATGCTCTAAAGGACAAAGTTGTGGCTAAAAAGACACTGTTATGGTTACTGTTAACAGTCAGACAGGGACCCGCACAGACTGAACAATCTGGTTTAAACAAATGAAAGCCTAGATAACAGTATTACCATCATATATCTTTGCAAGTAAAGGTATCATATACTTCGGAAGTATCATGTGGACAAGGCTGGGCAGAGAAACAAAACTACAATAGTTTCTCACAAAAAGCAAAATTCCGAACTGAATTTCCTTTTTAAATTAATGAGCCAGAATATCGCATAAAGATCTTCCAATATCAAGTCAATACTTTGGTACAATAGTTCTCCATAAGTAACTGAACAAAGATCATTTCAAATATGTAGAGATATTATGAACATATATTTATGTACAAAATGGATATGATGTCAAATGAACCATTTTCTTATCTATTCAGCCGTGAAACACTTTTATCAGTATATAAGTAAAATAGCCTCAATTGAAATAATCCTTTCTTAAAATTCTATTCTAAAGCATATTCTGAAAAAATTACCTTCGATTATTTCCTGAATTGAGTCAGTTGGTCTTTGGGAATCAAACATTTCATCATTTTCTTCCTTACTATCCTCTACATTATCATGTATTCCGTCCGAATCATTAGATTCTTCAACTGTGTCTGATAGAACATCTACCTCCACTTCATCAGTATCTATAGGAACATTATCAGTTTCTTCATTAGTTTCTACTGCATTCTGACTAACATCCCCATCCCTATCCTTGATTTTCTCTACTTCCAGATATTGAATAATTTCTTGTAATTCTTTCTCGTCAAAATCATCAAATTCAATAGCAAGAGCTGACATTTCCGATGGTGTTACACGCTGCAAAGAAAATCAACTAAACACTACAGGCTATAAAGATTTCATTCACAAATTAGTAAAACTTTTGAGTGCATTGTTGCACTACATCGCTGGGAAATTTGAAGTAAAGTTTTTTTCCCAGATAAGCCATTGTGCGAAACAAAATTAATCTAAAGTGACAGACCATTAAAACCTATCAATGATTTGTACTGAGAGACTTTACAGCTTCTCACAAGGAAACAAACTTTCAAACATTTTGTTATGGAAACTTCTACAGTCATTTAAAGTCATGTTATGCTCATTTTTTGTTCATTTGTTTACCTAAACAAACATGAAAAATATATTTCCTATAGTTAAAACATGAATAGACATGGATTAACAAAGAATGAACTCATAATGTATTGATATGTATTTGTTGAAGAAAGATGTTTGTGCATCATAAAATTATGTTTTTTTAACAATCAGGCTATTTTACAAGTTTTATCTGTTAGTAATAAGGTAAAAAAAATTGTTCAATAGGTTATACAGTACAATAGTTCTTATTAGAGATGTTTTAGCCAATGCAACAACAATACTGGATGAATTAGCCACTTCAAATATTTTATTTCAGATGAGCCCGATACATCTTTAAAACTTAAGTGAAACTCCAAGTTGACTTCAATTTTTACTCAAGCACTTTTCTACTGACCATCCCTACTAATAAAGTTTGTCATCAAGTAATTGAGAATGGATGGTCGTGTGCAAGCAGAATTTTCAAGTTGTGCAAGCAGCATTTTCAAAATTTGTGTTATTAAATAAAGACTTTGATTTATTAACGAGTACATATTTTGCCAATTTTATTATCTATATTGGAAAATATGGAGTTGTATTTAGTATGGGAGTGTACAAGACAAACAGACTTACTGACAAGTCCACAGCATTCCACTGCATCAGTGATGATTTCTCTATTAAACAGAAAGCAGAACTCTTTGCTGCAGCTTCAATCTTCTGATGTTTCTCCAAGCGTTGTTCTGTCCGGATACACTGACGCATAACAGTGTCTAAATCTTCATAGAACAAATCTACCAATGTGTCCAACTATGCAAAAATAAATTATGTAAAATAACGCCAGGCATGAGAATACAAAACTTCAAAATCAGCTGAAAATTCGGCAAGGGGTCACAAAAACGACCCTTGCAAGTGTCAAATCTGCGAAAAATTATCATGCTTGATAACCCGTTTAATATGCAAGAGAACAGACGTATATTCTATTTGCTTCTGAAGAGATAAAAAAATTGACATTCCAATCATATCTCCTACGTAGTGGTCTCCCTTTACCAAGTCCAGAGACATCTGCCATCGCAAACCTTTTAACAGTATTCTGTTATTTTTTATCTTATGATTTTACATATTACAGATAGATATTGTCTTGGTTATATTTCAGCAAAACAATGTGTATTAGGTGGTTAAATTAAATAATAAATTCATTATAGTAAAGTAATGACTATGATTTCAAGGTGCAACTGTCATTTAATTCAAATATCATCACGCTACATTCATGAAGGCGGAAATTAATACACTGGTAAGGGTAATAAGCAGAGCAGAGAGAAGTTTGACAAAAATCAGCTTCAGTAAATATAATGAACAAGCAGCAACTCTATTCAGGAAGACCCTAAATGTAATCGCAACATTCATACACATTATGAACAGAAAGTTCCGCAAATTGAAATTTAGTACTAGTCTTAATGTGTTGAGGAATAGTTACAAACATAAATGCACATATCATTTAGAGGTAATTGTCTGTTTTATTAGTAACATATTCTGGTATTAGTAAAGCTTGACTATTTAGGTAGCTTGAAGTCGATAGAGAACTTGACTGCCAACCTGTAGGGTAAGTCATAGGTTGAAACAATTTGACTAAAGTCATTAGCCCCCTACCTCTGATTACTTGGAGAAGTTCAAACTCCACGCAGCAGTAATCTTCCTTTGCAGTACAGCAATAACCACTGCCATCACAAAAGTCACGTTATGATGGTTGGTTGGACAAAATGGCGGATCCGAAGAAGAAACTCACGTGATGATGGTTGGTTATTTTAAAATATTTTTTAAATATTGTTTTTTTTTAACTTTTCATACCACCAAACATCATATATATGTTTGAATTTAAGATATAAAGATATAAAATTGTCAACTAAAATTAAATAAAATAAATATATTTTTTGTCAAAAATCTTGACGAAAAGTTTGTAGGAGATTGGGAGAAGTTGTCTGTCCCTAGTGCAACAACAGATTAACAAAAGAGTACTGGTTTGGTCAACTGACTGCTGTACAAAACTGATATACCGCTAGAAACTGGCGTAAACTCAAACATTCTGTTACAACTAAAGACAAATTACAGATACATAGGTGACAAGTAGTAGTTACCTTGACAAGGATGTCATACACAATGTGGTCGAATTCAACATCCGATAAGCATTTAAAGTTATACTGACTTTCCACAGATTTTAATAGAAACTGTATCAGCTCACTTGCAGTTGCTTGAAAGAAGTTAGTTAATGTAGTCTCTCCTCTCTGCAAAAATATATTCATCAAACTTGTGCAACAATTTAACATTAGTTTGAGCAGGTCATATATTTGACAACACATTCATAACTGTTTGAAATACTTTGATGCCACAGTAAAGTGATAACCACCCTCAAAATTAAAACCATCACTAATTATAACGGCATTCTGCAGCTTACATGTAATTTGGAATAATGATATTTTTATAAACAATACAATTTTAGCATCTCAGCATTGTGAATGTTAACACTTGCAAATATCACATGGCAATGTCTTAAAACATATTCCCAATTTCTATATACAGTAAAACCTCAATAATAAGACCACCAATGGGACCCTTGAACATTGGTATTAATATTGAGGTGGTCTTAATATTGAGGTGGTCTTAATATTGTGGTTGAATAAAAAACGGCACAGTCAAAATGGACTAGAAAATGTGGTCTTAATTTTGAGGTGGTCTTTAAGTGAAGTTTTACTGTACTCAAACTTGCACCTGCAATGCTTCTGTGACAGTGCCTAGCAATACGAATTCGTCCCTTCTACAGACAATGCTATGGTGGTAACCATAAAATGGTAGTGAACACAGCACGGGTAGCCATGATCTTCATTATGTCACACCAATGACAGACAGATAATGATAACAATACTGAGTGCAGTCTTCATTCATAGTAATTGAAAATGTAAGCAACTGATCAACTTACTGATAGAACTTCACAATAACTTACCTTGAATTGGAGAATATTATCAAATTTGAACAAGGCATTAGCATTGTGCATCTCCTCAGAATCAATGTCTTCATGTATCTTTACACAAGGATGAAGTGAAGCTTGGGCGAGTAGAAGAGGTCCATCCAGTACCTCTGTCAAGCCTTGCTTCTCTATAACTTTTTTCAATCTATCATGGACACAAGACAGATTGTCTATAACTTGACCCATTTCGTTCGACTGCTTTTCAAGTTTTCTAACTTTGTCATCTTTACAATTTTCTTGCCTGTCTGTCCAGCTCACACGTTTTGTGTATTTTTCAAGTGTTTGCTTCAGTCCTTCTTGAATATTTTCCATCGTTGGTCGTCTTTTCTCAGCTAAACGTTGTAGCCTTGATTTAGGTTCTTTTGGTAGCAAGTCATTATCTTGATCAAACTTTTGTTTGCGTTTCTTTAGCTTTGAAATCGTTTTATTTAATGTCCTGAGCATCTGACACTTGATTAAAACATTGGTAAATATCTTTCTCTCATTGTGAAGATCTTCCCAGATTTCTTGTTTTGCGTGTTCTTCAACAGAGGTGCACAGTCTGAAAATGTACATGAGGGGGACTGCATTCATGCATAAACAATATTACCAACATATGTCACTTGCTCAGTTTATCATGCAATTTCAGGGTTTGAACAATTTTTTCAAATTATGAGTATTACAAAAATCAGTTTTTGCTCATTTCTCATACTGAATATTGAGGGAATTGTAAGGAAAATTACTGTACAGCAGATAATAAATCAGTGTTTTTTTATTTTGGCGCTATTGGCGGTTAAGGTCTAATATGCCAAAATAAAACTCCATCAAAAAGTAATAACTTTATGTTTTAGATTAATGATGAGTAAGACACTGAATGATTCTGAATATTCAAAAATAAATATTTTAGTAGAAAATCGCAAATCTGCCAAAATTAAACACCGCCAATAAGGAGAACTCTTTTGGCACTGCAAAAATAAAGCACTATACAGTAGTACCTGTATCTCTATTCATAAACAGATAGACCAGTTTCATCATCACAACTCGCTGCGATAACTTATTGAGGTTGTAATAGAAAATACCTAATTATGGATTTTTTTTAGGAAAGATCTGAAATCTCTATTCGTTGTTGAAAATGAGAGGAAAGCTATTAATATGGTAGACACAGACCTACTGACAGCAGTATCTTCGTTAGTCTCATTCTGAATGTTATCAAGAACATATTGTTGCAAGTCCTCAAAGCATGTTGTTTCTAGGTGATCTTTAAGCTCCTTGTCTACCAGTGCCTGCAAAATAGTGATTACAGTTATATTATGATTCAGAACTTTACAAAGACGTCATAATTTCTAAAACGGCATCAAATTAAAGTGCATGTCTTTAAATGTATGTCTATAAGTCAAACAGAAAGTCTCTATGAAGTCCGATATTTGAAAAAAAATAATAATAAGCCACAAAATATGTGACCATTTCAAACACATTTTTATCATGTTGGATGTGATTTCTTTCTCGTAATGGCTCCATAATGGTGTGTTAAAACAAATTCAAATCAAAATGCACGAGTCAGAGGTATTGCTTGAGCATGTAAGGACATATAAGTTTCACTAATGATAATGTTTTAACCCAGTGAAGCAGAAACAACTGAGACATTAATTATCCATATCTCATTTTTCATCATTTGAGTATGTGAGCAAAAACTGTTAAAATGTAAGCACTAAACTATTTCATTAAGCTGAAATAAAAATTAACTAGATGGGTGTTTTAACAGGAAAACATTGTCTCCCCAACCCCCAAACTGTCATAGTCCCAATACAACATCTACATACATTCAATGATCTGTATATAGTGATATTGGAACAACAAGCAGACATGATCTTTGAACAAAAGACTTATCAGGTAGCTAGTGACATAAACATTACCTTTAAATTCTTCCATGAAACGAAATTATATGTTGTCACAAGGTCAAAACTGCCATGTAAGACAACAGTCAATAGTTGATGCATATCGTTTGCCAATATCAAGCATCTAAAATACAAAAAAAAAAAAATCTTGTACATTGTAGTGCTTAATTGTTGAACATCTAATGCAAGTCCAGACATAGAGTTTACTATCTGGTCTAGGTCAAGCCATATATTTTTTAGCTGGACAAAAACTCATTAGTTCAACTGAAGGCTCTTATTTACTGAATACATCATATTCCTTGACATTTTTGGGAGCATTTAACAGATTATTATTAATTTTATAATGGGTGTATGATCAAACTATGAGCTTGCATTGTAGAATTCATTTACAGCTAAAACTAAAACTTTTAAAACATGTAGTTTTGTAAAATTAATATTTTGAATTAGAGATAAATTTAATTGTGTATTGCATACAAAACAAAGCAATTTCTAGGCTAAATTACAGACATATTACCTGACAAGTTCAAGCACACTTTGTGCATTGGAGAGTACGTGTACCACAACCCTTGCTGCAAACTGTAACATCTGCATAATACGATGAGATCTAAGGATTAAATCTACCAGATTAGCCTTCCCCTTCTTCATCAACATGACAAAAATCTCTTCCAATGCAGTCACCATTATCTCCATTGACAAATGTGTCAACAGTATGGACACTTCATCTGTGCTTAGAACATCTGCATGGAAAGAAATCAGATACTTATTAGTATATTTAATTTTTTACCTAATCTAGAGACTAAGGCCAAAAAAAAAAATGTTGCGTTTCCTGTAACCCGACCAACCCTAAATTTTACCCCCTGACCCCAATTTTTTTTTTACCCAAATCAAGTGCCACCCAAAAACGTCCGAATTGCGCCAAATAAGCTGATGTAGTCACTTCTGTTTGCAGAACATAGGTCTTAATGCACACTTATCTAATTACTACTATTACTATCCATGTAAAATAGAAAATGCACACACAGGGATATGTCCCAGCACAATTATCCCTACTAAAAAAAAAACAAAAAAAAATGCCTACCTACCGACCCTGATTTTTTTTACCATGTTACAGGAAACACAACATTTTTTTTATTTGGCCTAATTGTAAATTGACTTTGTATTTGTACCTCATTAATCAAATTTCAAGGCTGCTGCCAAAGTTGTTGCGTATAATTAACTTCATTGATATTATGCAAAACATGGTCATATTAAACTGAAAAGTGGGAAGACTGCTCACTATACAATCACATGGTATGTAAGTAAATATCCTGGCCACTGTCTGTAATTCAAATACTTTTTGAGTCATAAATTATTCAATATGCCTTACATAACAACTGTATGTTTAGGAGCGGCCATAATAAAATACTGAGTAATTTTAGGGATCAAATTGTTCACTAGCAGTCTGCTACAAAACACAAAGACATTGAGAGAAATACATAATATTGCCATATGCAAGAAATATCACTGTAGGAGGTTATTGTTCCAAAGTGGAGAACCCCTGACCTTGACCTCCAAGGTACTGCAATAAACCCACTGTATACACTTTAATCAGTATTACAAACCATAGAACTCCTCTGAACATTGCATGTAGCAGGCAATCACAAGCCTCTGTAGGACATCCTGGGACTTTTTCAGCAACATCAATGTAATCTCTGCAACATCTAACTTTTCTATGATCAGCTTTTCTCTAGAATAAAGTAAATGTTGATGATAGACATTCATACAGGACAGTCATATTATAATCATATTAAAATTTAAATTGTATGTGTCATAAATATATTTTGTATTATGCTTGTAACTGAACTTGTAAATCAAGTGTCCCATTTGACAGCGCAGTTTAGTAAAGCAATCAGCAAGTTCCAAGCTTGTCTCAAGTTTTCCACTGAAATAGTAACAGATGGAGTTTGTGGAATAAATTTAGGAACATTTTCATACTTCATGTCAATACATGGGCATCCCCTTTTTGTAATGTTATAAATATTTATTTTTATTTATTTATCAAAGCTTTTGTTTAGGAACAAAGATTAGCAATACACGTAAAGGTCAATTTGTGAACCATCATAATTATGTAAAATTGTCAAATCAACAAACAGCAGCACTAAGTCCTAGGTTAGCTGTAGAGCTTCAACGATTCGATGCATCGAAATTCGACTACTGAGCTCATGATACGATTCATACCCTGGTATTTTCAATTTGATTCGCTTGTTTTAGTTCCAGTTCGCCAAACTGTTACAGTAATCATGGGTTTTAGCCACGCTTAGTCACATTTAAAGTGTGGCAACATTTCGGCTTTAGCCTTTAGGGCTGAGAATGCACCAAAGGAAAAGGCAAATTGTTTCTTTAGTCTATATAAATTTTATTTGAAAAACTCTTAATTTCAATTGGCCTGAAATTAATGCAAAGCCTTAAGATTAATGAGAATGCTGTTACATATACATATAAAAAATCGAAATCAAAGGGAAAAAAATCGAATTGTATCGGTTGACAGTTGAATTGTTGAAGCTCTAGTTAGCTGACTAATGAGGAAGCGTTCATGTTGAACAAATATATAATATAATTTCAGGTTTACAACTTTAATGCCATGTTTGCTCAGTCAGTACAAAATTTTGACCCTCACTACTGTAAATGTTTAGATTAATGGCTCAAACAGAGTCAAAAGGAATGTTTTCCATGACAAAATTTGTCAGAAGATAATGCAGTCACAGCAATTAGCTCTTAACCTCATTCATGTAAGGAAAACAATGGAGAATAATACCTCACAGATTTAATGATGTCACATAGATCTTTCACAAGCTCTCTACTCCAAGTTTTCAAAAGAGATTCCCAGTCATGTACAATATGTTGATCGGAACTTTTCTGTACAGATAATACACATTCTTCATTCCTACAATAAAAATGCACAGATAAGTAAGTCATTATTAAGTTTGGTATGGCCTTGGAGTTGAAACTTTCTTTTCAGACTGCATCTTTGCAATATGTATTTTGTAAGTCCTGCGTGGTTGTATCAGTGTTGGTACAACTACCAGTACTCATAATCTCTTTTGTTCATTTACATATAAATGCATAAAGCTTAGTACAGATGACTTTTATATGGACATAAATAATCATACACCAAGTCGTAAAAGGAAAACCATGAAGGCTCTGTATTGCTCAGCTGAGTACCTGAGAAAGTTTGTAGCTTTGTCTATATTTCCTTCATAATGACTTTCTAACAAGGTTTCATGTAAATCGGGTAGAAATATGGCTTCTTGAGTGTTAACAAGATTTTCTATGTTATGACCCAATGACCTAGTTTAGATAATCCAATAACTAATTTGTCCCAGATTTCAAGAAAGCAAACATACAGACCAGGTTTCATTAAGATTGGGCCAAAATTGTGACCTCTAGCGTTAAACAAGCTAGGAGTCGAAGAAGGACTGACAATTGACATAGGGTGTTCACAAGAGTCAAGGCCTTTAATTTCTAGGGTTTTGGGGAAAATGGGGTGGAAATATGCCCCCCCCCCTCCCTGCATGGGACTTCTAGAAAAAGCCCTGATAACTATAACCTAAAAATTAATTTATTCTTTGTTTTTCAAGGAAAATCTAAATATTTGAAATCTTAAATATAATTGTCTCAAAAACAAGGAACAAGGAAAATTCAAAAAGCAAATTAACTGAAATGTTTGTAGGATACAAATTCGGTATATTAAAAACAAAACCAACAGCAAATGAAACAACAATAACAATCATACCAAGCATTTGATATAGAATTCTTCAAGTTGACTTTGTATTGCTCACTGTTAACACTTGCTGGTTAAAATCAGAAGAGGATTAAGAACACATACCGGTATATATATTAGAATACAAGGCCATCCTTAAAATGTTTGTTTAGCATAATCCGACCAAGAAAATAATTGGTGGGTAGGTAGATGAGTGATGAAATTTCTATTTATTATTTTCTAGGGTCATACTAGTGTTTTCTACTGATATGCTGCTATAGATTTTCCCACTCAGACCCTCAAAATTTAGGGGCCATTTTTATGGGTAGGGAGAGAGATGTCAAACAACCATTTTTTTAAAAATATGGCCGAATACAAATCCTATCACAGTTAATGTATCATTTGACCTTATGACCTAGTTTTAACCCCATTAACACAACTTTATTCCTGACATGTAATTCATAAAGACAAACATTCTGACAAGAGTTCATGTAACCAGGTGAAAGCTTGGCATCTAGAGTGTTTAGAAGGTCTTTCTCGATTGTTCTGATGACATAGTTTTTGACCCAAATAGACAAGGCTAGACCCGGACATGTTTAAAGAATATCTGGTCAAAACTTAGCATCAAGTGTGGTAACAATGACTCTGAATGATTTGACCCAGTGGCCTAGCTTTTTATCTTGTGATCTTGATCCAAAGTCAACCTCACTGTCAATATGACAATTAATCTGAGGAGGTTTTACACATGGATTAAGTTAGAAATCCAGTTTGCTTACAAGGTGTTTCTATGGTTCTCATCCCTATAATTAAAATGCAGATTGGCCACACATTGTGTCAGTACAGTACATATTGTGATGAGTTTTTTTTGTTTTATCTCCCCTTATACACCTTAATTTTTCAATTTTTGTTTCCCAACATAATTTTATAAATGAAGATATATGCATTACGAATTTAAATTACCTGAGCTGACCCCATCAACAAATCTTTCCGAGTCTTCAAGTTGATCTACTAAGGCATTAGTGCTTTCATTTGCATTCTCCTGTATGCTATCAGAATCAACAGTCTCTTCTGGTTCATCTCCACCATCAGCATACAAATCTTCGAGAACTTTTAAATCATCTATTTCTTTATGAAGTAACACTTCGAATGTGGAATCATTGTACAAAGGCATTTCAATAACTACTTGCTCAAGTTCCGAGTCATTCTCAGCATTTTGGAAGATTTGTGAAGCTGTACGATTTTTCATACGATCAAAGTAACTCCATTCCAATGCCTGTTCAAGAGAATTTATAGACATCAGTTGATCAAGATCCACTGAACTAACAACTTGGCCTTCTGAATTTTGTTGAAATATTTTCACTTCATGCACTGTGTCTTGGGAATCTTCTTTCTCCGATGTTTGCCCACCTTTTTTATGTTTTGATACCCATTGAGGAAGCTTCTGAATGGCAGAAGACGAGGTCGGTAGTTCAGTAAAACCAACATTGTCACCTAAGTACTCATACAGGTTTTGTGAATTCTTGAAGTATTGGGAAGAAAAATTTGGAACTTTCAATCCACTCAGCAACATATCTCTATCCAAACCTGGATTTGATTGTAACAGGAGTTTTTCATATTCCTCTCTCAGAAACTGGACAAATAGTGGAAGATAAGCAGGTAGATTTTCCGCACCAGTGTTATCCTGCTGGGAACCACTTTTAATGTCCACAGAATTTGTATCAAGGAAATTACAGGAAGGCAAGAAAAACACAGGCGCATTATATGAATAAGAGTATATGTTGGTTTTAGCCCGTGATTTAAACTTGAGACTTTCATAACCACACATTGTGTAATAAGCATTACCAGGGTCGTTCTGTAATGATTTTACACTCCTTAATAAAATTTCAAATCCTAGAATCAGTACAGAGCAACAAACTGAAGTGATCACGGCCGCAATAAGAAGTGACTCGCTGTTAACATTAAAGAGACCCGGGTCCTCCTTGTCGTTCTCTTCTTCCTGGTCATCTTCAGGACTTGGTATGAACTCTCCTCTTGGAAGGGTAATGTAGAACATCTGTGATAGTATCATCAGACCAAACAGGGTCATAAATACACTTAGTACATGAACTAGTTCTGTGAAAGCACCAAGTCTTACTGTATTACCAAACATGGCCAACCATTGGTGGTATTGCAATAGATTTCTTATTATCCAGCATTTCCAACTGAAAGCAAGAGTGGTAAAATGTCACAAAATACACCCATCCTAAGTCAGAGCTCAGAGTTAATCAAACTTTTTCGGAGATATTATGCCCATGCACATTCTGACCGAATTTGGTAATGATTCGACAAATGCTTCTAAAGTTATTAATCTACCAACTTATTGGACGCCGCCCGCTCGCATGTACCCCGCAGGTGAAACTATAATACATCTCATGCTATGAACTGGCGTATAAAATTATACACACTGCGAACAAGTGAAACAATAATAAGCAATTAATAGTGTTTTACTCATAGAAATAAAGTAAAAAGACAGCAGGTTCGTAAAAAGACAGCAGGTTCGTAAAAAGACAGCAGGTTCCTAGAAATATGAGAATCTCCAAAATGTTTGAAGTTATAGGAATATATTTATTTGTTGATGGTGTGCCTTTATTTTTCGTCATTCCTTCAATCACCAAAATGCACTGAAGTATTTTTTAAATACTTGAAACATTGTATTTGGTACAGTCAATCTTACTGTTGCTGACAATAAAAGCTGTCATTCTTGTTTTAGAATTTTCTCCCAATCGATCGATCAATCAATCAATAAATCAATAAATCGATCAATCAATCACATCAGATGGAAATTATAACTGTTTTAACAACTACAAGCAATCAAAGAAATATTGCAGTTAATGGGCATGGGATATTGCTCTAACCTTGTTGTTGGAACACTAAAAACATTGTCTGACTTCAGGTCAAGTACTTCCAAAGCTGTAATTGTAACAGGGAGATTCTTCTTGGATCTGCTTACAGGATTATATAACTGTACATCTTTGAACTTCCTGGAATTAAACATATCCTGTATAATATACTATAATATAAAGACATTGTAGCATACAAATATCAAAAATGTTTTCTGAAAATGCCAGCAAATTTATTCTTTGTCCTATTTATTTTGACTGATGGTTGAACAGATTTAAGTACATAGAACATTTCAACTTGATTGACTTACCATGATGATACTTATTCACCATGCATTTATTGTTTCATACTTTACATACACATACATGATATAATATAAAATTAAAGCTCAAGTGCCAAAGATAGGACAAGTCAATCCATAAGCCATAAACACTTAATTAAAGATTCCTCTTCCCATAAACACAAAATACTAAGTATTTTTCAGTGGAACTATTATAATGTTAGTAAGATTTCTGTTAGCTTACCATGGTAAATCACCTTCCAGTCCAGACACAAGTAATTCAACAGACTGTACTTCTCCGAGTGTATCTGAAAATTGTGGGTGTAAATACATATTTTAGGAACTATGAATATTATCAAAATTGGATGAAAACAAGTCAAAATATGGCAAAGAACAAGCATACATTATAACAAGATCTGCTGAAGACCCAGATTTCTGACAAGATCCAATATCAAAGTCAAAATTAGAAGTCAAAGGCATGTTTTGGGACTGTCTAAAATTTGGGTGTTTCTTTACCAAAATTTGTATAGCGTTGTTTTGGGTATTTTTGATACAAGCAACATGAATGTCCACATATTATTATAGGTATGGTACTAACAACAAAAAATGTTACTGAGAATATTATTTTCAGTTATGACTAGCCCAGATGAGATACAATAATTTGCAACTATACCTGGCACAGTGACAATGAAAATGTCTGTGTGTCCACGTTGAAATATTGCCTTGCCACATGGTTTTGATCTCAGCTGGAAGAATTCATAAGTATCTGTATCCCCTTTCAGCTGCATAAACACCTTCAGTAATTTTGGGCAACTTGAGCCTAAAGGTGAGAAAACATTTATGTGAGAATTAAATTGTAAGAAACATAATTTACTTTATATAATTTTGACATTTGGTGACATTGTAATTCTTCATTTCAATTACAACACAGTAAAACCTTGTTTTTTTTAGCATTGAATTACGAGCACCCACTTGAGTCTTAAAAGTCCAGAAAATTTTGTTCTAAGTGGCGTGTTGTTTTACCTGTCTATGATGAGCATCGTTATCTCGATATCTCGGACACCGATTTTATCATTTATTCCAATGCTTTTACATGTACTATTAAATACTGTTTCAAAGCATGACCATATTTTATAACTTGAACATGACTGCAACTAGTGACTTCTATCTGACGAGCACATTGTTATCTCAAGCATTTTCCTTGTCCTACTGACCCAGGCTCCAGATAACAAGGTTTTACTGTCCGTAAAGTTTATGGGGAATATAATGTAAATGATGATAAAATTATCTGATATATAAAAATAACTTATTCATTATGCTCATATGGCCATTTGGCTCAGTAAGTTGAAGAAAAAGTGGTTATCACATGCAAATTATCTTGGTATTTTCACAATTATCACACATTTGGAAATTACTCCTATAAGGCATTAAGGCTCATCAGTTTCGCCTATCAAAGTGGCCGACAATGCAGAGCAAGGGAGGCAAATATTGTAGATGTGGGAACTATGTATAATTGAAGTTGACACAACCAATGTTTCTAGGTTTTCTTTGGTCAACAAACATTTAGGGAGTGATAGAGCATACTGACCTGGCATGATTGAAGTTGTTACTTTCAGCAAATATGTTACCAATATATCTCTCCCATTATCCTCACGAAGAAGTTCTATCACTCTAGACTAAAAGTAATAAATTACAAAATATTTTTTAAATAAATTTGTTGTTTAACATGTTTAAAACTGACTTTTAAAAATTAGTTGCTGGATATTTATGTATAAAGTAAAATGGACCAATGCTTATTCCTGTGTACAATATTTGTTCAGTAATCTTTTATTTTTTAAGCAGACAATGGTTCTAATTCATTTATAAACAGTATTATGGTCACTTGAAATTTAAGTAGGTAGAAATGCATATATGATCAATTATCATTAATATAACATAATTGGTGGCAGGAAAGAGTTTTGCTGAAAACTGCTGTCTTGGCACAGATCATATACTCTTGCTTTGCAAGACAACCTGTTTTTATTAAGCAATACTATATTACATACAAACACCCCATTAAAAGAAGGGGCAGACAGGATAATAATCAAGCTATTAACTAATAATGACTTTGAAACATGATATGATAATTTATTAACATACCTCAACTCTCCTGAGGGATTTTGTAATGAGAATTGTAGCAAAGAATGAGATTGCAATAGCTCCTGTCAAGTAATACAAAAACACACTCTCTGAATTCCCACTCCACCAAAGATACAATTCATTCTCAGAAGGCATAGTGTTTATTGCTGTGTCTATCAGTGACCGTTATTTGATCTGAAATGATTACATTACAGATTTATTGGTTATAATTTCATCAAAATCTCACACATGCCTTAATCATTTGACTCACCAGGGTGGCTAAATTAATGATAAGATATAAATTCATACTCATAGTTCCCATAATCATGATAATGATAAAGTCCTTAAGCTGTCAGTGTGCCAAAAAACCAGAGGTGTCACTATATAGAATCTACCTAATTGTCATAAATAATTCTACAAACAAATACTTAGCATGAATGAATAATGTAAGCAGGCACGTAGCGTGCCATACTCGAATACTCGTTCGAGTAAACTTTGAAAATGAAATCCAGACTTTTGAAAATCAATACGCATAATAATACATGTATCATTTGTATGCACAAAGATTTATGAAAGGGGGTTAACATGTGTTCTTTCAAAATAAAGTAAAACAATCCTTTAGCTGATATACTTCAATCTTGAATTTGAATGCAGCAAATAGATCAGTAGATCGGAGCGATCTTAGCAAATAAATGCTCGAAATACACACCAGATCGCACCATTTACCTTTCAGGCGCGTAGCTGCCTATACGCAAGTACGCGGCTGAATCCACATGATTCTGACAAAAAAAAATTAAGCCAAAGTTGCAGTATGCGTACTTGACTAGTCTACATGCTCATATCAAATAGCCCTTGAGGACCCCCCTCCGCATTAAATATCCTCAGAAATCGAGCTGGGATATTGACGCAAGAATTTTCTAAATAAAGCACCTCAGAATGCCCAGAATGCACCATTGTTTTCAGCCTCCCCCCCAAGCACAATTATAAATCCACATGAATAGAGGGCTAGCTACGCCCCTGCCTTTCTTGTTTTCAAAATTTCCCAGGGAATCTTCCCGCACCCTGCCCTTTGAGTAAACTCAAAATTAGTCATGCTACGCCCCTGGTAAGTGACGCATTCTATTAGCCTCAAAACCCTTACAGATTGATTCGGGAATTTGTGTATGTGGATCGAATTGACTGTGGTCCGTTGAAACCTTTTCATTAATGATTAAATAAAATGCTACCTGTCTGTATTTGTATTCCTCGCGTTGGGTAATTTCGACGTAGGGGTATTTTCAACGATGCACCGTTTCCGGTATAAACAAGTTATTTGCGCATGCCTGTGAGAGTGACGTGATTTTTATGACGTACTTGCGTAAATGTAAACATTGTATTTAAAACAACAATTATCGTAGTTAGAAAAGTAAGTATAATTGGGTGCATTTCATCAAAAGTCCTAGGTGCACTTTTCACTCCTAAGTACGCTTTTCGCACCTAAGCCAATTTAAGCATGTTTTGTAACAATCTTAAAGAATATGACATTTTAAAGATATTTACACTTCAAAATATCTTAAATATATTGAGCAAACATGACTTATTCCTTCCAGAAAGTTTCACTCCTATATTTTCATACTTACGATTTTTGATGAAACGCAGCCAATATCCTTTATATATTGTCATCGAGATTTTAATGGATTTCACCTTTTCCCACAACATGCCATTCAATAATATTTTTGTATAAACTTTAATCAAGTTCTTTGTCCTCCAAAACTTTTGACAGTTCGTCTGCTACTTGCTCAATTGGCTCCGCCTCAGTGACACATGACTTTCATTCTTACAAAGTATACTGTTCAGAAAATATGACGATGCGAAGTTTCATAAATCCTTACGTAAAGAATCACAGAAAATTGCAGAGTCAGACAAATGTATTGTATGTACAAACAGTTCTACCCAAATAATAAGAAGCGTTTTCCATATCTTTCCATTGTAAAATGGGGATGCTGTTACAAATGCGATCGATGGGTACACCTGTCATTTTGCTGTCCTGTTAAAGTAATAAAGGCAGGGTAACTTATTCCTGTATCCAAAGTGCACAGATGGTCGGTGGACATTAATTTGTGTAAAAACGTTCAATGTAAATATGTTACTAGTTTAAACATTTAAACCAGTTTAAATAACAGTTAAACAATTTTAAGAAACAGTTTTATCCAGTCACATTAAATTTATATTGTGACACATATTTTTTTGCGTGAAATATAATCTCTGGGAGTGTTGACGTCTGACCGTCGAAATTACCCCACGTTAGATTGTAACTGTAAGGGGAAATAACTGCTGTGAGGAGTTTGGCGCAGTAGGTATCCGCCATTTTGTTCCATTATAAACATCCGGTAGTTATATCTGGTATTTTTCTATTATACGCGTGGGTGATTAAAGGGTTATAGTTTAGGGTTATGATTATGCACCAGTCAATTGTAACCATGGCCCCCCCAGGTCCGGGGAATAGCGGGGACTTTGACTTTCAGTCCAGCCAATCCCAGGTAAATCCCCGCCCTGCGGGAACAAACTGCTGGTAAAATCCCCGGGGACATCCTAGGTAAGGCCCATTCCCCGCTATTTTCGGCGCGAAAACAAAACCACCGCATTCACTCAGCACTGCGGGGCCACCTGGAAGGTAAAAACACGGCCCATTTCCCCCGCTATCCCCGGTATACCCCCGGACCTGGGGGGGCCGTGGTTACAATTGACTGGTGCATTACATTTTATTGATATATCAATTTGTTGTAGAGCGAACGCGGAAAATATCAATACACCGTCGAAAAAACCCGATAACCTGTGTAAATTTGGCCGTGTTTCAAATCATCTGGTCTTCGCAGGTTTTCAGAAAAATCCTTGCTCTAAAATATGCGGCAAGTATTGATCGTAAACAATGCACTGCGTATTTTATTCATTTGACTTTTTATAGCCACATGTAATAAACAAACTTTAACAACGTGTGTAGTATACGTGTGAACTACGATGAACAAAAAATGGACAATAAAACAAACTTTAAAATGACCATTTATAAATTTTTTTCATAAACTGGAACTATGCCATGGATGGCAATAGTTAGAAAAAAACATTTGGCGCATACCTGTACACATCGCATCACATGCCATGCAGTGTTTCTTTTCACTTCTAGGGGAATGGTGGCGGGGCCCTTAAATAGGGGAAAATAGGGTGAAAACAATGTGCATTTAAAGTATACATTTCTATGTCTATATTCACTACACTTCTTTGTTGCAGTGATGTAAACATGTAAATATGCTAACAGATTGGTTAGTTTCATTACAGGTCAATGTTTCTATCTTTCTGACTAAAAATATCAACAATACTGGCAACATATCTCCAATTTTAAAAAAAAAGCTGTAGGAGGGGAATTTTAACTGAGAAAAGGGGAAAAAACATACTTTTGAGTGAGGGGAATGGGTCCGAATTTCGGCCCCAAAAAAACCAGTGCATGCATGCGCCCAAATGATTAGGATGTAGTTCAGGAATTGTAACGAAACTTACCGGTGATATTTCAGGCTTCGTGTTCAATATTTTGGTGAGATTTTGTAAAATGGCTTTTTATTTATTAAAACCCTTGAATGTGCTTTCTCTTTTATTGATTTGAATATGATTTAAACAGACATTCATAATTTATTTACCCGTTTACTGCGACAACAATGTTCGTATAAAGATACGTTTGTTGATCCGAGTTGGTCTGCTCGACAGCTAAAAAACCGAAAGCTTACACATACGCGTTCGATACCGGAATAAGAACAAGTACCGTGCAAATATTTGTGAGTAATATCGACGTCAGGCAAGAACAATTAAATATTTTACGAAACGATAAATATGCAGGTGTCCGCGTACTGATAGTGACCGCGTACTGTTCCGGTCTGTCTAATAAATTTCAACATTTCAGATAGCTCTACTTCTTGTTAAAAAATGTATTTATTGATGTATGTACATTTTTACCTTCATACTCAACATGTTGCTTTAGAAGTACGACGCTTTTCAAATTTTCCTTCGAACTAGAAAAGTCTAGTTATAAAATGCGCCGTTTTTCAAACGTCTGCAAAAATGACGTCACACGGAAAAAGTAGGTACGTCTTTCCACCCGTCTGTCACGAAACCACACGTATCTCCAAAAAAATCCTTGCAGTTGTTACCTCCCTTATCAGTAAAATATAACAACCGTTTCGATTTTTTCGGGATTTACCTTGTAACTTATTATTTCAATTACATACAGCGGTTAGTTGTTTAGAAGTTGTCAGTTGCTTGCGGAAGAGCAACTTAGTAGGGTAAGGTGGGTGCAAAATGTCCATACGAGGTAAAAGGCCTACGCGAAAAATTCTGATTTCGTTAGATTTACCGTGCCACGCGATATTCCTTTTTCTGACGTCTTACGCAGCAGTGAATACCGCGAAAGATTTAAACATGTATCTTCTAATGTAACTTTTTAATTCTCATTTTTGTAATTTTACACTGTTTGTGTTACCGCTGATAAGTTAATTTTATAGTATTGCCTCGTACACCCTATATAAGGCCAGTGAAAATTAAAAAAATGGGGGGGGGGGGGGGGTGGAATGCACAGAAATAATTTGAGTGGATTTGTGTCATTTAAGGCATCACATTTAATATACTTAAAGTATAGGACAATCACACGGTGCAAAATGTGATTTTGGGGTAAAATGGTTGAAAATTTAAATAAGAACGGGAATTTCTGGAATTTGCCAATAACTATGTCAAATTTTGCTATAAAACTACCAGAATTACTATATTTAATAGATATTGCATACAGTACAAAATACCTAAAGTATAGAAACATTGTACTGCGTGAAATGTGATTTTTGGGGTAAAATTGAAAAAAATACAAAAAATGTGATTTTTGGGGTAAAACTTTAAAAAAAAACTCGCCAAAAACATGGGAAATTTTTGGAATTTGCCAATAACTATGTCAAATGTTGCAATAAAACTATCAGAATTACTTTATGTAATAGATATTATATTACAGTACATAATACTTAAAGTATAGAAACATTGTACTGAGTGAAATGTGATTTTTGGGGTAAAACCTTTAAAAAAATAACCAAAAACATGGGAATGTTTGGAATTTGCCAATAACTATGTCAAGTGATGCAATAAAACTACTAGAATTACTTTATGTAATAGATATTATATTGCAGTACAAAATACCTAAAGTAAAGAAACATTGTATCGTGTGAAATGTGATTTTTGGGATAAAACTTAAAAAAATAACAAACATTTGGAAATTTTTGGAATCTGTTAATATCCCGTTCAATTTAACTATAAATTTTTCAGAATAGTTATTTTTTAACTAATGCTATATTGCAAAATCAATACTTTAAATCAAAGAAACAGTTTATAATGCGGAATGTAATATTTATTTGAAAAATATATCAAAAAGAAGTAACGTAAAGTTGCAATTTCTGGTATATTTTGCCTATACCTGGATTAAAAAAAATAAACAATGAAAGTCACAGAAATGACATGAGCTACATGTTATCTTTCAATATAACATATGATAATATTATGCTATCATATCAAACAAGAAATGTGATTTTGAGGTAAAAAGTGCTGAAAACATAAATGGAAATGCTGATTTCCGGAAGTCATATTTATTTTGATCACAAAACAATTAAACAAGCCCAAAATATGCAACATTTTGATATTTCACGTTTTGTACTAAAAGTGAATTTGCACATATACTATATTTTCATAAAAGTGACTTAAACATTTTAACTTTGTAAAATATGTAATTGGTTCAAAAAGTTCACATGCATGACACAGTGTATTCAGTTAATTATAGAAGCAATAATGGTGTCTTAATGCAGCATCAGATATGCACAATGATTTGGTCATATGCCAAATCTGGGCTGATGGCAATCTCACAGCTGACTCCTTTGCATGTGAAGCAGGCTGAACTACATTCAAATCCAACATTCTTGTAGCTGCATGCTACTGTACGGCAGCCAATTTGACAAGTGCACCGTTCATTATGTGAGCAGGAGCTGGCGCACTTCCAGTTGACACTGGATATAGCTTGTTACCAACTTGTTCCCAACCCCTTTCTAGCGGGTCCAAATCATCATGTCCTTTCCAGTCCTGTATTTTAGAAATACCCACAAACTATGGTACATAGATGCATCAAACGTAGGTGGTAGTTTTTTTGGTCCACATTGATGTTATTGCAACCTTTTCAACAAACGTAAAAAAGCATACACTGTTCAAACTTTGCCCCGACTCCCCTTCATATATGCAAACTAACGCGTGTGCTCCTGACTGAGTTCTGGCCTCCTTGGAAACTAAATATGGTCTCAGATGAAAGATGTGTGTACAAATATGTTTTTTGATCATGCAATTCTTGGATGTGACACTTCGTCAAAAGTGTATGGTTTTGACAAATGGGTCGCACTGAAGTTTTTTGAAAAGAATCAGCTTTTTCGCAATGGGTCCACATATAGTTTTAAATGAGGCCAGAACACGATCAGGGTAACAAGCATTAGTTTGCATTTATATAGGTGAGTCTGGGCAAAGTTTGAACATTGTATGCCTTTCTACGTTTGTTGGAAAGGTTGCAAGACCTCAATTTAAGTGGATTTATGTTACAAATAAATATTACATTCCCCATCTTAAAATGTTTCTATAATTTATATTATTGATTTTGCAATATAACATTCGTTCAAAATTCCTGTTCTGAAAATTTTATAGTTAAAATGAACGGAAAATTTTCCGATTCCAAAATTCCCCATTTTTGGTTATTATTTTAGTTTTACCCCAAAAATAGCATTTCACACTATACGATGTTTCTGTACTTAAGTATTGGTAACGTAATATAATATCTATTAAATGCAGTAATTCTGGTAGTTTTTTGCAAAATTGGACATAGTTATAGGCAAATTAAATTCCCCCCTTTTTTTTACTTTTGCCCACCAAAATCACATTTCTCACGAAACAATGTTTCTATACTTTATGTTTTTTGTACTGTAATATTATATCTATTAAATACAGTAATTCGTGTAGTTTTATTGCATAATTTGACATAGTTTTGAAGGCAAATTCCAAAAATGCCCATTTTTATTTAAATTTTCAACCATTTTACCCCAAAAATAACATATTCGCATCGTAGGATTTTCATATACTTTTTTTTCCATACATGGCAGATATTAAACAATACAATAATGCCAAAATCATTTCTGTGCATTTTATCCCCTATATTTGCATTTTTTACAGCAGGGGCACTGGACTATAGGTGAAAGTAAGGTTTTGTGTAGTTTGCGTATGCCCCTGGGGTACAAACATTAAATGTAAACTTAGATATTATACTTGTGCTAAAATATATTTCATTAAGCTGCCAATTTAACGCAATATCAAACACCTAGTTGTTTAATTCCAACGACAGCTTTTCTCAGAAATGCTATTGCAGTTAATGCTAATTTAAATTTATTGGAGATAGAAATACACCTGAATATCGTCAGATCTATTTCTGTGAAAGCCGTTTTAAAGTATTAAGCAATCGTATAAGTGTGGTTTGGGTAGTTGTTCACGTATCAATCAAGCGTATTGCTCCTGATTATTAAGCGTAGTCACTCTTACCGACTTACACTTCAAGTTTTTTAGAGTAACCTCCCCTGATTATAAAGGGAGGTACTCTTATCGACTAATATTTAAGTGTAGCAGAGTAACCTCCCCTGATTGTAAAGGGAGGTAACTCTTATCGACTAATATTTAAGTGTAGCAGAGTAACCTCCCCTGATTGTAAAGGGAAGTCACTCTTACCGGCTTAAATTAAAGTTGTTCAGAGTGACCTCCCTGTTTCTAAAGGGAAGTCACTCATGCCGACTTAAATTTAAGTTTTGCATAATGACTTCCCCTGATTATAAAGGGATGTCACTCTTACGACTAATATTTAAGTGAAGCAGAGTAACCTCCCCTGATAGTAAAGGGAAGTCACTCTTACCGACTAATATTTAAGTTTTTTAGAGTAACCTCCCCTGATTATAAAGGGAGGTAACTCTTATCGACTAATATTTAAGTGTAGCAGAGTAACCTCCCCTGATTGTTAAGGGAGGTAACTCTTATCGACTAATATTTAAGTGTAGCAGAGTAAACTCCCCTGATTGTAAAGGGAGGTAACTCTTAGCGACTAATATTTAAGTGAAGCAGAGTAACCTCCCCTGATTGTAAAGGGAGGTCACTCTTTCCAACTAATATTTAAGTTTTTCAGAGTGACCTCCCCTGATTGTAAAGGGAAGTCACTCTTACCGACTAATATTTAAGTTTTTCAGAGTGACCTCCCCTAATTATAAAGGGAGGTAACTCTTATCGACTAATATTTAAGTGTAGCAGAGTAACCTCCCCTGATTGTAAAGGGAGGTCACTCTTTCCAACTAATATTTAAGTTTTTCAGAGTGACCTCCCCTGATTGTAAAGGGACGTCACTCTTACCGACTAATATTTAAGTTTTTCAGCGTGACCTCCCCTGATTATAAAGGGAGGTAACTCTTATCGACTAATATTTAAGTGTAGCAGAGTAACCTCCCCTGATTGTAAAGGGTGGTAACTCTTATCGACTAATATTTAAGTGTAGCAGAGTAACCTCCCCTGATTGTAAAGGGAAGTCACTCTTTCCAACTTATATTTAAGTTTTTCAGTGTGACCTCCAGTGATTGTAAAGGGAAGTCACTCTTACCGACTAATATTTAAGTTTTTCAGAGTGACCTTCCCTGATTGTAAAGGGAAGTCACTCTTACCGGCTTAAATTTAAGTTTTTCAGAGTGACCTCCCTGTTTCTAAAGGGAAGTCACTCATACCAACTTAAATTTTAGTTTTTCATAGTGACTTCCCCTGATTATAAAGGGATGTCACTCTTACGACTAATATTTAAGTGTAACAGAGTGACCTCCCCTGATTATTAAGGGATGTCACTCTTACCGACTGAAATTTAAGCTTTCAGAGTGACTTCCCCTGATTATAAAGGGATGTTACTCTTACCGACTAATATTAAGGTTTTTCAGACTTACCTCCCCTGATTTTTAAGGGAATTCACTCTTTCCGACTGATATTTAAGTTTAACAGAGTGACTTCCCATTGTTATCAAGGGAAGTCACTCATACCGACTTATATTTAAGTTTAACAGAGTGACCTCCCCTGATTGAAAATGGAAAACACTCTTACCGACTTATATTTAAGTTTAACAGACTGTCCTCCCCTGATTGTAAAGGGAAGTCACTCTTTCCGACTAATATTTAAGTTTTTCAGAGTGACTTCCCTTTATTATAAAAGGAAGTTACTCTTACCAACAAATATTTTAGTTTTTCAGACTGACTTCCCCTGATTATAAAGGAAAGTCACTCTTACCGACAATTATTAAAGTTTTTCAGAGTGACCTCCCTTTATTATAAAAATAAGTCACACTTACCGACTTCAATTTAAAGTTTGTTTTAGAGTGATCCTCATTTTTCAGTAATTATCGTTATTTTCCGGCATTTTTTGGTAATTATCGTTGTAAGCTGTAATTTTTCGGTAATTTCCATTACATTCCGGGGAATTTCGTTGGTCTCCGTTATTTTCTGGGAAACTCCGTTATTGTCCTTCATTAGGCCGGGAATCACTGTTATAGTCCGGCATTTTTGGCAATTTCCGTTACATTCCGGCAATTTTCGGTTATCTCCATTACTTTCCGGGATCCTCCGTTATTTTCGGCTTATTAAGCCAACACAGTTTTACGAAGTTCTTACTATCTTTGTTAGATCTGACTATTGTCTCAAACTGGTGCAGTACTCTCTGGGGTGGGTAAACATTTTCTTCATCAAAATCAACGTCACCTCACTCCTGTTTTCAGCCTCACCAATCACAAATCTATATAGTATGGTGGCATATTTCTGTCAGCAGTTAACGACTGAATTAACTAGATAATTATGTGGTTATCACGGTAAAGAAGCTAGATAACTATTAGGTTAACTAGATAAGTATCGTGATAAATTTCCATACCAGATAAATTGTCTACTTTTAGTTTATATTGATCCGAGTTAATTGATTTATTTTTCAACATGTTAAGCATTAGTTTATTTTACATACTGGAAGACATCATTATGTCTACGCCGTTTATTTTTTTCGGCGTAGCCATACTAACTTGGTTTCGCTATTTGCATATCAGTGTTTTGTAAACCAATCAAATCCTTGTAACCTTGGGGAATTGTTCGGTGTTGGAATTAAGAAGACTTTCTTGGTTTTATTTACCAATCGCGAACATTATATTGCTTTAATCAGATAAATCACTATGTGACAAGTTTATTAACATGAATATGTGAGCTCACGACTTATGCAACAAGTAATGATGAACTATATTGAAACATACTAATTATATGTCTATGACTATTCACACTACGAAGTTATCTTATCCAGTCTCCTACTAAGTGATCTCCCCTTACAGGTCCCGGTGTGTCTGTAGTATAGCGATATTGAATGACCGGCAGTCAGAACATTTAAGCATATTATACAACCAATTTTAACCTTCAGATTGCAACAAATTTGCATACTTCAAGTTGCGCTGATCATATTTTTAAAAGATATTTCTTGTAAATAGTGGATGTAATTATATCGAAATATCTATATAGATTAATAATTGAAAGTACACTGACCCACTGGAGAACATCTAGAAGAAATTTTATGAATACATTCGATCACTTCTTAAGTATTCGTGACATTTCTGGTTGAACCAAAGGCTATCAAGAATGAATATCAATGAATCGCAAACGTGCATGGCCTCGAAGAACGCATTTTATTAATCGTTGGTGATTAACATTAATTCTTCTAAACATTCCATGCTTTATCGGGTATAAACACGATTAGAAAAGCAAAAATCCGTCTTTTTATCAAGTGTTTTCCTCAGCCGTAAACGTCATCCGTACTTGTCTCTCCTCAGCCGGCAACGTCATCATTGCAAAATACCCTCTGCGGTAAACTTCATCATATTTGTGCATACCAGGGTCCCTTTGGAAGGATCAAACATCGGTTTAAGAGCACCGACAGACTTACAACTTGCTAGAATTGATCGTAAATGATATATAGAGTAAAACTATTCAATTATATCACAAAATGATTAAACTCAATATGCCAAATTTAAACAGACGATACAAGCTTTATTCCGCAACGATGTCGCTTTGTATTGTTTTTATAATTAATTTAGACATTCACCGTCGTTCAGACGATAAAAGATCCTATAGAAACGTCGAAATTACGAATTATTGGTAAGAAAATGAACACCACTACTCACCTGTCTGGAACGCTTCCCTCTGCCGAAGACACATCACTCGGCGGAATACAAATCAGGTTATACACTGTGGTATATAATGACTTTAATTGTGAACTCGCCAATGTACGGTCATGTATTCGTGATATGAGGGCACGTCTTATGAAATGCTTAGAAAATGACAGATGTCAACCTTTTCCAAAAGTTAACACTATGCCTAAAATGCTACGTAAAGGTGAAACAATTACATTTGTGTGTATGCGTAAATTACCTGGCGTTATAATTGAAAAGGTTTTAAGATGTGACAACAGCTTGTAATAATCTTTATTTTCTATGTACAGCTTCCAATAACAATGGAATATTGAGAAAGCTTTTGAAAATGTAATAACCACGTTTGTCACATTTTTCTGTCAAATTTTAAGATGGCCATGTGCACCTTTGTGTAATAATAGCTAGAGAGATTAATTGGCTCACATCCCTGTAAGTTACCCTACGACATTTCCTTATACATACTAACCAGTTTATCAAGTTTTGTTGTCATCACACTAACAATGGAGTTAGGCTACCGGCAACGCTTTTCACGTGCACCTCATGCATATTTCACCGAGCTGAATGTGTTCAAATGTTTTATGAAAACCTGTTGTCGAACGAAAATCCAAACGAAAGACATCACAAAAATTATTGAGTTTATTAAAACAGTTTATTAAAACAACTTTTTCAAACGAACAATGAGCTCGTTCTCGTTCAGCTTGAGGCAGGAGCAATAGACGCATATGTAGCGGGTTGTAACTTTAAATACTACGGTGTATGTATTTACACAAATATTGTAACGAAAGAACATGTTCTAATTCCATGAGATTCATCCAATGAATTGTTCATAGCATCTTCTTTTAAATGATACCATTTGGTTGGTTTGCCAAAAAGCAAGTTGATGCTTGCATGTCCATGTGCGCAAGACATAATCAAGACCAAGCCAAAGAAATAAGAACGGCAAAGTATGGTCGCGAGATTGAGCAAGAACACAGAAACGGTCCAAGTTGAAGGTTGTGAAAACTGGGACCGCGGGTCTGAGCGTTGAGACTTGAACTAAGTTCGATAAGGGCTCTGTCATGTGCGATTACGACGGCGAGCTGCTTGATAACAAATCGGAATTCACTGCCCTAACAATAGGTATATATTTCAGTTCGGGTTTGAGGGGCATAAATATTGGATTGACGCCGTTAGTCGGTGCGAGTGTCATAAACATATCAGATTCATAAAAGGCGGCCTGCTCAATTACAATTCCAAGAGCGGATCCGTAGTCCAGTGGTAATGCACTGGACTAGTAATCCAGGGATCGCAGATTCGATTCCCCGCTCCATCACTGACAGTACTAACAGTTTTTCGGACGAGACTTTAAAAACCGAGGTCCCGTTTATGATGCTTTACATCGAGCACGTACAAGAACCAGGGGTGCTTCTGGAACTGGGGCAGCTTCTGTATCATGCACTGTCCTCCAAAAATCTAAAAAATGACTAACATTCGTCCGGAGGAGTTGTCCATATGGGAAACCTGTGGCGACGGTAAATAAACGCAAATACAAAAAAAATACAATTCCAATGAAGCCAATCTTATTCCAAAACCGCGGCGTGTTGGTGGTAAGATACACCTTTTATTTGTTGCAAAACTCGACCTTTCAGTTGGAGAGCAATTGTTATTTGATAATCATTGCAAATTACACGATAATAAGTCTGATTTTGAAGAGTGAATGGGTCCATGAGCGTGTAATATAACTAATGCCATTATTTGGGCGCGACTTGCATCACCGGCGGGTGTACAACTGGTGCATACATAAGGTGAATATTTCGTTTGTGTATCGCTGGCAGATTGTCAAATCGTGTTTAATTAATTAATGGGCAGATGAACATTCTTTCGAGGGGAATCGCGTTCGCGCATCACTGGCGGATGGACACGGGCACCACTATACAGGGCATATTTCCTGAATCGCGTTTTAGTATCACCGACGGATGTACATCAGGTAGAACTCTAAGGTGATTCGCGTTTCAGTGTGCGTACATGTGTGTATGATGAATAGTTGTAGTGTGCATGTAGTGTGCATGGATGTGTGCGCGCGCATGTGTGTGTGTGTGAGAGGTCTACGACAAGAGCTAGGGCATTTGTTTACAGTGACCCTGAAAAGAGCAGTTTCTTATGGTGGCATATTAGTGACTGCCACCAGATAGCACGATAGCGTTCGCGAATTACTTCGTGTTAACCACTTTATTATTGCGATAATTATTTAGCTATCTAGTTAATGTTTGTGACGCATTTTCGGTAAGATAAATATCATAAGACTTGAAACAGGCTTGAAAGTGCCCATTCTATATATTGTCTGTCTAAGCTAAATTCACCACTTCCATCAATTTGAATACAATATACATTTGTATATATGTAAAAGGCCTCATCTCATTGATCAGTTTTCAGCAATATTGAACCAAGTCCAACACATCTTTAAAATTTAACCAATTTCTAATGTCAGCCTTGACAACATATATGTATCCGCCTCTGTACTCAGTATATACAATATATTATCATATAATTGTACCCAGGATGTGTGAATTCATTAACCCAAGTTAATAAACAGGGTAGTTACAGGATTTTTAGTTAGAGGGGGGGGGGCAAGAATTACAGATGGTGGTACATGGGGCAGTTATGGGGTTTTTGGACCAACAGCACTCTATTGCTTATTAGATTCTCCAAGAAAACTTCAAAATCTTGCTGAATGTATCACCATACTTAATACTAATGCATGTATAGTTACAGTATGTCTTAGGCAGGAGATGGTCACAATCCAAAAAGCCATTGAAAGAATGTTTTCAGGCAAAATTCAAGCAATTTTCAAAGAGTTATCATGACCAGCATCAAATTAAATGTTTAAGACCCGTGTCCGAACCCCTAAAAGCATCTGGTTATCTCTGTGTACACCATTAAACTGGATACATACCCGGTATGTATTATCACTATGTAAACGAATGAAATAAATACAAAAAACTCGTACAGTCAAACCTGTCTGTAAAGACCACCCATGGGAACAGCAAAATGTGGTCTTTGTTTACAGGTGGTCTCTATTAACAGATTAAATATCATTGAAAATGGTCTGATGGGAGATAAAATTGGTGGTCATTGCAGACAGGTTTTGCAATAGTGGTCTTTGTTCGCAGGTGGTCTTTAACACAGGTTTGACTGTATATGGCTGTGCCGTTACCATTGCTGACCTACTAACAAGACAGGGATATTCAATAAAAAAAACTTAGTGGACAAAAAATATATTTTAATGTTTTATAACACTACAATCTTTGTGATATGCCAAGTTGTATTTATAAACAAATATCGTACAAAATATGTGAGTCGATTTATAGTCCACTTGTAAAACTATAACAATAACATATTATGCATGTCAACAACAAAACCTGATACAATGTATGTTTGTAATCGAGACAGTGTTTGCATATTTTTTCCAGTATCCCAAGGATATCAAATACTGGGAAACCTCACTCAAAGACCACCTCAAAATTATTCTCACGGTCTTGTTATTTCTTCAACATCAACCACCTCCATAAGAAGACCTGATTTCAAGGGTCCCAAAGGTGGTCATATTATTGAGGTTTTACTGTAAATAAATACTTGATTGAAGCCTACAAAACGTTGGTGTAATTTATGAAGGAATTAACAATAAAACTATAACTGTCAAAAGAACAGCGATTTTGTTATCAGAATTTCACCAATTGATGACAATGTATTCTGTATTTGAACAACTTCAATCTGAATCGATATATGTTGACCATTATTTTGTCCAGTATCTATAACTGTAGACATTACTCCACAATGAATTGTCTATGTATGCTCCTGCTGAACAGCTGTAATCCAGATTAGAATATTTTGTAAACAATAATATGTGCCTTATATAAATATATATAATATACAAGTATAGTGCTGTTTTATTAACTGCCAACGCATAAATATATAACTCGGACCATTACATTTCAAAATACTAACAGGTATATTGAAATATTCGTGATTGTCTGAAATTTTGGCAGAGAAAAAGCTGCTGTGGTGATTTGATAGAAAAGTAAACCAAATGGCAGTAATAGATTTACGCACAAGAGCATTGGTCGGTCCTGTAAGTTCATACACCTGTTCGTGGTCAATCTAACAGCACTATACCATAGCAAGAACAAGTTTGGAAAGAACTTTATTTTCCTGGTTATTTATGTCACATAAAGAATAAAGTAACATATAAACATTAAATATATGCAAAGGCTGTGAACAATGATAGGTATACACAATGCAAAATGAACACAACATCTTGTGATGAAAGTAAACACATATATCAATACCAAATCAAAGATCAACTATTGTCCAACAGCCATATTAAATCAACATAATATGTTACAGACTTTGTGATTGGATATTAATTGACCCATTCAAATGAATTTCTAGATGAATATTCAATCAAAAGATCTGTAACATATGTATCAATGTGAATTACAGGAAAAGGTAAGAGGAAGCAAACAATTTGTCAAATAATAATTTGCATAATTTAGTTCATTAAATTTACAACCATTAAATATATAAATACATGCAGTCAAAATATGGTGAAATTGAATTGGTCACTTTTACATCGTAGGAATGTTAGACATAGTATGTATACTTATTTCACACACTCTGACTTCATGACATTGCATAATGCACAATAAATGTAGCAAGTAACATGAAGCTGTATATTTTGTAAATATATATACCCCGGTAACAGCAGCCAAGATAAAATATAACAAGAAATATTTTGAAAAAAGATGGTCAGGTCGGTGCAATTTGAAGGTTAAGATTGTTAACATAATAAAATGCCGAGATGTTAGGATAGCTGGTCCCTCCACGTCCAAAATGGATTTCGGTAAATTCACTGAAATTCATTGGATTTCAGTAAGGTAACGTACCCTTATCGAAAGGTTAACCAATCCCCATCAAGGTTACAAATGTTGTTCGGATTGAAGAGAATTTGGTATAGTGGTTAACGTAAGATTCGACACTGATATGTAAATAGCAAAGCCATATTTGTACGGCTGCGCAAAAAAATAATTTCAATATAAAAATCACATGGGTCTCAATTTAGTTACACTTTAATTACTAATGAATGAACAAATTGTTTGGTGGAATTTGGTTTTATAATCTCTTAATTGGACCTTTCCATATACACTAGCAGTTTTGGAGTTAATTAAATTGAAATATAAGTGCTTTGACAAATCAAGAGAATAACATATACTGAAATTTGTTCAACAACAATAAGAGACAATACGTAAAATAAACACCACGTATTTACAAAAACAACAAAATCATACATATACACATACCACTCTGTAAACAATGCAATCATTTTACAACATTTTACAATGTTGACAATCTTACACTCCAGGTATAAACCCAACTCGATAAGGCTTTCATTATCGATTTATCCATTATATCGGGTATAGGGTGGGCAGGTTGTTTAAATCATATTTTCAATAATGAACGGATGAATAGGTTGTATACAACACCCCTATAATCAATATTTAGGTAAACACGACAATGAAAGAAATAGCGAATTGGAGTTATAAGTGAAAACATGTTGCCTGTCTGTTTCTACTTCCTGATAACTGATAAAAACAAATAAAGCTAGAATCTAGCGAACACGGTCTGTTTACAGCAACGCCTGTTGTAAAATCAGAAATCTTCAAGATGGATTGATTTTTGCAAGATCGTCATATTGGCAAAAATAAATGCTCGCTAACTACTGTAACGTAAATTTTATCACAAAACTGATAACCGGAACGCATGAACAATCATCCTCAAGAAACAATTTTATAAATTTCAATTTGCAAAATATTAGCCATGCAAAAATATCCCAAGTTACAGTATAAAAAAATTGAAATCAGCAATCTAAAAAAGACAAATTTTGCATCTCTGCCTCACTTATGTTTATCTTTCAACAGCTAAATTACTGATATAAATAAACTTATACACCACATACCAATCAAACATCACAACATTGTACAATCAAACCAGTAAAGTTACTTTGAAAGTGAATCATCAGGACGGGAAATATACTAAAACCACAAACAATTTCTTGGTTTCTTGTAACAGTCGTTCAACCATTCATTAAAACATTGTCTACAGTTTCATACAACAGGAAAACAAAAAAAGTCTGATATACTACAGACTGTCAGTTCTTATTGCAGTCAGTACAAAAAGAACCTCAAATTATATTAACACCTAACATACACCGATTCCATAATTTGTAAGCATTCAATCAAAATTTAATTTGTCTTGAGACGAACACTGCTAGCATTTCAGAAGTATCAATTAAAATCGCAGAGTATTAATAGTTCAAACACAACTGGCGACAGGTCATTCCATTGACCAATAGTAATTAGATTTTAGTAGTAAATACAATTAAATCATTACTCTTGGTTGAATAATCCAATTTATTTATTTAAAAACCTTAGACAAACAGCCCTTAGATTACTGCAATCTCTTCAAAAGGACAGATCTATTCTGGTAAACATTTGTGATTCTTTTTGTACTGATTGTAAAATCAAACAGGAAAATGTTGTTGTATCACTGTGATAAGTGACGTGTTAAAAATATTCATAAGGATTCTTGCTGGTTCTCTTCGAGTCACGTTTTGATTCTTCAGCATTTCTACTGTGTAAAAATGATGGATTATCGTGACTGTCGTCGTTTTCCTTCTCTGTTTTATCCGTTAGAGGCTTCTTTGGCTCATCCAACTGCAAGCAAATGAAGCACATCGTAAGAACACATGTCAAACAACTAAAATATTGACTGTTTCAATACCATTCAAAAGCCTAAAACGAAAAAGGAGGTATGTCAGGTATATTTCACTATTACAAGTATTAGATACAAAAATCTAGATTCTATACCCATCAAATATAACTCTTGAGTACAAGTCTTGTATTTGAGAGTCTTGTTTTCAAATGATACGTCACAACAGGTAAGCAGGGTTTTCAAATACTACATCACCACAGGTTAGCAGGGTTTTCATATGATACGACACCACAGGTTAGCAGGGTTTTCATATGATACGTCACCCCAAGTTAGCAGGGTTTTCATATGATACGTCACCCCAAGTTAGCAGGGTTTTCATATGATACGCCACTACAAGTTAGCAAGGTTTTCAAATGATATGTCACCACAATTAAGTTAGCAGAATTTTCAAATGATACGTCACCCCAAGTTAGCAGGGTTATCATATGATACGCCACTACAAGTTAGCAAGGTTTTCAAATGATATGTCACCACAATTAAGTTAGCAGGATTTTCAAATGATACGTCACCACAGTTTAGCAGGATTTTCAAAATTAAGATACATCGTAAATGCTATATACTATAATTATGCATTTTCAAGGCATTTCAATGTATATATTTATTCCTGGTGTAAATATTTTAAAGATAAATAGACTATTTCATTTCATGTATATGAAACAACAGGTCAAGAAACACATTGAATATTCTCAATCTAAAAGCACAATACAAAACATTGCAAATTTCTTTGTTAATTATAACATTAACTCATAAAGCTTGACCACATCGAATCTGATTCGTGTCCTTTTGTACAACGGTGTGAAGTTAGCAGTAATAGCAGTAATAGTCACAGCAGTAGTAGTAATAGCAGTAACAGCTGTAACAGCTGTAATAGTCACAGCAGTAGTAGTAATAGCAGTAACAGCTGTAATAGTCACAGCAGTAGTAGTAATAGCAGTAACAGCTGGTCCTGCTGGAAGAGGAAGCAATATTACTGCTATTACTTTTGTAAATCAATGATAATGGTCATAGCTAAAGTGCAGTTATAGGCCTATTCTGTAATGTTATTACTAGTAGTAAAATGCAGTTTTACCCTTCATGTTATTGCTAGGAGCAGTACACCGCTCTCACTCATGTCCCTCTTATTGCTTGTAGTATCAACAATGAGTCTCAATCTGGCTAGAAATACTATCTGCTTTGATGCTTATTACTGCTAGTATCATTGATTTACAACATTTACAGCAGAAATATTGCTATCTATTCCAGCAGTACCAGCAATATTACTGCTGTTACTTCTGTTGCTGCTATTACTGCTAACTTTACACCAGTCTTTTGTACAGAAAAACAGCAAGATAGTTTTAAGCTGAAGCAAATATTTCCAGGAGATTGTCATGAGTTCTCTCCCTTTATACATATACTGTAGAAGGGATAAAGGGAGAGAACTTGTGACAATCTCCTGTGCTCATAAATATACAGCTTACAAATTGTTTGAAATATATAGAGCGAAGAGTGGACAGCAAGACCTTACATGGAAATAGTTATTGCAAATAAATCTATTAAACTCAAATTCATGGGCCGCAAAATATGCATAACTTACAAAACTAGCCACACAATGAATACATTAAGGCATATAATGCAATTGCAACCAGCATGCAACACAGAGGAAGTCACAAGACAAGAAATGTTGACTCAGAAAAGCTGAATGGAGTCTAGACTGTAATATAACACATGTATACAAAGAACTGTAATATAACACACACATGTATATATCAAGAACTGTATATATAACACACATGAATATAAAAAACTGTATATAACACACGTATATATGTATAAAGAACTGTAATATAACACATGTTTATAACTAACTGTAATATAACACATATAAATTATTAAAGAACTGTATATAGAACACATGTATACATGTATAAAGAACTGTATATATAACACATATATATATATAAAGAACTGTATGTATATAACACATATATATATTAAGAACTGTATGTATACAACACATGTACAAATGTATAAAGAACTGTATTATAACACATGTATAAAGAACTGTTTGTATATAACACATGTATAAAGAACTGTTTGTATATAACACATGTATAAAGAACTGTTTGTATATAACACATGTATAAATGTATAAAGAACTGTATTATAACAAATGTATAAAGAACTGTTTGTATATAACACATGTATAAATGTATAAAGAACTGTTTGTATATAACACATGTATAAAGAACTGTTTGTATATAACACATGTATAAATGTATAAAGAACTGTAAATATAACACATGTATAAAGAACTGTTTGTATATAACACATGTATACATGTATAAAGAACTGTATGTACGAGGTATGTCCAAAAAGTTCGTTTAAGGTAAGACCACTCTAATACTCATCTTCAAGAATCTTAACTAAACTGTTTCCATGAGTTTCTCAATATCATAAGACAACTAAATGCAAAATATTACAAAGTTTTATCGTGCCGTTTTAAAGATTTTCAAGTTTTAAGATTAAACCGACTTGCTTTGAGAGGTCAAAAATTCCACTCATGTTCTTCATGCATAAAATATATTTTTTTAGTTCAAAATGAGACTTTTTTATCATCTGTTTGTGTTATTCTTAAAAAGAAAGTGCTATTGATATCATAAGGAAAAGAAATAAAAAATAATATGCTTTGTAAAAAATATAGGTGGTACTTCATATGCATACACCCTCCTGTAAATGACGTAATTTTTTAAGTCACAATAAGAAATGCCAATTTTCAAGGTAGCATAATCATACATAATAATATTAGTACTCTAATATAATAGACATCAAAATCATCCTCAACACCTCTTTAACAAAATATAACAAAATGAAAAACTTTTACCGTCCAGTTTTGCTTTGATAACATCTTGTAATATGTATCAAATTTTACCGTGCAGAATTATCAAAATTTGGCGAAATATGGCATTTTTTTGGGAAAAAATTGATATAATTTATATTTTATAATTTTATATCAGTTTCCTTGTCAAAAAAGTCAGTAAGACAAGAATTTTTTTTCTTAACAGATAAAGTAACACAATTTTTTTATGGCGCGATGAGGATCGCAGAAGTTATTATTTTGACATATGCGGCAATAATGTAGTGGCGTCATTTCCTGCAATTTTTAACGCCGTCAGTTGTATAACGTGCTGTAGGCAAACGAACTTCGCACCGCACTTGTTTTTGATTTCGATATAAAAAATGGCGTCTTTTTATGCCGAAGAACAGCAAACTATTATTAAAACGTGCGTTTCATTGCATAAAACTGCCACAGACACTATAAAAACATTACATAGAACCGCAGGATATTCGTCAGTTTCCCGTTCGCTTGTATACAAAGTAGCATCCACGTTTTTCAAGTGGGTGGCTATCCAACAAGAACGACGCCAAAGTCATTACGTTGGTGGAGGAAATCGTTATGTTTCAATGCATAAAAAGGGAGCTTGAAGAATTTGTTCTCATGTCAATTATGTTGTTCGATCATTTGAAAAACAATGGTATGACACAATTACCAGAAGTGGGTGCGGCGTAACCAAAAGGCATTGAACACGTAAGGCGTCTATTTCGAAAAATTATAAGTGAATTGTGACGTTAACGTCAATGTAACGTTGTGACCTGCGCCGCATATCCTACAGTGACTGTAGTGCATCTTGCATTATTTTGTAATTGTTTTATGTAACTCCATACAATTTTGTATAACGTATTGCAAATGGTTTGTGAATGGAGTGATATATTTATATTTTTGTTATCAGCATCATTTTTCTTAAAATTGAAGGTGTCCACAAACTTTTTGGACATACCTCATATATAACACATGTATACATGTATAAAGAATTGTATATATAACACATATATATAAAGAACTGTCATATAACACATATATATATAAAGAACTGTATGTATATAACACATGTATACATGTATAAAGAATTGTATATATAACACATATATATAAAGAACTGTTTGTATATAACACATGTATACATGTATAAAGAATTGTATATATAACACATATATATAAAGACCTGTTTGTATATAACACATGTATACATGTATAAAGAATTGTATATATAACACATATATATAAAGACCTGTTTGTATATAACACATTTATAGATGTATAAAGAATTGTATATATAACACATATATATAAAGAACTGTATGTATATAACACATGCATACATGTATAAAGAATTGTATATATAACACATATATATATAAAGAACTGTATGTATATAACACATGCATACATGTATAAAGAATTGTATACATAACACATATATATAAAGAACTGTCATATAACACATGTATACATGTATAAAGAATTGTATACATAACACATATATATAAAGAACTGTCATATAACACATGTATACATGTATAAAGAATTGTATACATAACACATGTATATAAAGAACTGTCATATAACACATGTATACATGTATAATGAATTGTATATATAACACATATATATAAAGAACTGTCATATAACACATGTATACATGTATAAAGAATTGTATACATAACACATATATATAAAGAACTGTCATATAACACATGTATACATGTATAAAGAATTGTATACATAACACATATATATAAAGAACTGTCATATAACACATGTATACATGTATAAAGAATTGTATACATAACACATATATATAAAGAACTGTCATATAACACATGTATACATGTATAAAGAATTGTATACATAACACATATATATAAAGAACTGTCATATAACACATGTATAAAAAGAGCTGTATGTATATAACACATGCATATAAAGAACTGTATGTATTTCATGCATACATTTGAAGAAAAGTAGATTCAGAATACATGTTCCAGAATATATATATATATAAAAGGCAGAGAATTTCCAGATATAAACTGCTATCTCACCCTTAGAACAATGTGGCAGTATCATCTATGTATGCGTAATTATGCTGCAAGATGAAAATCATGCAGAAAATAAGCTAATTTCTACGATCATGAAACTAATTCACCACTTCGATGCGTCAAATTAACCTCTTTTCAAGCAGTTGTTAACTCTCGGTAGCAAGCAAACATCATTAATTAAAATTTAGAGTAAAAGTCATTAATAGTAGTATCATAATATGACTCAGAATTACAAAATACAAAATTCATACAAATTAAAATTGAAAATTGTATCGCAATTTTCAATATATTATCAGATAATTTATCGGAGCATTTGATATTTCATACCATTTTAGCAAAATACCTTATTCTGGTATTGCACATAATTAGAGCCAAGTTTTCAAAACAATCAGTCTAAAAAGTAATGAAATATTCCCATTGAAGTTTAGTGAAAGGTACCCGCAGCACACTGTAAAAGGCGATATTTACTCGAGAATGTTTGTGCCAAACCGTGAAGTGGTCAGCCAATTAAAACGTGTTTTGTGAAACTTTTACCAAAAAGACATAGCAAACACTCAAACAGTATTCTCAATGAATTTTGAATGGACAATACTTGATTTTGACCAGCTTCTACACTAGTTTGCAGTTGTCCGAGTTAATTTTGTGTTTTGTCCAATTGTAGACAAACTTAAACATTGTATTTGATACTTTTAACAGTTTAAAAACATTCAGTTCTGTTTATTTCCAGGTTTGAAAGGCTGATAAAATCTTGCACAACAACAATAGGTGACTATTATTATGTTTTAGGGATAACAATTCTAATATTGCCTTCTCAGGAACACTATGATTACATATACAGTAAAACCTCACTAGTAAGACCACCCTTGGGACCCTTGAAAACTGGTCTTCTTATTGAGGTGGTCTTAATGAGGTTGAATAAAGAGCAAAACAGTAAAAATGGACTTGAAAATTGTGTTCTTAATTTTGAGGTGGTTTTATAATTGAGGTGGTCTTTAGGTGAGGTTTTATTGTAATGTGAACCATAGTGTACACAGGACGTGTTAAAAGCATTTATGCTTTTTTGAAAGAATGATGTCCCAGTGCAAGGATACAGATGTAAGTATATCACAGAATTCTGAAATCATACTACGGATAGTATCTACCACCCAATAGTTTTACTGTATAGTATTGTTTGCTTTGTACGGCAGTTTTAGTATACTATTAAGCATGAGAATAATCTTCCATTGCGCAAGCACATTTTTCTGATCATGGCAGACACATGCTTGCAGTGCAGCGCCCCAGACAGAAAGTAATATAGACTGATTATAGCCATAGTTGTGAAGCCATTTGACATGCATGTTATGTAAAGATTCAATTGGTTCAAGCATTCATCAGTACTTATGAAAGGATATTTACACTAAAACATGATGAAATATTGATGCATTGAACAGGAGATTGTCCCAATTTCTGTCCTTTTATCCAATCTAGAGTTTTACATATTCTATAGAAGTGGCAAAGGGAAAGAACTCTATGTGGGTTAAAGAGAAAGAACTTGCGACAATCATGAGTGGTGTATTGTCATAAAGCACAGGACCATAATTATTATAATCATGTGACCAGCAAGACATAGTACAGAAGCCAGCATAATAAACGGTATAAAACTGACAGACATGTCATGATTTCCATACCTTTCCTATATCGCTACTTGCAGAACTTTCATAGACATTCTGCGTCACTTTTGGACGAGGAATGCTGAATGTCGTGTTCTCTGAATCATCAATAGGAAAGTCCTTAGATCTTGCTGTCGGCTGTAAGTCATAATCTGTATCATAATCTAACCCAGATAGTGGGCTACTGGAGTACCTACTGTACTTATGTTTATGTCGCCTGTAAATACAAGACAATATACATGTACAAATAAAGATAAAGGTAAGCTTTATTTAACATCGCATATAATCAACAAGTAACATGAGCTACAAAGCCCGTGTGCGACCAACAAGGTATCCACTAACAGATGCTTACCTGGGCTTATTTATCTCCTGATACTACCCTTTATATACTGATCGAGTGCCTAGCAAGGGAGCTACCAGTACCATTTTTCAGGTCTTTGGTATGACACAGCCAGGGATCGAACCTAAGACCTCCTGCACTCAAACAGCCACTCTACCAACTGAGCTAATGAGGCGGTATATAAATACATCTGTGTCATGTACACTGTATATTACAGTAAAACCTCAATAATAATTATTGAGGTGGTCTTAATATTGAGGTTGAATAAAGAGTAAAACAGTGAAAATGGACTTCAAAATTGTTTTCTTAATTTTGAGGTGGTCCATTTATTGAGGTGGTCTTACTTTCAATATATGGACAATAGATAGTTCCCACATTTACAATATTTACCTCCCTTGTTCTGAATAATCAGCCATACTGATAGACAAAATTCCTTCAAGTTTATAGGGAAATATAATGAAAACAATGATAAAATAATCAGATAGATAAAACAGTAACTTCTTCATCATGCTCATGTGGGCAGTTGGCTCAGAAAGTTGAAGAATAAGTGGTTGTCACATGCAAATTATCTTGGTATTTTCTCAATAAGCGCATATTTGGGAATAACTCCTATAAGTGCTTATCTGTTTTGCCTATCAAAATTACTGATGATTAAGAACAAGGGAGGTAAATATTGTAGGTGTGGGAACTATCTATACTCATGTGGCAAAGATTAATGAGTGCTAGTTTCATGTTGTCTAACAATATCAGAACCAAGTTACAAAGTACAGTTAAACCTCAATAATAAGACCACCCTTGGAACACTTGAAAACTGGTCTTCTTATTGAGTGGTCTTAATAATGAGGTTGAATAAAGAGCAAAATATGAAAATTGACATGAAAATTGTGTTCTTAATTTCGAGGTGGTCTTATTATTGAAGTGGTCTGTAGCTGAGGTTTTACTGTATATTATTTGTAATAAGTTTTGTAAGAGAATAAGTCACCTGTACATGCCACACATGAAACACAGCAGAATAAAACATATGGCTCCGACACTGGCTCCAACTGCAATGGCTATTATCTTCAACTCTAAAAATGACAATAAGATAGGGTCACTTTATATTTTGTTTGGAGAAAAATGTTTGAAAAATCCTTGTGACGTGACTGTATACTAGAAAACAATACATGAAAATGCCTATATATGCACTCAAACATATTAATTTTTAGCTCCTCGTGCAAGTTAGTACCCAAGCACACACGAGATTGTCACGAATTCTCTCCCTTTATTCATTCTAGAGTTCTCTCCCTCTATCCCTTATATTTTATATGTATACAAAGTACTATATAGAAGGGATAACGGGAGAGAACTCTAGATGGGATAAAGGAAGAGAACTCTAGAAGGGATAAAGGGAGAGAACTCTAACAGGGATAAAGGGAGATAATTTGTGACACAATCTCCTGTGCCCCAGCATTACCAGTAACGTTAAGAACATAATACAAGTAGTATTAAAAGAATTAGTTTATTTAATGTAACAAGAGATATTTGTAAAACATTTTGCCCCCCTGTGACCTTAATCTTTGACCCCAAAATCAATAGGGTTCCTCTGCTTCCCAAGATAAATGTGTGGATCAAGTTTGAAGATGATAGGTCAAGGGGATCTTGAGTTATTGATCGGAAATGAAAAGGTTACGGACTGACGATTGGACCAACTGACATACTGACCTGTGCAAACCAATATGCACTCTCTTCTTTGAAAGGGGGCATAATAATAAAAAACTTTGTGATAAAATTGCTTCAAGGCAATTGATACATGTACAATGTTATATACCATAGTACAAAGAATGGAGTAACTAGAACACATACTTTCTGCTTCAGAATTTTTCTCCTCACAATTTGTTCCAGACCACAAATCATTACACCTGGAAATAAACACATATAACATGAATAAAACATTTCATTACACCTTGACATAAACACATATAACATGAATAAAACATATCGATCATTACACCTTGAAATAAACACATATAACATGAATAAAACATATCGATCATTACACCTGGAAATAAACACATATAACATGAATATAACATATCATTACACCTGGAAATAAACACATATAACATGAATAAAACATATCATTACACCTTGAAATAAACACATATAACATGAATAAAACATATCATTACACCTTGAAATAAACACATATAACATGAATAAAACATATTGATCATTACACCTTGAAATAAACACATATAACATGAATAAAACATATTGATCATTACACCTTGAAATAAACACATATAACATGAACAAAACATATTGAGGTTACTCAGATACCTTCGCTAGAATTCAATTGGGCAAACAAAAGCGTATAATCTGTCTACTATAGTGCCATTTTTCTGCCACCAGATAACTACTTAATTAACTAGATACTCAACACTTATCTAAAATAGATTGGCAGGTAAGTGGTGGCAGTTGTGGGCACTATCAGACAATTTTTCGTGTTAAGATATTTATCTGGTATGAAAACTTATCACGATACTTATCTAGTTAACCATATAATTATCTTGTTAATTAAGTAGTTATCTAGTATCTAGTTTCTTTAACGTGAGAACCACATAATTATCTTGTTAATTAAGTAGTTATCTGGTAGCAGAAATGTGCCACCATTGTCTACTATTTTCAGGAATTTTAAACTTGGATATACTGACATAAGGTGGAGTAAAAACAACCCTGGATGGAATACACAAATACTCAGTCAAAACATCACTACAAACTATCACCTCACCAGGGGTGGTATTCATGAAATATCTTAAGGTTAACCTTAAGATTGCCCTTATCCTTATTTTCTTTTCTTAGTTAAAGATAAGGAAATCCTTAATCAGTGCCACTTACGCATTTCCTTAGCACAGGAAAGTCTTTTCATTAAGGTAAATATTAATTTCATCTAAGAAAATTGGACACTTCCTTATCTTTTAAGGAAAAAGGTCTGACTGCACTTAGATACAGAGATGTACAAAGTACTACCAGTCTGGTGTGCCCCTTACTGCAGTATTGGCCAACAAGGCAAGTATTGGTACAAAGGTTTAAGCACATCCGGTCATGTAACCATTTATACTGGCATCATGGCATCCCTCTATGTATATATGTAGTACGAATTTGCTACTACAATTAGAAACATGTGCAAAAACTAGTGGTTATTGAACAATCTTGTGACAAATGGAACATACCAAATCCAACATAACAGGTAAGTGGCAATTTCAATTCTGGTATTGTAAAGGCATTCACCATAGTGTACTACATGTCCATGTTGAATCAATAGATAGGCCTTTAAATGATCCAATACTTTGAAGAGTACAACTTACTTGCATAAATACTGGTTTTCCTTATCACCATGGACACACGTGCCTCCATTCTGACAGGGATTAGACTGACACAGATCTGACATGAAAATATAATCATTGTGAAGTTAGCAGTAGTTGCAGTAATAACAACAGCAGCAATATCACCATGCCGACTGCTGCCGGCGCTACTAGCTGTAATACTGTTAAGTAGTAGTATACTACTGTCATAATATTATATAAATGTCACATGGCAGTGAGGGTATTATGAATATTGTCAAATCGAGAAACTGAAGATCATCTTAATTGAAGCGGAGAGTGATACATGTATTTTATTTTCGAGGGTTATGTCACACTCATTGCCATGTGATATTTATAATATTATGACAGTCATCATTTTTCAACTCCAATAGTAGTTGTTATATAAAACATATAAATAAAGATATATATTATATATACCGGTATATAATAAATATGTGATATATGCTCATATTACATACTAACAACCAGTTCATACTAACTTTTTCATTGTACGGAATGACATGGGATGCCCTCGACCCACTCATACCCATAGACAAGGAAAATAAATTCTCTCTCAAAAAAGAAGAGAAGATATTTTGATAATATTTTATTTTTGAAACAAGATAGGTCTGTTTAAATAGGAATTTAGCAAAAACCAAATGTTTGTAACCACTGCAAATCTCTTACCAACACACTCATCCTTGCCATTATTACTGTAGCCAGCAGGGCATGTACAAATGAAGCTGCCAGGGGTATTTGTGCAATTTCCAGCTTTACACACATCACCTTGGCATTCATCAATATCTGTATGAGAAAGAAATACATCATATCCATGTAACAATAAGTAGAGTACACTTTAGCACTGAATCTTCAATACAATATTTTGCTATAGATTTGACCTTTTAAATGAAAATTTGGCTAAAATATACTTAAATACAGAAAAATGATTTTATATGACCGAGTATTTCAGTCTCTTTGACGGAAAACATAGTCATTAAGGGTTTACATACAGTTCATTGAAATAAATGTTCAGCAGAAACAGAGTTAAAGAACAAGACATTTGACAAAGATGTGGGTCATGTGACCAAGATGTGGGTCATGTGACTGAGATGTGGGCCATGTGACTGAGATGTGGGTCATGTGACCAAGATAAGGGTCATGTGACTGAGAAGTGGGTCATGTGACAAAGATGCGGGTCATGTGACTAAATGACTTGGTTGAATAAACATGAATTTGGCATGTTTTATCTGTATCCCTCTATTTCAATATGGCAAAACATTTGATAACATAAGTTTAAACATATTCTGTTCAAAGTCAATACATTGTTCAGTAGAATGGATAAAAAACAATTGAAATCCAATTAAGTCAGAAAATGTCACACTATACTCAATTCTGTATATGATAACAGCCAATTATTTCAGTCTTACCTTTGCAGCTAGTGTACGGGTTTTCCCATGTTTTGAAACCAGATCTACATTTGCAGCTAACAGTACCATTTGATGATGTGCAATTCGTTGATATCTCATCACATTCCACGTTATCAGGGAACTTACAAATGCCACCATCAGCATCTGTAATAATAGATTTGGTCCTTGATAACTGTTATAATGTTAAATTGTTCATCGAATGCAGTGCAAGTATAAAATATTAAACTGATTGTTGTAACATATTTGTGTAGTTCAATTAACAGATACAAGCAAAGGAAATTGTCACAAGTTCTCTCCCTTTATCCCTTCCAGAGTTCTCTCCCTATCTTCCTTCTTTAGTATATGTATACAGTAAAACCTCAATAATAAGACACTTGAAAACTGGTCTTCTTATTGAGTTGTTCTTAATATTGAGGTTGAGTAAAGAGCAAAACAGTGAAAATGGACTGGGAAATTGTGTTCATAATTTTGAGTTGGTCTTATTATTGAGGTAGTCTTTAAGTGAGGCTGTACTGTATATAGTACTATATAGAATATAGAAGGGATAAAGGAGAGAACTCGTGACAATCTCTTGTGGATGCAGGTCACACTTATAACAGTTGGAAAGTTTAACAGAATGTAAGTCATTAAATGGCAAACATACCCGAGTACAGCATTGATTTGTCCACATTGATCTTTATATCCCATAAATCAGGAACCACATATCCCTTGTCTGCGGGTAAATTATCAAGATAGTCGTGTAACGTTTGTTTCATACCATCTGTATTTTTTGCAGCATTTTTATCTTCATGAACTATATAATCAGCCTTCCATTTTTGGAAACTGTCAATATTAGAAGCACGCCTTCTTCGTCTGTAATATACATGCATACTTCAAGAGTTTAGAATATGAAATACTAACAAAATGAAAACAAATTAGGAATACCAATCTTCATTAAATTATGATACTACAGTCAGACCTCGTTCATTTGAATTCATCGGGTACAAAATTTTATTTTGAATAATACATGGTTTCGAATAACCCATTTCAATTCGACTTGCGTTAGAAGATACATCGGGACCTGATATTTATTTTGGATGATACTCAGCAAAACTTCATAATACATGAATATTCATTAGCACTTCTCTACCAATGAAATGGATGATAACAAAAAAGAAGAAACCTCCTTTGAGAAGAGCTATCAGCAAATTCGACAAAATGGCAGCCTAACACAATTTGAAAGCTGCGGTCTCATTGGATCTCTCAGAGCCTCTATTTCATCTGTAACTCCTCGGCAATTTCTGTTTCTCACGAAGTGTGTGTCATGTGGCCAATCAAGCGGCTGGATTTCACCTCATCAATTATTCATGAGTACGAGAATTTACAATCAGGTTGCCCAGGGTATCATATATGTTATGAATAGTCTGGGTACTGAGGATGCTTTAACATGTACTACAAAATATTTTTGCATTTATATCTGCTGAATATTGAATGCAATATAACATTAATTATGATTATCAAGCTCTTCATTCTATACCATTTTGGGAACTGCAATTATTGCTGTTCCTAGGTGTACAATGTAATCTTTTTTAATGTTTTTCAATAATAACGACTTGGAATATCCTTTAATCTTTGTCATTTAAATGGAAGAGCAAATACATCACTTACCTATTGGTGGGCTCCTGATATATGCTTACTATCTCAATGAATGTAGGCGGCTTGAATATATCGCTTAGCTAGAATATACATAAAGCCATTATCAATAACCAATATGCTGTCATCTAATTACAATATATTCAAACATATTAACTTTTTTGTACAAATAAAATGTTTTTGAAAATGTATCATGTTGTAAACTGCAGAAACTGGACGAAAAAGAGAACACAATTTCTTTCAAATCAACACAACTGGTACTGAGATTTGTTTGGAAACATTTTTCACCATGAATTCCACATGGTTTCAAATACATTAAGCAAAGGCTTAATTAACAGTGAGCAATCCGATCTAGCAAACAAAAAAAATAATTGTCACACATTCAAACAATTTTATGTGTTCTATTCTATTGAAGGCTGGATGTGAAACTACTCTATATTCATAGGAATAGAGAAGGAAACAAGAGAAGTTGGTAAAACATTATGCCCCCTCATGTTTTTTTTGTCATAGTTATATTTTGTACAATTGCATAAGCAAGTCGAAAGTATGCTGCCTAAAATACATGCTGGAAATGTTTTTTGGTACAAAAGGGTTTCGTGGATGCTTATTTTGATAAGTGCCATTATTGGAAACAGTAACAACAGGTTGTTTGTTAACTGTAGGTAGTGAAAGAGCTCATCTCATGTATGTGATGAACTGACCTTAAATTTATATAGATAGTCAAGTACAATAGAAGTGCACAATTTGTCATACTGAACATTGCAATTAATGGGAGGTGTTATTATAGAATTGACCAATGACCTTGACCCTTCACCCCATGACCCCAACATCATTAGATTTTCTCAGCTACCAAAACAGAATGTGTGGACTACATTTGAGGATGATAGGTCAAGGGGTTGCTGAATTATTGATCTGAAACGATTTGAGAACAATTGACCCCTATGACCTTGACCGTTGAGCCCATGACCCCAAAATCATTAGGGTTCCTATGCTACCCAAGATAAATGTATGGACAAAGTCTGAGGATGATAGGTCAAGAGGTTCTTGAGTTATTGACCGGAAACCAAAAGGTTACGTACCGACCGACGGACATACCGACCGACCGACATGTGCAAACCAATATGCCCTCTCTTCTTCAAAGGGGTGCATAATAAACTTATTTGGCCTTCATTTCCGGTACTGTACTTAGAAATGCAAGTTAAATTGAGTATGAAAATATGACCATTCACTTATCCAGAAGTAAAACATAATCCAACGTAAGTGATCTTGAGTGACAACCACAGGATGTTGTGACGAGTTCTCCACCTTTATCCCTTCTAGCGTTCTCTCCCTTTACCCTTTCTATAGTATATGTATATAAAATATATAGTACTATATCATACACAAGTTCTCCATCTTAATCCCTTCTAGCGTTCTCTCCCTTTATTCTTTCTATAGCATATGTATAATATGAAATATATAGTACTATATCATACACAAGTTCTCCATCTTTATACCTTCTAGAGTTATCTCCCTTTATTCTTTCTATAGAATATGTATATAAATTATATAGTACTATATCATACACAAGTTCTCCATCTTTATGCCTTCTAGAGTTCTCTCCCTTAATCCCTTCTATAGCATATGTATATGAAATATATAGTACTATATCATACACAAGTTCTCCATCTTTATACCTTCTAGAGTTCTCTCCCTTTATTCTTTCTATAGAATATGTATATAACATATATAGTACTATATCATACACAAGTTCTCCATCTTTATATCTTCTAGAGTTCTCTCCCTTTATTCTTTCTATAGAATATGTATATAAAATATATAGTACTATATCATACACAAGTTCTCCATCTTTATATCTTCTAGAGTTCTCTCCCTTTATTCTTTCTATAGAATATGTATATAAAATATATAGTACTATATCATACACAAGTTCTCCATCTTTATATCTTCTAGAGTTCTCTCCCTTTATTCTTTCTATAGAATATGTATATAAAATATATAGTACTATATCATACACAAGTTCTCCATCTTTATATCTTCTAGAGTTCTCTCCCTTTATTCTTTCTATAGAATATGTATATAAAATATATAGTACTATATCATACACAAGTTCTCCATCTTTATATCTTCTAGAGTTCTCTCCCTTTATTCTTTCTATAGAATATGTATATAAAATATATAGTACTATATCATACACAAGTTCTCCATCTTTATATCTTCTAGAGTTCTCTCCCTTTATTCTTTCTATAGAATATGTATATAAAATATATAGTACTATATCATACACAAGTTCTCCATCTTTATGCCTTCTAGAGTTCTCTCCCTTTATTCTTTCTATAGAATATGTATATAAAATATATAGTACTATATCATACACAAGTTCTCCATCTTTATATCTTCTAGAGTTCTCTCCCTTTATTCTTTCTATAGAATATGTATATAAAATATATAGTACTATATCATACACAAGTTCTCCATCTTTATGCCTTCTAGAGTTCTCTGCCTTTATCCCTTCTAGAGTTCTCTGCCTTTATCGCTTCTATAGTAAATGTATATAAATATTATATACAAATGTAGTACTATATCATACACAAGTTCTCTTTCTTTATCCCTTCTAGATTTCTCTGCTTAAATTATACATATACTATAGTAGGGATAAAGGGAGAGAACTCATGACAATCTCCGGTGATTACAACTGGAAAAGTTTCAGTTTCACCAAATTTCTCGGCAATGTTAACTTACCAGCTCAAGAACCTTCTTCTCTATTTTAGACTTGTTGTTTTCTTTGATTTCAAACACCAGAACACCAGCGAACGAAATTTTATCTGGAAAAGAATTAACAAGTAAAATTGAGTTGAATTCACTGACACATATACATAACATATGCAATGGAAAAAGTGATGTGAATAATGAAATTATGAGCGAAAAGATCTTAGACAAAATATATTTATGAGATTTACAAAATTGGTAATCATCTGACTAATAAGCGCTGCATGCATAGCAAGATACAGTCAGATTCAAATTCATTGGGTCCGAAATTTTATTTCGAATAATACATGGTTTCGAAAAGCCCATTTCAATTTGATGTGGATAAGAAGATACATTGGGACCTAATATTTATTTCGGATGATACCGAGTATTTGAATAAAAGGTTGTTGAATAAACGAGGTCCAACTGTAGTTCAATAAAAATTAAATTCAGAGACTCATTGAATCTGCTTCTTTTTTGTATAAAACACAGCGTCTTTAGTTAGCGCATAGAAGTTTCTTGTGTGAGTTGGGTTTTAAATCCAACCAATTTGTTTTCAATTACATGGACTATTAGTAGATATAGTGATGTCAAACTAAGATACTGTACCATAGACACATGACATGATACCGTAACTAGTCATACTAACCCAAGGCCATGCTAACCAGACCTTGTTCTCCTTTTAAAATGTTGAACATAGACAAGGGAACTACTTTTACCATTTTTTACAATTCTAGATATGTTGAGGTTGAGACTCGAACCCACTATCTTCGAGCACTGAGTCAAACTCTCTAATATTGAGCTATAGATAGTTCACACATCTACAACATTTACCTCCCTTGTTCTTAATCATCAGTCATTTTGATAGGCATAACTGACAAGCCCATATATGAGTAATTTCCAAATATGTGATAATTGAGAAAATACCAAGAGAATTTGCAAGTGACAAGCACGTTTTCTTCAACTTTACTGAACCAACTGCCCACATCAGCTTAATTCATAAGCAATTTTTATGTATCAGATTCGTTTATCATCGTTTACGTTATATTCCCTACAAACTTTAAGGAAATTTGCCTATCAATATGGCCGACAATTCAGAACAAGGGAGGTAATTATTGTAAATGTGGAAACTAGCTATTGGATGGATTTTGAGTCTAAGTATAATACAGAAAACATTCTCACTCTTGTAACATGTTCCATTTCCATCTGATGCTAAGCCAGGTTGACATAAACACTCGTATGTACCGTCAGTATTATTGCAATAACGTAAGTTGCCACAAATTGTTTCATTCAAACATTCATCTACATCTGGAAAAGTATAAACAATATACAGTCAAACCTGTGTTAAAGACCACCTGCGAACAAAGACCACTATTGCAAAACCTGTCTGCAAAGACCACCAATTTTATCTCCCATCAGACCATTTTCATGATATTTAATCTGTTAATAGAGACCACCTGTAAACAAAGACCACATTTTGATGTTCCCATGGGTGGTCTTTACAGACAGGTTTGACTGTACAATTAAAGAAAGGATTTGGAGACATAATAATGGCATATTTACAACATATCAATAAAATCACTTATTAATTTTTTTAACATTAGTTTATTGCTCTTTTAATGATAAATTTGATGTCTTAAATTTGAATAATAAGTTGTAAAAGGCCAGAGAGGACAGATTTTTATCCACCTTACACTTCTAATTAGAATATGTTAGAAAAAGGAAAAAAGACAAACTCAAATTTGCGACATGTTTAGTATTAGATTAAATAATTCATGTGGCAAACTTTATTAACATTGTTTACTGGATATAAACGTACCAGAACGTTACAACATTTTGATATGTTAAGTACTTAATATGCCAAGTAGCACTCACATATATATACATCCACTGTAGAAGGGATAAAGGGAGAGCACTATAGAAGGGATAACGGGAGAGAACTTTAGAAGGGATAAAGGGAGAGAACTTACAACAATCTCATGTGGTAGCACTTACGTATAAAACTGTCGGTGATGTCAAGGGTAATATGAATAAGTTGGAAATTCTTATGCATTGTGCATGATAAACTGCCCTGTTAAAAACCTGAATTGCACCAGGGCCCTAGAAATCCACTAGCCCGACATCCTGGACAATTCTAATTGCCTATTCGGACTACCAACAGTTGAGTTAAACTTAGTCCGGCACAAGTCTGTTCTGCACTAATCCGTTTCCTATTCTATACTTGTATAACTAGCCTCCCATGTCGGACAAGTCAAAATTAACATGTACACTTGTCTGGAACTGCTGTATTGTAAATAATATTCTAGAGCCCTGGGTACAATTAAACCCCTGTAGTTGTGAGAGTACAATATTTACCTACCCATGCATTTATGTTGGTCACTATTGAGGTAATAACCATCTCTACAACTGCACTTGTACGATCCTAAGGTGTTAACACACTCTTGTTGACAGCCAGAAGTGTTTGTATAGCACTCGTTCTTATCTGTTCAATAAAAAAAGGAATATACCAAAAATTCTTGTCTAAAATCAATGTACCTCTATACCTAATGTTCACGTCACTTTATGCATTGTGATTTATGAATACAAAGGAAATGGTTTTCTTGCCTGTCACTGATTTCTTCATGCGTAAAAATGACTACAGGACTGGTGGTTTTTATTACATGCTTAACCCGTAGTACGTACTCAATGTTTAATCATGTACTGGTACCAAGTTTGAACAAAAATAGTAAATTAATTTACAGTCGGTCCTCATTCATTCAAATTCATTGGGTCCGAATATTTTTTTGGAATAATACATAGTTTCAAACTGCCCATTTCAATTTGATGTGTTTTAACTGATACAAATGTATTTATTTAAGGATGAAACCAAGTACAGTCAAACCTGTGGTAAAGACCACCTGCGAACAAAGACCACTATTGCAAAACCTGTCTGCAAAGACCACCAATTTTATCTCCCATCAGACCATTTCAATGATATTTAATCTGTTAATAGAGATCACCTGTAAACAAAGACCACATTTTACTGTTCCCATGGGTGGTCTTTACAGACAGGTTTGACTGTATTCAGATAGAAGGTTGTTGAATAAACGAGGTCCAACTGTACTTCAAACTTAAATGTTCACAGGCAGTTAAATATAACAATACATTTTCTCACAAATGTTTAATATTGTTTTGAACTTATTCATTTACAATGTTAAAAAGTAAATTGTAAATTTTACCATAGCATTTAGCTCCATCCTCGACATATCCCTTGGGGCATTTTCCGCATATGTTGCCTGTATTACTGCTGTTACATGTTACACCGGTAAAACATGGCTGTGTGTTACATTTATCAACTCTAATTTCGCAGAAATCGCCTTTTGTAAATTCAGAGCAGTTACAGCGAGCCCGGTAGAATTTTCCTGTAAATTACACTTATTCTATTACATCTACTTTAATTCATCAACTGATACAAAACTAAGCAACATCTTTCACAGAATTTTTCAACTAGATAGTATTGAATTGAACCTATAGTGACATCTGTGACCTGCAACATTTTCTTGAAATGACGTCACTTACAGAAGAGGTTGGAAATCCCACAGCTGCGCTCAATTATGATAAAAAATACATAGGCCACCTCAGGTAGCACCACCTCCTCATCTCCTCATTAAAATTAAAAAATTAATGAGAGTTGGATTAGAACTCATAGTAGTGAGAGGCAAGGGATGTCAGCCACCATAATCACCCCAAATTCATTTGCATCAAAAAACAACATTTTAATTCAATAAAATGTAGATTACCTTCAATTCCAAAACACAACTATAGAACACTTAATCATATGAGAGTTTAAAGTATGCTAATTCATACTAAAACTATGTGAGGTAAATATAACAAATGGAAGTAGGTGTGTCCTTCAAATAAGACAATGAAATACCTATGACTGGTCCATCCACAGAGAGAAAAGAGAAGTCACACTGTTCTTCCTTTTCACATCCACAATAATAAATACTTGGAGAATATTCAGATGACGCCTTCATATTGTCAGTAGCAACAAAACTTAAATTCATTGTCGTGTTGCGCAAAGAGTCGGTCACATTCCAAACAAATGATTTGTTAGCTGAAAATGAAGCAGACAAATTGATATACAGTAGAACCTAAATAATATGACCACCTTTGGGATCCTTTTATTGAGGTGGTCTTAATATTGAGTGTGAATAAAGACTAAACAGTGAAAATGGACTTGAAAATTGTATTCTTAATTTAGAGGTGGTCTTATTATTATTGAGGTAGTCTTGTCATATTATTGAGATGGCCTTATTATTGAGGTGGCCTTATTATTGAGGTGGCCTTATTATTGAGGTGGTCTTATTATTGAGGTGGTCTTATTATTGAGGTGGTCTTTAAGTGAGATATTACTGTAGCTTTAAGATTTTTCTTGTTTTCATAGTTCACAATGTTGAATTAATTTAATAATAAAAACAAAGTTGGCAATGCCTATGTACTCGTATCTAAAGCGTGAGAGGAAATATCACGTAAATGTGGATGTGGTCATGGACACAGAAAGCAATTATAGATTGATTTTGTGTTTGATTGAATGCGTAATTTTATACATACTGAAACTATATCGCGTTACACTTGTAGAAACAGTTAGTGTAGCATTAGGCAAATTAAAATGCAGTCGCAATGTTTTGTTGGCACTGTATCCAATATACACATGATCTGGTGAGACAAACGCTGGTGGTTTATGATCTGAAAGTATAGCATAAAAGATGTTTAATCCTCAGGTTATTAAATGATTGTCACTCATTTATAACCTAGGAAATAATTTGACTAAAATCATGGACATATAAACCATGGATTTGAAACAGGCTGATATCAGTGAAACAATAATGAAAAGTTTTTTACCCAAAAACCTTATTGCACTCTCAATAACTATCGTGAATTTCCACCGATTCATTGATCGGCGATAGTCGGCAATCACCGTTCAATACTATCTGTCCCTGATGATTATCACTTAAATGTCTGTTTAATTACCTTTTGATCTATGTTATTCTTAATTGTCGAGTGATTTAAAAATGTATTAATTAAGACTTCAGAAATCTGTAAATATGATGATTACGGCTGATCAAATTGTCAACTTCTCTCTATTGTGAAACAACATGGCGGACATCGCAAAATTTTTATCATGGGTTTGATCTCGGCAGAAAATCTCACCGGTTCAAGAGTTCAAGCATATCTTAACACACGCAGTAGGACGTTTCCAATCCATGGTTTATATGTCTGTGCTAAAATGATTTGCCTAAAACCAGGCTTAAAACTGACTATATTGTTGTGACGCATCAAGCAACTTTCACTCTATAAATATTTAAACAAACCCAATAACTAAGCCTTTAATAAAAGCTATGAAATAACAAACCTCAAATCTGTTTGAAAATATGTTATTCCAAATCATCTCCTTAAGTTCTGTTTCTTCTAAGTGAGGATTAATGTAAATATGCAGCATGATGAGGTATGTTAAGTATTTTCTTGGTCACTATTTATAATATTCATCACCTGCGACATCAGATAAATGAATTCTACTTACCAAGTTCCTTTTTCTCTTCAATTGCATGCTCTTGTGATTCTCTGGATGCTAAACCAACATTTATATCACATGATGCAGCAGTGTCCACAAGGCAGGCAAGATTTCCAATGCAAGAACTAGTATTAATATTTGATCCACATTTATCTAACAAATATGCTGTTAGGTTAGCCGCCATCTTCGAGATGTCAGCAATGAATACGGAAGGTACAATGGTCTTATTGTTGTAGTAAGCATACGATTGAGTAACACCAGTCGTGTTATAGGTGAAAAGTGATTCTTCCGGAGTGATCAGCCCTGAAAAACATCACAGGAGCTCAGTATTGATCACAAGAGATTATCACAGGTTCTTTCCCTTTACCCCTTCTAAAGTTCTCTCCCTTTATCCCTGCTATAGTTCACATATTCCATTGTATAAAACAACTTACCTCAATTGCAAATACGGTCAGACTTCGTTTATTTGATAACATTCTAACCAATAAAATAAATATCAGGTCCCGATGTCTTTTAGGCACATCAAATTGAAATGGGCTATTCAAAACCATGTAATATTCTAAATAAAACCTCACAAATTTGAATGAGCGAGGTATGACAGTAGTATATTTTATAGCAGAAATATGGTTAATTGATTCAATTAATATCAGGGTGGGTGAACACAAAATTTAAGCGAGGCAAAATGTTCTCCGATTTTTTTGTGGCACGCATTTCGACAAATCTATAGAGATCTATGTGTCGATATGCCGTCATCGATGCAACTGGATTTTGGATGACGATGTTTTAGGCTATTAAAAACTAGTTCTAACAAACAAAAACAGCCAAAATATGTACCGCTCTGTGATCGGCCGCCAGCTTTTCGATCCGCATACTAAACAAAAAAGTCACGTGTTCACCCACCCTGAATATTGTTATAGAAAAACCACAATACAATGAAAACAAGCTGTTGGTAAAATACAACAGGTTCCAGCTTTTTATAAACTTACATGTTTGTCCAAATTTCTGAAAAATATCTTGTTCCGAGGATGACGAACCAATTGCAGACGTTGCATTGGCTGGTTTTAGATCATCTGACGAGTCTCCATTATTGTTGCCTAGCAACCCTTGGCTGTCAGAGTATGGAGCAGTACGTGGTGCTGATACAACTATGTCCAGAATATCTCCTGCACCTATCTGATATTGTATAAATATATACAAAAAATAATTATTGCATTTACTTCGTTTACTTTTATATTAATTAATGTTTGGTCATCCTTAAAATATTGTTAACTCACAGTTACACGACTGACTCATGAAAAATGCCCCAACTTAATTGTTCAAGCTCATCAATGAAAAAAATGTTTTTGGTCGTTTAGCCATTACAGTACTAAACTAACAAACCTACCTACCCACTCATTGTTAAAATTCTGGGATGCATGTGACGTTTTCTGGAAATGATGTCACTTAAAGAAGAGATAAGAAATCGTACAGCTGCGCTTTATCTTTCATGTAATAATTGTTTTATCAGGTTAAATGTTAAGTTTGATCACCACGTTAATGTGCATTATACATGTATACCGAATAAATTAATCTATTCTTTAGAAATAATGATGGAGAAACCAAGCACAAAATGCGACATACAAAATTCATTTCATTGATCTACAATTAAATGTTTCACCATTATAATGGGCTTTCGAAACATACAATATACAGGCATAAGAATGCAAAATTTCAAAATCAGCTGAAAATTCGGCAAGGGGTCCAGGGGGCAGATGAAGCTCCTGACATCTAAGATGCCCAATAAAGGCTTAAATTGTCTCAAAAGCGGCACTTGCACTTGCATATATCACCAGATTATATGCAACTCAACCCTGAGGCTGTAATGTGTATAAAGGCTAAGTTATATTGTTGTACCTGTATGGCCATTCCTGATTTGGCAAGAATGATCAGTTTGTTGCTTTCATTAAACAACATCAGATCATTCAACTGAATATCTATGTTTGAATCAGGGAATGTGCTGTTCAAAATACCATTTGTGTATACATTGACTTTTATTGATTTCCTGTTCAGTAAAACTTCCACTGTGGTCCCATTATCAACCTAGATAAAACAAGTCACATCTATTAACACAAATCCAGTCTAGCAGATGGTCAGAATTTATAAAAGTCAAAGATTTTGAACAAAAAAATCACTATACCATAAACACTATCCATAATATAAGTACAGTCAAACCTGTGTTAAAGACCACCTGCGAATAAAGACCACTATTGCAAAACCTGTCTGCAAAGACCACTAATTTTATATCCCATCAGAACATTTTCAATGATATTTAATCTGTTAATAGAGACCACCTGTAAACAAAGATCACATTTTGCTGTTCCCATGGATCGTCTTTACAGACAGGTTTGACTGTATACCAATATTCAGAAATTTTGAAGCAATCTACTACATGGTCATCAGGTGAATGTTTTGAAGTAAGTTTAGCTGGAATGATTACAAACAATTGAAACGCTTATATCAGTGCTGTTAGATTGACTGCGAAACAGGTATAATGAACTTTCAGGACCGATCCATGTCAATGTAGGTGAGAAATGTTCTCGTGTGTAAACCTATTACTGCTGTTTGATTTACTTTTCTCAAACACAACTGCAGCTTTTCTCCGTCAAGCCTACGGACAAACACGAATATGTTGATACACCTATTTTGAAATGTAATGGTCCGGGTAATATATTCATTCGTTAGTGGATAATAAAACAGCACTGTAACAAATAATAAAATAATTCTTACCTTGATTGCAACACCAACAAATACTGTTGCATCTGTGTTATTCTGCCTGAACAATTCAGTCCTGACTTGAACTGTAATTCTTTAAATATAAACCATAACAGTATTATTGTCGCAAAGTCAGTGTGCATTATATCCACAGGAAATTGGCTCCCTTGATCCCTTATAGTACTATACATGTATATATACTCCACCCCATTAAAAACGCAACTAAAAATTGTCCTCGTCAGCACAGTGACATATAAAGAAATAATTATATTATAATTCTTAAACATAATTTCCTAAACTTAATCAATTATGAAATATGAATACTAGGGCCATAGTTTAATTTCTTTTTGATGAATGATTTACACATTTGTAACAATATAACACATTTAACAAAATGAAGACTAATTGATTGCATTTTAATGGCTTTAAGTATATATATATTATAGAATGAATAAAGGGAGATAACTCTAGAATGGATCAAGGGACAGAACTCCTGACAATCTCCTGTGATCATATCCATTGAATACATCATTGTCTTATTTCTGCATAATATTTTTAATTTAGTGCATTTTCAATTGCTATACAAAACTGTTTGTAAACGCTATTTACATAAAATATCATGTATCAACATGAACCGAAGTTATAATCATTTATTTACTTAAAAATCAACAACACGCGTCACATCTAAAACACATCCATGTATATTGTAGTTTTAAAGCAGTATTGTTAAAATGTAGAACTAAAACAATTTTGCATAATTGTAAAGATATATTTTAACTTGAATCTCCTGGGCAATTTACGGGTACTGTAGGGGCAAAACTATTGAGAGCCCTCGAGTAATCACATTGCATGCTGAGTGGGCCTTCAGGAATTTTCCAAGGGTTTTGGACCCATAGGGACACCAAATAGCCCGTGGCTGAAAGTTGAGCATGCACAACTTTCATGCCTTAGTCATATGAGACCTAGGGATGGTCCCGGGCTCAGGGGATGTAGGGAACCATACAGGCCTATGGTCCGTGGGAAGTCCATATGACAAGAGGCTTCATGTTACTGAGGCATTACTCTTAAAGAAATGTATAACTTACTTTTGTGTTTTGTTTGTTTTGAATAGCGTGTATTCCCCACGTCCATTGAATGCATAGTTAAGTCCATCTAGTGTAGTTATATGTGGATCTCCCCACGATGGAGCTGTTGAGTATGATAATAAAAACATTTCAGTGGTGTACCAATTTTTATGTAATGAATTTGTAACGTGCCGAGCAAAAATATAAATTTAAAGAAACTTTCTACTATTTTAATATACTTCAGACTTTAGATCCGACTATAATATAAGACATAATTTTCCTCAAGCTACTTAGCTTATTCATTAAACAAACTGAATTACTGGGTCGGAATATTTCTATAATTATAGCTATAACTTCCAGCTATAAACTAAAACACATAAAATCAACCCAAGACATCACAAATATATGTAAAAACCTTTTTCATATTAGACAAGTAATGCAATTTTTGCTAATGAGAATATCTGCTGAATATGACATACTTTGCAATAATAAAGACATTGAACTTTCTTTGAAGAAGACGTTGTTATCACTGAAGAACTCCTGGCATAACCTGTTGAATGGGATGATTTCTCACAGGAAAACAAGTATAAAATCAAAGTGCTGAAAGCACTTACCTTGTTCGGTATTGAACACTGGTTCTGTATTCAACACTTCCAGAATCAAAGAAACTACAAATCATTATTTCAATTGTTGAACCATTAAATTTAATAGCACAGTAAAGATGGTTGTCTTACATTTCATACTTACCCCAGGAAGGTGGACTGTATGTGGAACATGTGTCCGAAGGATTCTGATCATAAAACATAAAACAGTTAGAATTTCTAGAGTCGCAACACTTGTTATGTGCTTCTGTAATGTCAGATGATGATTTCATGTCCAGATAGCCACCATTTGGATAACCTTTGAGTAAGTATCCTGCTGATCTACAAATAAATCAGATAACATTAGTCATTGCAATTGTAGTCAATAAGCAAAAGTTGCCAAAATGTGGTTTTGAAATTATTAACTTGTATACACTGAACAAACTTTCTAATTGGTCACTAGGGTTTTTGTTGATATTTTCCAAGCCATGAATAAAAATCAAACAACGGAAGAACAATAGTAAACGTAATTTATTTGTTCAACTTTTCTGAAATAATTAATCCACTTGGACGCTGAGATGAAATTTACGACCGAACAACAACAACAACCCTAAAATTGAAAGTCATGAATCAGTAATATATGGTATGTTATCTTCAATAAAACTGAAGTGACCAATTAGAAATTTTGCTCAGTGTATTTCGGTAAGGAAATCGTTGCATGTTTAGTTGATATATCTGGAGTACCCTAGTCACGGCCAACTAGTACCATGTAGTTTTCAGAAATTTACCTTTATTGTCCTTGTGGTGATGGTGACTGGTGAAGCTAGTATTAGGTATAATTAAAACAGACACACATGTAGACAAAATTACATGTGCTTTAAATGTAATTCATTTCAGAACAATAACTATAAAGGTACAACCATCAAGATATATGTCACTCCTTTTGTTTGGTAGTCATATGATCCTTAGGTCCATAAGATGATTTTTTTTGGAAAATAATTTAACTGCCTGTGCCTTTTCATTGGGAAAATAGGTACAATAAATCCCAAATTTGGGAAAACAAGGTAATGGTTGTTTTGCTTATAAAAATAACTTTTCAGCTGTGGCTGGTGTTTGTTATATATATGAGGTGATGTAAGAGCAAGGATTCTTTTATAAAAGGTTAAATACACAAAAACCTGACTTAATAAAAAGAAATTGCGTCAGAGGGGGGATAATGAACAAATAATTGGGGGAAAATTATGATTTTTGGGAAAAATTATGATTTTTGGGAAAAATTATGATTTTTGGGAAAATAGACACTTTTTGATTTGGGGAAACAGCCTATATTCGGCAGTTAAATTGACCGAAAAAATCAGTGATAATATATACATGTATTCCATACATTTTAATCAAAACAATTATAGTTGGACCTCGTTTATTCAACAACCTTCTATCCGAATATGTGATATCATCCGATGTATCTTCTTGTGCACGTTTAATTGAAATGGGCTATTCGAAACCTTGTATTATTCGAAATACAATTTTTGACATGATAAATTGGAATGAAAGAGGCCCAACTGTATTACCAATGTTCATGTTATGGAGTGAAAGTGAAAGTGAAGAAGTGAAGTATTCTATAGAGCTTGTGAAACAGCAATTACATCTGAAAGTACATTGTTGTCATTGGCACAAAAGTATTTAATAACTTACGCATAATTACACCTCTGTATGATACCAGCAGCACCACTCGAGAATCTAGTGATGTAAGACCGTACGGTGGCCATTGAGGTACCGCGTTTGAACCTTCTATCCAGTTTAACTTGTCTTTCATCGCATGGACAAGGTTCTATGGTATCATGGGAGCTCGAGACTGTTGTTTGCATCTTTGTGATTGCATTTTGACATTCTATCTTACTTATCCAGTCTGAATTATCAGCTGTTACATTGAACACCCATCTACCTTTTAGATGACCTTTATTATACAAAAAGAAATATATGAATTTATAATACCGATTACATTGTATAAAAGCCGTTTCACCAGGAATAACAGTTAACTCACCTAGCACTTAATCATGACATTCAAACCAGATTTATTGACACTAAATGTGGAATTTACAACACCTGTCATTGATAAGTAGACTTTGTATTAGTACTTTGGTCACATTTACATGTCATACATTATGGCTCGACTTTCAGATCAAACTAGTAATATATTTTATTACATATATAAATAAAGTAACAACGTATATGGACAATGTGAGGGCAATATCTATGCTCATGTGACCTGGTGTGCCGAATATCGGATATTTGGCATATTTCCGGAGTGACATCGTTGTTTAGCACGGGAAACATCAACGCTTGGAAAAGAAACATTAAACAGACAGCCAACGTTCAAATACTTGATCCGACTGTTGGGATTTAGAAGTTGACATTTGTAATTAAAGATTGTCAAAGTCTGTGTGATAGACAAGGGTCTATTTTCAAACATTCGTTACAAACTAAATCTATAGAGCTATAGATATAGTTTACTTGCATATCTTTATGTTTTCTGGTAACATTAAGCAACTCTACAATGTCGAACATATGCAATAAAAAGGTTAAAAAACAGGACTGGTGTGCCTTATGATGATATTGGCATACTAGATTGAAATTTGCCCTCGGGCAATACCCTCCTAGTACGCCAATATCACCTGGAAATTAAGACTACCTCATTAAGAAGTCCTTGTCTCTTAAGTGGACCAGTTTTCAAGTTTTCTTCCATATTTTGAATAGAAAATAAGACCACCTCACAAGACCAACTCTCTTTGGAACCATTGATGGTCTTATCATCTAGCTTTCTCAGTATAAGCAATATGTATTATGTATTTTTGGGGGCATTGGCTAGCACTGGCCACCAAAATCCTAAAGTTGGTATCATCATATCTTCGTTGTTTGCAGTCCAACATTTTAAGATGTCATTCTTAAACTCAAACTAAAGCTTAGGTGACTGATAAAATTACACATATTATATGGTAAAATTGTATTAAAGTATTACTACTTCAACAAACTAGCATGTATGTTGAAAACAATTTTTTTATACATATACACTAAAGGTTACAGATGGCAATGTTAAGGATGTTTTGTACCTGATGAGCCTTGCTTGTTAACTTCTGTAAAGTTGTTTGAGCCGAATTGTATAGTACCATTAAACATGTCGTCTGACAATCCAACTACAACAGTTTTATCCTTAGTCGGAGTCCATGAAAACTGGTCCTGGTCATAGTTGAACATGATCAATGTCTGTGTACCCACTGTGCTGATTACTGCCTGGAAATCAGCTCTCTGTAAAAATAATAATACATGATCAATGTCTGTGTACCCACTGTGCTGATTACTGCCTGGAAATCAGCTCTCTGTAAAAAGAATGATACATGATCAATGTCTGTGTACCCACTGTGCTGATTACTGCCTGGAAATCAGCTCTCTGTAAAAAGAATGATACATGATCAATGTCTGTGTACCCACTGTGCTGATTACTGCCTGGAAACCAGCTCTCTGTAAAAAGAATGATACATGATCAATGTCTGTGTACCCACTGTGCTGATTACTGCCTGGAAATCAGCTCTCTGTAAAAAGAATAATACATGATCAATGTCTGTGTACCCACTGTGCTGATTACTGCCTGGAAATCAGCTCTCTGTAAAAAGAATGATACATGATCAATGTCTGTGTACCCACTGTGCTGATTACTGCCTGGAAATCAGCTCTCTGTAAAAAGAATGATACATGATCAATGTCTGTGTACCCACTGTGCTGATTACTGCCTGGAAATCAGCTCTCTGTCAAAAGAATAATACAATATCCTGCACAGTGGTCTCCCTTGGCAAGGACATAGATCTCTGCCACAGGTGTTTATCATGAGTTTTCTCCCTTTATCCATTCTACAGTACATAATGCTCCATGCAGCAGTTATCTTCCCTTGCAGTACAGCAATAACCCTGATGACTAAAAGGGGAGATCACTGCGTATGATATTTGATAATCTAGAAGGAATAAAGGGAGAGAACTCATGACAATCACCCGTGATCTCTGCCATCACAAACATTTAAGCAGACTTCTGTTATTTCAGGCTTAATATCTCTTAATTATATAAATGAGATATTGACAACGTTCTGGTTATAATACACAGAAATAAGGCTAACGTAGGTGGTTAAATCGATGATGAAATTGACACAATAAATGAACAACCTTCTTTTAAGTTATATTGTAAAACCTCAATAATACAACCACCTTTGGGACCCTTGAAAACTGGTCTTTTTATTGAAGTGGTCTTAATATTGAGGTTGAATAAAGTGCAAAACATTGAAAATTGACTTGAAAAGAGTGTTCTTAATATTGAGGTGGTCTTATTATTGAGGTGGTCGTTAGGCGAGGTTTTACTGTACATATACCTATACTATACAAATATATCTGTAAATGTTATATCCATCATCTATGTAGCATAGTATGATAAATATATACTTACTGACATATTAGGAAATTCTTAATTTCTGGTAACTGTAATGCGCATCAAATGGATTCATAAGATAAATATGTTGACAAAGTTTAACAAAAAACACATATTGATTGTTTCCCCCTTTTACAAAATTTACCTCCCTTGTTCTGAATTGTCGGCCATAGTGAAAGGCAAATTCCCTTATAGTTTGTAGGGACCACATGTATAATGTAAACAATGTTAAACTAATCAAATATGATAAAAAAAACTTATTCAAAAGCTCATGTGGGTAGTTGGCTCAGTAAGTTGAAGAAAAAGTGGTTGTCACAAGCAAATTCTCTTGGTATTTTCTCAATTATCACATACTTGGAAATTACTCCTATAAAGGCTTATCAGTTTTGCCTATCAAAATGGCTGATGCGGGAGGAAAATAGTGTAGATGTTGGAACTGTCTATTCATATAAAACAGATATACATGTAACATAATATAAATGTAAGTACTTGGTTTCCATTTTGACTGACTGGATAAGGAACAGCTTGCTTCCATGTAACTAATATACTTTGGCTGAAATGAGAAGTACATTGTACATGAATATGTTTGAATCATTCACATAAGAATCTGCATGTAAATGCTATTGAAGTATTTTAAGTTCTGATTCTATAAATATCATCATATATTATAATATTACTTAAAACAATAGCTTACACATAACACAGGACGCATTTTGTTATATACAGTTGGACCTTGTTTATTTGACAACTCTCTATCTGAATACAGTCAAACCTGTGTTAAAGACCACCTGCGAACAAAGACCACTATTGCAAAACCTGTCTGCAAAGACCACCAATCTCCCATCAGACCATTTTCAATGATATTTAATCTGATAATAGAGACCACCTGTAAACATTTTGGTCTTTACAGACAGGTTTGACTGTATTTGGTATCATTCAAAATAAATTATCAGGCTCCGATGTTTCTTCTTTAAGGCACATCAAATTGAGATGGACTATTCAAAACAATGTATTTTTTAAAATGAAACTTCGGGCCCGATGAAGGAGACGATCAACTGTATATTGAAAAATAGAAGTAACAAAAATGACACATTAGCATGATATGCAGCCCCTAATTTGATCAAGGTTCTGATGTATGCAAACACATGTAGCAAGTATTTCAGAGTCAATCTTTAGGATTTGTGTTACCATCGTATCTGTCTGTTGCATGTTTTCACTCCAAAAAGAAAATCTTTTTGTAATGTTTAGTTTGTAATCGTACAGGTACATTATATCAAAATGATCGAAATTATTTATTCGCATGTTTTTTTATACCTTACAGCCTGTGTCTGATTAAGTGCTTCTTGAATTACTTCAAGCGTGGCATTGTCTGTAATGATCTGGACAGAGACCCCTGACCCATCAGCTGTTGTCTCTATGTCCGCCCACAGTGGAGCAATAATAGGAAAGTTAAACTTATCCCAAGAATCACTCGGTGGATATTTCTGTGATAAACGATGTCCAAGTGTTATGTATCCATTCATACTGACCTGGAAAATAAGTAATCAAGTTTTATAACCTATAGATAGTTCCCACATCTACAATATTTACCTCCCTTGTTCAGAATAGTCAGCAATCGTGATAGGCAAAACTGATAAGCCCTTATAAGAATAATTCCTAAATATTTGATGATTGAGAAAATACCAAGAGATTTTGCATGTGACAACCACTTTTTCTTTAACTTACTGAGCCAACTGCCCACATGAGCATAATGAATAAGTCATTATTTTTATATCTGATTATTTTATCATTGTTTACATTATATTGCCTATAAACTTCAAGGAAATTTGCCTATCAATATGGCCGACAATTCAGAACAAGGGAGGAAAATATTGTAAATGTGGGAACTATCTATACTATCACAGCTTTAATGTCCATATCATGATACACCAAGGTTCGAGCAGGTTGCAGAACATTTCTGAGGTATTATAACAACATCATTTCAAGAAACTATAGAATCTATTTACACAGGAGTTGAAAAATAAAAGTACTGAATTATATCATTGTAATGTCAAGCTATATTGAAGCACATCTTCATTTCATTTTACAGACATTTATCATTTGTCTAGAATTCTTTTTTTGAGAATATAATTATTTTCAAAAGGAAATTGAGATATTCTTGAAATGGTTACTATTAGATACAACTAGAGTTTTGTCCAATAACATGTGAAGTCCCAGTAATGACATAGTTACAAAAAAACATCACTAATAAGAACCATTAATGTATAACCGACTGAAAATATCATATTTACCATATTACTAACAGACAAAACTTGTAAAACAGCCTGATTGTTAAAAAACTTTAAATGTTTTTAGATTTTATGATGTACATGACTTTTTTTGTACAAACATCATTTTACAACAAATATGTATCTATACATTATGAGTTCATTCTTTGTTAATGCATGTTTATTGATGTTTTAACTATAGGATATATATTTTCAGCGCTGCCGTACTAACATGTTTTTGCTATTTGCATATCAATGATGTGTAAACCAATCAAATCTTATGTTAACCACCAAGGCAATTTCTCTTCAATTGAACGTTTGTGGCCTTGACGTGGACTGGTTAACTTTTCGATAAAGGGCACGTTACCTAATCGAAATCCACTGAATTTCGGTGAATTTATTGAAATCTGGAGTAACCAGTAATTGTAACATCTCAGCATTTTTTTATGCTGCACTACGAATCTTAACCTTCAAATTGCGCCGACCATCTTTTTTCAAGATATTTATTGTTTATTGTTTGTTTAGGTAAACAAATAAACAAAAAAAGAGCATCATATACATGCATTACCTTAATGCCAAAAGCGCTTCTAATGTATACTTACAGGGACAACACTGATTGCTGAGCATCAGTTGTACTTACATATAAAGTCCTGTATGGTTTGCCGTAGTAATACACATCCTTTGGAACTGACACAGGACCTATTACATTATCATCACCATGTTCGAATGTCCCACTTGTCTGAATCAACACCTCCTCTGTTCAGGAAGGAATATGAAAGAAATAGTTATTTGATAATGAAATATTTTCGTGCACTTGTCGGAGAAAAAAGCCTCAATTATGTTTTGAGTGGAAAGTTAACAAAATAACAACTAGAGATTTACGCACAAGAGCATTTACTTACCTAAATTGACATGGATCAGTCCTGAAAGTTCATACACCTGTTCGCGGCCAATCGAACAGCACTTCACACAGTATTAGTGTAAAATAATCTGGCCCCAATCTCTCAAAGCATCTCATAGTGAAATCTCAGCTCAATATTGAGATTTGGCTCAAATCTCAATTTGCATCTTTTGAAATGTTTTGAATCTCAATCTCATACTTTCATTTTATGACATAGATTATTCAGTTCAGAAAAATCTCAAAGATTTGAGACAATATTTGAGCCGAGATTTCTCTCAGATTGAGATGCTTCGGAGATTTGGGCCAGGCAACATTCGGTGTAACTTTATATGAATAACTTATCAAAAAAATACAATGCAAGGATAATGTATGTAAAAGTTAGGACACACTTGAATAAAAAGAATTTAAATTTTTTGATCATATTTTAAGTATCTTCTCTACTAAAAATATGTTTTTAAGATAGCTTATGTGTAGTTGGTGAATGGTAATACTTACGGATACATTTGGCATGTCCACCTCGGTACCCTTGTTTACACATACAAGTGTAACTTCCATTTGTATTGGTACAATCAGCATATAAATCACAAGGCTTTGGACTTGAGGAACACTCGTCAATATCTTAAATATTAAACAGTGTAATCATAAATGTTTAATTGTAATACAGTACAGTCGGACCTCGTTTATTAGACAACCTTCTATCCGAATACTTGGTACCATCCGAAATAAATACGAGGTCCCGATGTATTTTCTTAGACATGTGGAATTCAAATGGACTAATCAAAATTATGTATTATTCAAACTGAAGTTTCGGACACAATGGATTTGAATGAATGAGGTTCGACTGTATTTCAAGTTGACATTTTATATATATTTTACAAACAACAGCGGAATGCTGGAAATTATATACAACTTCATTTTGCTGCATTTGTCTTTATTAAAAATTTTATCAAACGTGCCTCAATGAAATTGAAAAAAGTGAAGATACAGTAAAACCTCAAAAATAAGACCACCAATGGGACCTTTAAAAAATGGTCTTAATATCGAGTTGGTTTTATCATTGAGGTTGAATAAAGAACAAAACAGTGAAAATGGACATGAAAAGTGTGTTCTTAATTTTTAGGTGGTCTTTTTATTGAGGTGGTCTTTAAGTCAGGTTTTACTGTAGATTAATTAAACTACATGTTGCACTCGGTAGTCATTTGAAATTGTTTTTAGCAATTACACTCACACATTTGGTGTATGTATACATGATGGATACATCTTCTGGCACAACCACATTCTTTTGATACATGATTCATGCTTAATAATGTTATTATTTTATTTGAGTGTCTGTTGATAAGTAAATGAAAATTTGAAAATAAATATTGTCAGACATCCTGATGTTAATACATGATGAACTTGTACAATTTATAGTTTATGGGTGTGTGTGAATGATTGTTTGTTTGTGCGTGTGTGTTTTGGTTGTTTGTCTTGTTAATAGAAGGCCATATTGTAAATAAGATGTACAAATTAATTGTTAACCTTAATACGTTACCTTCTGAAAATAAAGAATTTATTATTATTATCATTATTCATGCTTAGTTTTCTCAAATATAAGTACATTGTAGTACTGTACCTCAAATAACTTTTCTGTTCATTCATACCTTCTATCTATTTGTAATATATTGTAATAATTTGTCTATCAATCTGTTTTACAATGTAGTAGACATTGCACTTATTTTCTTGTTTTTAAACTTGTATTAAATTGTGTGTATCACAGGAGATTGTCTACCTTTACCTTTATCCTGTCTAGAGTTCTCTCCCTTTATCCCTTTGATAGTATAATTTAGAATGGATAAAGGGAGAGAACTCGTGACAATCTCCTGTGGCCTGTATCTATTGTATACATAATAATTAATAAATTCCTTACTAACCTTCACTGCAATCATATCCGAACCAGCCTTCCTTACAAATACATCTATAACTTCCCGGTGTGTTGAAGCAATCGGCATCATTTTTGCAAAGTGATGTATTTGAACATTCATTTATATCTGTAAGTAGACGATATAATATTTTTTTACAAAATATGAAAATGACAATATTCACTTAAAATAAATGTTCCATTTCTTTGAACAGACATCAGAATGTATAGATATGCAAATTGATGCCTATTTTTGTTCAACGTGTATTCCTACCATAATCATTAAAACAACTGCTATATTATTATAAATACAAGCAACATATAACCAGATCTTGGTATTCAATGCATTACAAATATCTGTATTATATGGAATGCAGAATCTACATAAACTCAAATATTTGAAAAGCTCTTCAATAATTTGGAGAGCTCTCCAACTCAATTGAAGAGAACTAGGCTACACATTGAATATCTTGTGATGAAGCTAAACTAGACTATCTACATATAAATAAAGAAGCAGACATTTCACTTCCACCTCTTGATATGTTTACATATGTATATGTATATGAATATGAATATGTATATGAATATGTATATGAATATGTATATGAATATGTATAAGAATATGTATATGAATATGTACATGAATATGTATATGAATATTTATAATACTGCAAAGAAAAATCCAGTAATTTCATTGGTTTAAAAGGCTCGCGTATAGGATTCTATATACACGGCGCTGACAGGGTATATGACGTCCGAACTCATTTCCCCTTCATGCGCCTCATGACCATTTTCGCTGACGGCTCGACTCGAAAACTTTTATCTCTAGATGCCTGCAAGTTACTAGAAATTGACAATTGATATTCACACATGATTCAATAAATATTGAACAGATTACATGTGTGCTAGTATTAATATTCAAAACGATAGATTTTTTAAGGTTTGAGCAAAATTCAGTTCGATAAAGTCCATGAGATCAGATGCTTGAAAATAAAAATGAGAGTGCAAGCGCGCGCTTAACCATGTGTATTGAGGTACCTTACGGGGTAATGCAATTAATTTTTAGGCAATATAACGTGCGAGTGAAATAAAAATATTTGATCTACTGTGAGCAAGTAATTCCCGATATATTTTAAAAGGAAAACGTTTTAATTACTGATATTATACATTACTAAAACACTCTAAACAATTTTATGAACCAAAAAACAGCAAAAATGCACAGATCTAATTCATAGATCTAGAGGTAGGCATTGAAACATCGCTTGTTTAGATAAATTCTTATGAAAACACGGATTTGCAGTATTATAAATTTGTTATACTGGTTGTTGACAGGGTATATGTGATTCATATAACCCGAGGCGTTTGGCACACAGACAGGTTATATTCCCCCATATACCCTGTCAACAACCTGTATAACTAATAGTATATGAATATGTATATGAATATGAAGAAGACGACTCACCATTGCAAGTTCTTCCATCCCCTTCAAAGCCCGATTTACACGTGCAGTTGTAAGAACCCTCTGTGTCGGTACAGTTTGCATTTCTGTGGCATTTATCTGTTTGTTTTTCACATTCATCAATATCTATCAAGAGAAAGTATGCATGAAAAGATGATAAACCCATGGAACGGCCCCATAGTGGAGATGTAAACGTCATCAAGTACACCTTTGGGATAATTTAAAGGTTTGATATTATTGGTAACACAAACTTGGTCTTTAGAGAGCTTTGGAAAAGTTCTGTATTGCACATAAGGCAACCATATTTCCTAAGCAAATTAAATTTGATGGAAAGGAGAAATTCAATCTTATATAATTTTAGAAATCTGGTTATGATAACCATCCACTATGAAATTATTGAGTTACTTAGATTCATGGCTGTCTATTCAGCCCACGTAGCACAGTAGGTACCGGTAGTGAGCTCGACTGCTAACATGGTTCATACAGAACTTCTCCAGTACTACAGTACTGTTCAAGGAGTAGGCATCAAATTCAAGGAATTTTCAAGACTGTGCGAACTCTGGTTGTAAATTTGTTCCCCAGGCATGATGTACGATGTTCTTCCATGAAAATTTGACAGAAGATAATGCATCCAAAGTCATTTGTCCTCCACCTCGTAACTCTGATTTATGGTGGAAGTGGTCAGTTGCAGATGAGCAGGCTTGTACTGGGCCCGGGATTATAATAGACACTCAAGGGACCGACACATATAACTGAGATACTGTTGAGAAATGGCGTAAAACCCCAATACAAACAAGGACCAACACAATACATACGTGGCAATTTCGATTCCCTGCCTGTGATATTTGTATGGATGGTTTTGAAGTATTTCAAAAAACACGTTAGCAATGATAGGCAATCCTCATTAATTTGGTCAGTTAAACGCCTAACATAGGTGGAATATTATTTGAAAAACGACTTTGAAAATTTGTAAAAACCTATATTATAAGATTTCGACATCTCCAATATAACAAATTACAGTAAAACCTCAACAATAAGACCACCTTTGGGACCCTTGAAAATTGGTCTTATTATTGAGGTGGTCTTAATATTGAGGTCGAATAAAGAGCAAAACAGTCATAATGGACTTAAAAATTGTGGTCTCAGTTTTTGAGGTGGTCTTATTATTGAGGTGGTTGTTAGGTGAGGTGTAACTGTAACTGTAACTCCCTTACTTATTGTACAGTTTTTGTCTCCCTCCCATCCAACAGCACATTCACATGTGTAATCATTTATACCATCTTGACATGTTCCTCCATTTTTGCAAATATCTTTTCCACATTCATCGATATCTGTAAAAAAAAAAAATCCATCTCAAAGCACAAACGTATATAAATGTGAATATAAGAATATTAGTGTGCACATGTACCAGTATTTATATTTTGGATTGTGAAAAAAAGTATTCAAAGTTTCATAGTTTTAATATATTTGAAGAATTTAAGAAGAAGACCTATATAAGTCATTGGCTTTCGGTCTCATCATATTTTACATTTACTATTGAACAAACTTTTTTATGCAAAATGGTGTATACTGTATTGAATTATTATGTTGTTCATAGTATGTTAATAAAATATAATTAAACTTACATATTTGCGTAATACACACATTTTGAATGTTAATAATATTAACTCTGAGTCAGCAACTTTTCAATGTAATTTGAAAGCTAAAAGTAAATGGCTAATAAGAAATGAAAATGAATTTTTAGACAAATACCAAACTAGAAATGTTGAACTGATATTTGCAGGTATAATACAATTTGTATTAAAAGAATTTTCACTTAGAATGTTCGGTATTTTTTATTGTTTTAACTTGTTCAACTAGTTCTATGACAATTTTTGACAGTCGCATCACCTTAATACACCTACTTTTTCCTGAAGCGGCGCAAGAATAACAGGTAAGTGAATCAGTTAAAAATATAGTCCTACATCTGAGCATCTAAACTTTGAAAGCTAGCAGTGATTTTTATAGTTAAATGCTGGTAACGGCTTTGTATTTCTATGATTTAAGTTAATAATGAGAATACAACACATCACATGCACATACCTATGTTATAACACATATTTATTTTGCTGAAACATGCTGTAAATGTAAATTTAAACCAACAAAACATTTTAAACACTTCTTCAAAATCACTCCACATTACCTTGGCATTTTACATTGTACTTTCTATGAATCTGAAGATGTTAAACACAAACCACTGTTCAATACTGAACAACTGCAGTGCTTTCAGTGCTTTGATTAATGATGTACTTACTATGTTCACATTGTGAACCATTAAACCCAGCGATGCAACTGCATGTATATTTATTTATCCAGTCCTTGCAAGTTCCGTTATTCTGACATGGTTTGCTAGCACACTCATCAATGTCTGGAATGAAAAATAGACCAATTGTCAATTTGCGATACAATGGTGCTATGTTGGTAAACGGTGCTTACATTGGGCAGGAATTATATGGAGAGGCACCCTGTCCTTTGTTAACCCATCTGTTTAACAAGCACCTTGTCCCATTTTTACCAGTCAAACTGCCTTTCATTGTCAGGTATATAAACTTTCAAAAATGAAAATAACATCGATGTTATAACACATATTTATTTTGCTGAAACATGCTGTAAATGTTAAGTCTTGCTAAAATTCTTAACCAACATAACATTTTAAACACTTCTTCAAAATAACGAGGCGTTACCTTGGCATTTTACATTGTACTTTCTGTGAATCTGAAGGTGTTTAACACAAAGCACTGTTCAATACTGAACAACTGCAGTGCTTTCAGTGCTTTGTTTAATGATGTACTTACTATGTTCACATTGTGTACCATTAAACCCAGCGATGCAACTGCATGTATATTTATTTATGCCGTCTTTGCAAGTTCCGTTATTCTGACATGGTTCGCTAGCACAATCATCAATGTCTGGAATGAAAAATAGACCAATTGTCAATTTGCGATACAATGGTGCTATGTTGGTAAACGGTGCATTCATTGGGCAGGAATTATATGGAGAGGCTTCCTGTCCTTTGTTAACCCATCTGTTTAACAAGCACCTTGTCCCATTTTTACAAGTCAAACTGCCTTTCATTGTCAGGTATATAAACTTTCTAGAATGGAAATTACATTGGTCAGTAGTGTTACCCACAGGAGATTGTCATGAGTTCACTCCCTTTATCCGTTCTACAGTATATGTATACATATATTATAGAAGGGAATAAGGGAGTGAACTCTAAAAGAGATTAACTTGCGAACATCTCATTATTAAAGCATTATTTCAAATTGGGACCAATTTTGTCAACTTCTCTCGATTTCGAAACAAGATGGTGGACGTTGCAAATTTATAATCGAGGATTTGATCTTGAAAGAAATCTCACGAGAGTTCAAACAAATCTATACAAACAAAGTAGGAAGTTTCCAATCTATGGTTTATATGTCCGTGCATGTTTACTAGTACATACTAATTGAACATTTGAAAACATCAAACTAATATTATCAATGCTTTGTCAAAACTCAAATAAATATTTAATTTAATATAGTATTACTATATTTATTTAAAATTATTAAGATTGACAAATGTAAAGTGATAACCACAATTTGAGCAATGTATCTCATTTACAGATACATGTATTTTTACCTGTTTCACAGTTGGTCCCATTGTAACCGGGAGTACAGGAACACGTGTAACTATTGACTTTATCAGTACAGTTGCCACCGTGCTGGCACGGCTCACTTGCACATTCATCTATATCTGAATTAAGTAATAGAAGTAAGCAAGTTGATCAGCATGGTCAGTACAGTTGGATAATCAAGTCAGATAAAGCAGTCATATACAGGCATACCTAGTTTATTCGACAACCTTCCATCCAAATATTTGGTATCATCCCAAATGAATGTCTGGTCCCAATGTATATTCTTAAGGCATACCGAATTGAAATGGGCTATTCGAAAATATGTATTATTCAAAATAAACTTTTGGACCCGATAAATTTGACTGAACGAGGTTCGACTGTAGTTTCCTTCGCAAGAGATTGTCAAGAGTTCTCTCCCCTTCTATATTCCTTCATATATATACAAATACTATGTAGCAGGAATATAGAAGTGCAGCTATGGAAGAACTTGTGTAGATGCTCATATCAACTATTTAATTTTCAAATCATACATGCAGAAATATTAAAACTATTGTGGCTAAAATGATCACCAATATATTAATTTATTATTATAAAGAAATTAAAGTTATTTATTGTGCATTATGTGAAAATTACAAAGTTGTTCATATTTGCATGTGCCCTGATTTTACAACTATCAATAGTTTGCCACATGGGGGAGCAGAAGGTTGACCCAAGGGAATTAGACACTTTGTCTTATATGGGGTCTAATTCCCCATCACAGAGTCAAGCAATGTGTCAATCTAAATTCCAACAGTCGGAGATGTCTTATTTCCCATTTCTGGGATCAGTTATAAATCCAACACAAGACTATTTCCCGGGACTCGGAATCATATTATAAGTTAAATAATATACCTGTCTGACAATTAGCTCCAGTATAACCAGGTACACATGTACATGTATAGCTGTTAATCAAGTCTGAACAAGAGCCACCATGCTGGCAAGGTCTTAATGCACATTCATCAATGTCTAGAGGAAGCAAGACAAAGCTCTAAAAACTACATGCATGCATAATATAGGCTATCATTAGTACTAATCTTAAAAGAGTAACATGCTTTCCATATAAAAACATTTCTTACACTAGCTAACACACTAGAAAGCAACAAAGCAGTAGCAGATTGTGGTGAATGACTAACGATGAGTTCTTTACAATTCTAAACCTTTGTGACACAAAATTGTAACAAAAATTTCAGCATGAATTTAAATGATCAACACATGCTGTTTAATGCAAAATTAGTGCATACGGTACATGTGTAAGCAAGGTCCCGCACCATTTGCACTAGCGATTATACAATGAATGAACACACAAACAATATATCAGGCGCGTAACTACCTGTATGCAAAATTTTATACGCCGTTGCGTACACACCCTATGATTATCAAAATTAGAAAATTGTCCAATAACCAATAGTTTAGCATTTGAATGCAATTTGGGATATAAACTTTTTGAATATATATATAATGCTTCAAATTAACTGTATTGCTTGTGAAAATGTTACCAGATTGCACCAATAACTTTCTAAAAAAACGAAGTTTTCCGGGGTATTATGCCCTTAGACCCCCTAGATAATTGTTTGCGTACACATTCTACCAGCTGTGGCTACACCCCTGATTAATACATCAAATATCAATTGTTTGATTTTTTTATTCAACCCCATTTGGTTGCGATAATATGTTTACAGTGTAGTCAGCTTTCCTGTGTACCAAACAGAGCAAAGGTATTGACTTTCAACAAATAACCAAAATCTTCTCCACATGCTTCAAATAGGCCTACATGTCAGTTAGAGGAAAAATAACGCCAGATTTTAAGTAACTACACATATGATACTAGTTTTGATCCGGAATGAGACGCCCAATCTTCTAACTGGGACCCATACATCTACAATATTTACCTCCCTTTTTCTGAATTGTCGGCCATTTTGAAAGGCAAATTTCCTAAAAGTTTATGGGGAATATAATGTAAATGATGATAACTTATCCGATACATGCATATAAAAAATATTTATTCATTATGCTCATGTGGGCATTTGGCTCAGTAACTTGTGACATGCAAATTCTCATAATTTCTCAATTATCACATATTTGGAAATTACTCCGGCCTTATCAGTTTAGTCTGGTTCCCTGCGTACAATAATTCAAATAACAGAGTGGTAGGGGCAGGTAATCCAGACTTTTATCAGTTTTGCCTATCAAAATGGCCGACAGTTAAGAACAAGGGAGGTAAATATTGCACTAACTAACTAACTAACTATCAATGTCATGACATTTCTAAGATATTGAAATCTCATATGGCAAATACCAATCTTTAATCATATGAATGTCAACAAATTTATGTTAAGGTGCCATCTTACTTGTTGAACAATTTTTGTCCGTATATCCCGCAATGCAATTACACATATAGTCATCACCATCGGTTTCCACGCACGTTCCACCGTAAAGACACATGTCAGGTGTACAGTGTAGTTCTTTTAAAGAAAAATATTGTACTTTCTTTGTAATTTAATAAACAATTCAAATAATGATTGGCTATATGGTTCGATAGATAAAATATTTGTAAAGAATGCGCTCAACTGAGAAACTTAAAGCGGCATGACTTTTTCTTCTTCTCTTCTCTGAAACCTATATGGTAGTTTCAAACCACCGGAATTGTATTCATTTCACAAAATGACTATCTATTAGTTTTATATTGACTTTTGTCTGAACCGAAAGGACTCTATAGTAGAAGTAGAGATTTTCTGTGACATTAATTAGCTTACAACTCGGGGAGGATTTTCTTATTTGACATTTTGATTACCAACATGAATGGCATTAAGTGTCATTAAGCAAACAGGCACACCAAAAAAGATGTTCGTACTAACTTCATTTCAGCGATCATTACAGTCAGTCTAAGCTTATTCACAGAGCAATCAGTGTAATCTGGTGGGAAATTACTAATCTTATCTCTTATATTTCAAATTCAGTGAATTGAAAATATTTTCCTGGCCAAGGGTTTCATTCCTTTTCAAATATCTAAAACGTTTTTATACATAGGTATTTTGTCTATAAAATGGTAACATCCCATCAAAAATTATCAAAATGACCCTTGCAATTCAGCACCAAGTGGAAACCCTGATATGGACATAATTAAAAGCAGCATGCAGGCCGAGCAAAGAACAAGATAGCATGATTCTAAAAGCGCTTGTTGCAATGTTAAATCTGGGACCAATATATACATGCCAAGGTTAAATCCTTTAGTTAACTCTATTTGCAAAGATAGATTGCATAAAACAATAGCTCAACACAACACAACATTTAAGAAAAGTAGGTGATAAGTAGCTAACAGAATGAAGACAACATGCGTAAATTTATATACATCTCTAAATGCATAACACAATAATAGCGTAGTATACATACCCGTGCTACAATTTGTTCCAGTATAACCTGGAGCACACGTGCACAATGCCGCCCCACCATTGCTAATGGTACAGTTTCCCCCGTTCTCACAAGGTGATGGTGAACATGGATCTACTTGTAAAAACAAACCATACACATTATTGAAACTAAAATAGTTTTAACAATTATAAACATAATTTTAAGTTCAAAATATTTGTAACTGCATGAGGTTCTTCATTCACATCCATTCCTTAGACAAATGACATAAATAAAATTATGAGTAAATGTTTTACTTTGAATCGACAGGTTTTCTTAATATTGTTATGATTTGTCAATTAGTATTTATAGTACAAAATAGATACTGATTTTCTAGTTTTTATATTAATTAAGAAGTGTTGATAAATAATAGCTTAATTGTTCACAGAAATTAATGTTTAAGTTTCGAGCTGAAATGCTACAAACAGGCTAAGAAGAGGCGTGATAAGTTTACATATTCTTGTTATAAAGCATATAGGGGTATCAATAGCACATTGTTGTGAATAGAATAATACTACTAATGAAAGGAGTGCAAGGAAAGCACATATTGTACAAGATAAGGAGATAAGCTGAACAAAGTGTGCATGCAGGATCATCCATTTGACCAAATATATAAACAAGCAAAGGCATCCAAATAAGGCGGAAAATATGACACCAAATTACAAGCTCGGCTTAGTTCTTATTAAACTAATTAAGATATAGATGTTGTCAAACACAAACGTGCACAAAATGTGACATTTAAATTATATAAATTTGTTTCTTATTAATATAAAACAAACGTGCACAAAATGTGACATTTAAATTATATAAATTTGTTTCTTATTAATATAAAACAGTAGAATCGAACCTTCCGAAGGTAAGGGAACAATCTCTAACCTTGAGTGGATGGGGGTTCTTGAGTTGCCGGAGGCGCAACTGAACTTGCTGCGGCAACTGTGGGTGGAGAACTTCCAGAAGCTGGAGCACCAGTTGATGAAGAATTTGGAGCATTTGCTGCGGAAGCAGAAGTTGGAGTCACTGCAACTGTTGTAGATGTATTTACAATGCCTTGTGGTGAAGATTGGGGAGAAGTAATTCCTGATCCGGTACTTTTGTTGGTTGTTCCAGTCGCTGTGGTTGTTCCAGTCACTGTGGATGTTCCAACTGCTGTGGGTCTTCCAGTCGAAATGGTCGTTCCAGTCGATATGGATATTCCAGTTGCTGCAGGTGTTCCAGTCGCTGCGGATGTTCCAGTCGCTGCAGGTGTTCCAGTTGCTGTGGATGTTCCAGTCATTGCGGATGTTCCATTTGTTTTGGATGTTCCAGTTGCTGTAGGTGTTCTAGTTGCTGTGGATGTTCCAGTCACGGCGGATGTACCATTTGTTGTAGATGTTCCATTCGCTGTGGATGTTCCATTTGTTGTGGATGTTTCATTTGTTGTGGAAGTTCCATTTGATGTGGAGGTTCCAGTCGCGGTGGATATTCCAGGGGTTGAGGATGTTCCATTTGTAGTGGATGTTTGAGTTGCTATAGGTGTTCCAGTTGCTGTTGGTGTTCCAGTCGCTTTAGGTGCTCTTGTTAATGTGGATGTTCCATTTGCTGTGGATGCTTCATTCCATGTGGGTGTTCCAGTTGCTTTAGGTGTTCCAGTCGCTTTGGATGTTCCACTTGTAGTGGGTCTTCCAGTTGTTGTTGTTGTTCCAGTTGCTCTGGGACTTCCAATCGCTGTCTGGTTCGTTGCATCAGTTGGTGTTGTATTATATGCAAGTACTAAAACGTTTCAAGCATTTATTTTTAACAATATGAGGATCCTGCCATGTTCTAAATATGTAACACATAATTGTAGCAACAATTAGTACCAAGTGCAAGGAAATACATTTTGAGTGCAGAGAAGCAATTCAACAGAGGATCTTATTTATATAGACAGTAGACAAAAAGCGTGCGATGTAGTTCTTAGACAAATGGGACAATCAGAAAAACAAAACACAGACACTAAAAGCAACAGCAATGAAGTGAAATAAACAAGTACAACAAAAGCCCCGAATCTCCAGAGCTATGCAAAGAAACGTCAGACATGCAAAACATTATCTGTGTTAACAATTAAACAAGAAGAATGTTTCGTTTTAAAGTACGCTTTTGTTCCACTTTGGAATACTTGAAGTCATGTAAACTCAATATGGTAAATAAGGACTGGTTAAATAATTGTATACCCGTTTTGTTCACATTTTCTTTGAGCAATAACAATTAACGTGTAACAAACATGTTGGTGTAATGGTTTTTCAAAGCCTACCCACAACCATTAGTTCAGATTACCTAGTATTGAGAAGCTTTAAATATCAAGTTACCAATAAGAAAAGTGTTTCAGTGTGGTTGAGGATATTGAGAGAGGATTGGATGATAGTAAATAAGTAGATCTCGAGATTGGAGCAATCATTGAAGCATTCAAAAATGCAGAACTAACCCAATCTACATTACCACTTTTATTTGCATTTGACATAAATGTATGTGGGCTACAAGGGAAGTAATACTTGTGGTTATTCGTGTCTAGAAATAATATTATTTCCGAAATGGATTGTATTCGTTGTTTACCTATTGGTGTTGTGCTGGGTGGTGCTGTTGCAGCAGCGGATGTCTGTTTTGCAGTAGTGGGTGCCGCTGTTATTGTATCGGATGTATTGTTTGCAGCAGCGGATGTCTCTTTTGCAGTAGTGGGTGCCGCTGTTATTGTATCGGATGTATTGTTTGCAGCAGCGGATGTCTCTTTTGCAGTAGTGGGTGCCTCTTCTGCTACAGTTGTGAGTGGCGTATCAGTTGTGGTTATTGGTACTGGTGTAGAAGCTGAAAGCATACATTTTGTTTAGCAACTTTAGCCAGACTAGTTGCGCTTTAATTGTCGGTACATGAATACTAGAAATTCTACAACACAACCCATGGTTCCCCTTAAAACATTATTTATTAGCTGTCTCTTCTTATGTGTAAACTATGTTTTCGTGTTTGTTTTCATTGGGTATATGCTGTTTTCAACAAGTTTTCAGTACAATACGGCTAGTAGACCGAACCAGTTTTCCTAGAATTCATTATCGACCAGTACTAACTCGCTCTTTCGCAAACAACTTACAACTTCTCCAAACGTAGAGGATACGAACGTAGCCAACGTCACGAAGATCATAACCTGCGCAACCCGAGAATCGAACACGGATAATCCGAATTTTCAGCTGATTTTGAAATTTTGCATTCCCATGCCTGCAATAAGTCCACTTCAATGTTTTGAAATGTTCTTGCAATGGACTGCAGTGAATGCTCTCTATATCCTACAATTCGGATTTGCATCAATAACTATATAGAAACAGCGATGTTTACTTTTCTACGTAGTTTAGAGCGCTGCTATGGGATTTACAACCTCTTCTGTAAGTGACGTCATTTCAAGATAACGCAACATGTGATGTCACTATATGCAAGCAAAGCTCCTATGTATGCAAGCAGGAAAAAATATTTACTCCATACGGTAACTTCATTTTCATATTGCCATATGAGGCAAATATTGCTTACTGTTAGTACATGGTGTGGTCATATGTCGTTTCCTGGAAATGACGTCATTTAAAGAAGAAGTTCGAAATCGTACAGCTGCGCTCATACATGCATTACTCTAGATTCCGATCAAGCGATCGGTTACTGAATTTAGACGCAAAACTAACCTATCAGATTATTGATAAATTGTATCTTAGGAACGTCTAAAATGTCATATACTTGGCGCCATTAAAAGGCAACTATTTGAACTAGGCGTCATTTTGTAGTACCAACTGTCAAAGCGTGTTACAGTTATCTATGTGTTATTTTTCGTTATTTTTTAGTTCATTATTGATTAATTTTTATGATATTATCTTTGAGATATAAGACTATTTTTGCCTTTGTAATGTCACTTTATGTATATGCACAATTATTGGTTGCGTTTTAAATGACTTTAAGTATATTACATTTGAGATGGCATAGTCGGACACATTTGGTAGCAGAGCAGAAAAAGCCAAACATAAGTAGTAGGCTAATGATATCAATATTAGTATGTTGATGTAAATGTACATGTTTAAATCAATATTAGTTATTGGGTATTTAAGAACTCAGCGATTTCTTAGAATTCGTGTAGATTCATATGAATTTAAATATAATTATTATGTATTGTTTTTGATTTTTTTTATCTATTACCCCTTATATTAATCACTCTCAAAGGATGGCTGTTTCCTGAGTTACTTACAAGTACTAGCGCCTAATTCATTCATGGATTGTGATGTTCCAGGTTCAACCTATTCCAAGGCAGGATTCGAACCCACAGCCTACGGGTCAGGAGTGAGGCGATTTAGCCCCTCGACCAATATGACGTCCTTAATACATACTGGTAAGGTCTGAATGCAAAAATACAACAATAGAGTCTATATTAGTAAACTTACTTGTGCTGCAATTTGTTTGAGTCGTCGAAGTAATAGTTGAAGTATTACTTTCAACGGCTTGTGGTGAAGACTGGGAAAAAGCCATTCCTGACCCGGTGGGTCCGTTGGTTGTTCCAGGAGCTGGGGATGTTCCAGCCGCTGTAGGTGATTTAGCCGCTGTTGATATTCCATTCGCTATGGTTGATACATTTGTAATGGATGTTCCAGCCGCTGTAGATGTTACAGTCGCTGTAGGTGTTACAGTCGATGTAGGTGTTCCAGCCGCTGCTGATGTTCCATTCGTTATGGTTGATACATTTGCAATGGGTGTATTAGCCGCTGTGGGTGTTACAGCCGCTGTGGATGTTACAGTCGCTGTGGATGGGATAGTTGCAGTAGATGTTACATTCGCTGTGGATTGGATAGTCGCTGTGGATGGTACAGTCGCTGGGTGTGTTACATTCGCTGTGGATGTATTTGCAACGACGGAAGCCGTTATTATTGCTGTTTATAAAGCGTTCCAATTATTTACAGTTGAAACAATTGAAGTACTAGTAACTGCTAATTGTATATGAAAAATAGCGTGCAGTGAAACGCAATGCTTTTAACTCATGTGCGTAAAAGCGGTGAACCTAATTCATTTTATCTGTTGCAAAAATCTCTTATTCTACCAATTTTACAAATTATTTATATAATTATAGTATCCTATATAATTATATACAGTCGAGTAACATCATGAGATTACTTCATATCTACATTTACAAATTGATTTAACCTAATTATACATTCAATGGTTTGCGATTTAAACTTGATGACATAGTTCCCAAGTCTCATTTAACTGTTTTATAATTCAATTTCGCACTTTTCAGTCAGAACACCATATTTAGTCTCAGAAGACCATAATCTCAAATCAATTCCAAAAAAGAATCGTACATGTACATATTAACACAAGCTTATATTGTAAATGTTTAAAACATTTAAGAAGTCAATGGCTTTCGGTCATATCATTTTTACAGTTATTATTGAACACACTTTTTTATGCAAAATGTTGTATACTGTATTCAAATTATTATGTTGTTCATAGAATGTAAATGAAATATGTGTAAACTAAACATTTAAAAGCAGTTTAATGTTCTTCAAATGCTAAATATGGACGGTAGAGCATGAATAAAACACGAGGACGATGTATAGTGACAACTGAGGTATAAATGCTGTCTCACCTGTCGTTGTTTGTGCTGCGCCTGAACCATTTGTGAGAGAGGGAGATGTTTTTTGGGTTACGGTAGGTGAGGTTGTCGAGGATGGAGGACTGGATAACGGTGCATCAGTAGAACTCGGTTCTGCTGTCGGCGTTGAAGAGTTAGATGAAGTTGAATTGAAACCAGTACTATTACCACTTGTTCCGTTTAACGTGGACGCAGAGCTTACAAGGGAGATACCACCTGTGGTTATACCAGGGGAAGAAGAGGAAACGTTATTTACAGAAAGGACAGTCTTTGTGGTCGTACCTGTTCCATGGGTGATAATGGGTATAGGAGTAGTAGTACTAGTAGTTGCTGTTGTCGTCGTCGTCGTACTAATAGAAGTTGCATTACTAGATTCCTCCGTAATAGTGTTCGCTTCTTCATTTCCCGATGGACTGTTTGTGGCAGCGCCTGTAAGAGAGATAAAATGTATACAAATGTAACTAACAAGCATGGAGAAGTTCAGTTGCACATTCATGACGACTACATTAAATAGTTTCATTAATGTTTATAGCACATGTAGATATTGCAGAACAAGCGCACATGTCACATTCATAAAACGTAGCCTCCCATACATATCCAGAGGGCATAAACTAAAAAATAGGATGACGTAGTTTTCCACAGAATGCATGTACATGTGCATAATTCAAAAGAACATGGTTACCGGATCGTTAATTAAGTCCCACATACATTCTCAAAACTCAAACATTGGAAAAAGATATACCCTATAACGTGCAGCCATTTTTCGGCGTAGATGTATACAATTGATTTTGATTTACATTTTTGACCAACCAAATGTTGTCTTCAAAGCGGGCTTTTTAAAATCTGACCAATCATATTTTCACCTAAGAGGCACCAAACGGGGCTTTTGTAAAATACGCTTTCGTCGCGGCAGTGACTTTTGCCGGTAGTAGTTAATATGTTTAAGCATGTATACATATATAAAATGACCCTGATAAGAAAGGTCCATAGTTATAGTATATAATTGCAAAAACATTAGTTCTTTTAACATACCGGAAGACATCTTTCTATCTACGTCGTTTATCTTTTTTAAAGATATTTCTTGTTTAATTATTGCATATACGTGACGGAGCTGATAGGATTTTCCTTTACTTTGTATTAATTTCCCATATCCCGGATGTGAATGCAGCTTTACACCGTAATTGAAATATCTATGGTTAATATTGTCGACGATTTATGGAAGATATGTTATCATATTTATCATGAAATTTGTATATTACTGTCAAGTTTGCAGATAATTCGTATATTTGCCTTGGTTTGACATAGTATAAATTGCATGCATATTCTTAAATTTCAAACAATCAACGAGTAGTGACTTGCAGTCAGATAATATTTTATCAACCATTTCAATAATGTGCGAAGTCCTAATAAATTTTATTTGAAAGTCTATTTCTATAATGATACACCATGGTTATTCAAACAAGACGGAAACCAAGCTGGTAAGCGGTATCCTCCGGTTCTGCGTTCGGACTCCGGACGATGCATGTGTTCACCGAGGCGATACTAAACTATAAAAACCAAATCGCTGAAAGCACTGAAGTTGTTCGGTATTGCATACCGGTTTCCAGATTCACAGAAAGTACGAATCATTACTGTCCATGGTTGAACCATTAAATTGATTGAGCAGTAAATATTACTACTAGTATTGAGTATGTTATGCAGGTTACGCTCAGATGTTGAACTATTTTTAGCCGATTCACTTACCTGTTATTCTTGCGCCACTTCCGGTAAAAAATAGTTTTCGTATTAAGGCGATGCGACTGTCGAGAATCGCCACAGATCAAGTTGTTCTACCGAACAACTAATAACAAGACTAATTTTGATGCAAAGCATCAAAACGGCGGCACAAGTTTTAGGAAGCATGATATTGAAGATTTATTATTTTGTTTATCAATAAATAAGAAAGTATGATCATCACCAAGCCATAATTCTGGTAAGAATCATCCACAATTCATGACAATTGCCTAAATAGTCTTGGTACCAATCAATCATTTGTAGTTGTTTCGCGGGAAAATGCTGGTGCATCGATTTACACGAAACGAAGAAAAAAAACGATTACACGAAACGTAGATAGAACGAAACGGATCTAAAAATATACATGATTATAACTTCTAGTTTTACAGATCTAAAAGAACTATTGGGATATCAAAAGGGAAAAATATCCACTAAAAATGTCAAAACAACGTAATTAAAAGTTCAGTTCAACCATCAGCATTTGATCTCGAATGTACTGAATCCGTTTTACTGCCAATGCGTTATTTGAACAACAAATGCTATGACGTTTTCAACGACAATTTTCATTGGCTGAATTTTGTTTACATATTACCATCAGTACATAACTTATATGGGTCAAGTTAAGGCAATGTATATTGCATAGTTTGGTCACTGTATTTATATTTGTACATTATAAACTGCATTCATGAACTTATTAATATGGATTAACATTTTTTGTTTAACAATTTGCTTTTTTATAAGTACAATTTCAATTTGCGTGCACAGCATTAGGAACCATTTCCTGAACTTTGATGATGAATTGAGCGTAGTTGTGAAACGAAGCTATGTAATACACGATGCCTAACCGTTTTCGTGACTAGCTGTTGTAAATTCTTATAAGCATACGTAAAACATTTTTTAAAGCTTTTTATTAACGGTAAAAATACATTTTAAATATTTTGACATTTTTTTATTATCAATTAGTACACTTTTTTTATCTGTATAATTAGAATCACGTTTTGTAAGAACAATTTAAAAAAGCATAATACCAATGGCTTCTCCCATTTCGATTATGCAACTCCATGTACCTAGATTAAAAATTATTCAAATAGACGACGGCCTGAAGGCCGCCGTCAACAAAATCTAACGTAATTCGCACTCTCCAATTCTCGTTCGTGCTGGGAATGTTAACTTGAGTTAAGGAGGTCAGAAAATGGTCGATGGGATAGCTTGGAAAAATATGGAAGTCTGAATAAAAACAACTGACGTGAGATTTTATGACACGAATATAAATATTCTTAAACAGAATGCTTTTTAAAATTAAAAGAATTCCCATTTTATTAGCGCCTTTGTTAAAACTAAGTTAAAAATATCTACAGGTAAATAAAATATGTAAATATGATTTCAAGGGATGAACGGAATTAGCCTTATCGGTTCTTATTAAATAATTGATTGTGTCGCATGGACTTGTTTCGTTGAGATCCTCGATACAGTCAATGCGCGTTGTTATTTGTTCTAGTTCTATGGCAATATTCGACAGACGCATCGCATTTATACGAAAACCACCTTTTAGCGGAAGTGGCGCAATATTAACAAGGAAGAGATTTGGTTAAACTTAGTTCAACATCTGAGCGTAACCTGCATAACATACTCAATACTGGTAGTAATTTTTACTGCGCAATTAAATTTAATGGTTCAACAAGGGACAATAATAATTCGTACTTTCTGTGAATCTGGAAATGTTGAATATAAAACTAGTGTTCAGTACCAAACAACTACAGTGCTTTCAGCGGTTTGATTACCATCATCCTAGTTATCATGACGATGTATTTCGTCAGACACATGTATACGACTTAGGTGATAACCTCTTATGTCTTACCGTGATGATTATCAATTCAAACAGACGAATCATTAGTTAAGTATGGTATGCATACGTATATCTTATCGTGCATTATAGTTTGATAACATATAAATCCGCTGACGTATTGCATCTAACACTCTAAATCCATGTAGTAAATTTGCAAGATAAACAATGGTTTTAATGACCGTGTTTGTGCATTATTTGTTAGACTTAAGGCGTACAATATATGCCAGTTAGTGTCGTACATAAATACAGTACGATTTGAAATAGAGCGAGTTCTTGTTATTCGGAATTTCTCGATTGACGTCATGTATCATAACAATCGGAACACCTAGTACAATTCTACGAACTATGTTACATGTATTTAAATCATTTGACAGCTCGATGAAAACTGTAGCATTTAATAAGATTCGTAAAGTATGCTACATGTTAGTTACCCTGAGACTGTTAGGGGCGTAACTTCCTATAGGCCGAGTAGTCCGCGGTCTACACTTCTTTTCGAAAAATCGAAAAAATAAAGAGGCCAAAACTGCAGTAATATATTTAATGTATGTTTTTGATGTTATTGTAAGCATATTTACCGGAACGAAATATACACCAAAACGCCCCATGCCCCTAAAACTAGGCCTACACATCAATTTCAGCTAGGCTATGCACACATGACAGTGACAAATTTTAAGTTTAAGGATTTGCTTATAGCGTGTATATGGCAATTTAACAAGGCAAAGTCACGTGATGTATAATAATAGTCTTTATTGCACGTGTGGTCAAAAGAAACCGGTCTTAAACGTCCTGTTATTGTTATTAAAGCACAAGGCAATCTGGTCTCAAATATCATGATTATATTCCGTGTTACCAGTATAAATAGAGGGTCGATATTGTCTTATCTGTTTCGATGCATTATATAATTCCTCCCTTTATGTCCGGCTTACATGACGATACTTCAATCCTTTAATAATTTCCTGTGAAACATTGGCAAGACTGAGTCATAACTTGTGCCATTGAATTACAAAATGTCAGCTAAAACTAATTAATACAAGTACACCACATAATAATAATGTCATTCTCTGAGATTTTTGACCTTTACCATTTCTGAATGCAGGAATATTTGTAGGTCACTACAAAACAAAAAAATATTGCAAAACGACATATTTTAGGGAATTCCAACACTTTTAATATGGTCATCAAGATTAGATCTACAAAAATGTCTGAGTTTCACAAATTTAATACAGCAAATATTTTTCAGATACAATACTATTTTTACAAATAAATGTATATTATTCTTCACCTTAAGAAAAGGGACCGTCTCAAGGTTTACCGATAATTGTTTTGCTTCTGCTCGCCACTGAATCATAAATTGTTTACTGAAATGTTTAACTAGCTGTTGCAACTAATGTGAAAAACATGATATTATCTTTATTGCTTTTTTTCTCTGAAACGAGGCTCAGTGCATTTGGACCAAACATCTCAGAGACTGCCATTTGTTAGGCATAGTGTTTCTTTGCTTGTTATCAGTTAATAAATACATGTAATAAGGAATCAACCTGCGGGAGAGAAACATTGGATATAGTAAATGTTGTATAGAATAGTAAATATATAAGTACCTAGATTTATAAATATAAGTGTAGGATCAAATTTGTTACAAAATTATATTGACATTCTTCTAATAGTAATACGATTCTCAAATATCCTAGAAAAAAAGGAGACAGTTATAGCCCAAAAGCTTTGATTGTTAACATTACATTATCGATGAGGTGAATATACGACGAATAATATGTTGAAATAAGGTACCATGGTCATATCAAAACGGGATCCATTTATTAGACATAACCGTATTTTTGTTTCCGGTTATCATCGTCTTTTTAACGCTCCAAATAAAAGTTGGTTCAAGATATTTTTTTTTATTCTGATTAATATTCTAATAAACTGATAAATAATCAATATCGATTACTAATTTTGTCGGGTTTAACGCACAGGAATCACGGCGAATCCGGACCTGTTTTTTGGCAGCTCAGTGATATACTAACTTAGCTAACCGGGCGAGTAAAATACAAGACGAATAATAAATAGCCAATGTTTTAAATTTATACGTAAATTTTATGATGACGTTGAAAACTATTATTCGGGATCGGATAAACTACATATAATATACGATTCCTTCAAGATTTTAAAGCGATCTCGCCAACATGGAAGCGTGTAGAATATGAGATTTTAAAGCGATCTCGCCAACATGGAAGCGTGTAGAATATGAGATTATAATGTAAATAATATGCCGTCAGATTTTCGTTTATTCGACAACATCCTTTCCTAATACTCATCCTGAAATATATAGCAGGTGCCGATGAATCTTCTAAAGCAAGTCAAATTGAAATGGGTTATTCGAAATAGAATTTCGGACCTAAAGAATTCGAATGAACATGGTACGACTGTCTATTGAACAACCCTGTATATTTATATTTTAAGTTTATAACAAACATAAAGCTATATTGACTTACCATGGTCGGGGGCTGCTGTCACTGCCCGTGCTGCATAATTTCCGCAGGACAGAATGAACGAGACCACGATCACAATTCGTAAAACGTTTCTCTTGAAAAAAGTCATTTTTAATCACTTTTCTTTTGATTAATAAAATCACTATCCAGTTATTATATTTTTTTACCACTTAGCTATTTGAATTATTATTACACTAAGATTTTTAAACGAGCAAAATGATAAGGGTCATTTTCCGTATTGAGTACAATAGTCTTAACAAAACCTCGAAATGCCTCCGTTTGTCAACGTTTATTTCAATTAAACAAGATTATGTATTATTTCCAAATGTTTCGGTTACCACGCCCAAATTTTTAAGAAATTCGAAAGAATGCACGGATTTTGAAACAATATCGTTGAATGTTGCGTCTGTACACTATCAGACTACAGTACAACGTTCATAAATGGGCGTGTCCATTGACGACTAAAGGTGGAGCTTTGTCACGAAAGCCAATTCCAAATTTCGACGTTTAAACGATTCAGTTATACCCGGAATATGTTAGAAAATGTAAATATCTGTTTTATATCATACTAGTGAAAGGATTAATGTAGTAGAAAAGAAGTCAATGGAATGTGCAAACAGTTTAATATCCCCCGCTATACGAGTTGAACTCGTCCAGATAAGGTATCAAATCAATACGAAATACAGTCACTTTGCTATATGTTTAAACAGCCATAAAAGTTGCTTGTACTACGATAATAATTGGGTGTTATCTCACTCAGACTAAGGGAATTATAAAATGATAACAACCAAACATATCCGATTAAATGGATAATTCTATTTCATGTTAGTTCGACCACCGTGTCCATAAAGCCAGCCCTGCGTTCAGTAAAGGTTTTTGCTGCTCACGTTTCGGAACGTTTTGCAATTTGGTTCCCGTGTGCAGTCAATGTGATACGGTGGGCAAGGGATACAATACAAAACGTTCGCGACTGTTAGCCGTAACTGAAATTTAAATATTCAAAAAACTGTGTGTACCGGAAGTGAAATGCCATTGTTATACACGCTCGTTATAAATTCACCATATGTTCCTGCTCAATATGTTTAAGAAACGTTTTCTACACTATTATATCAAAATATCAATAACTGTTTATGACTGTTCAGAAAACAAATAAGCAAAAGCATGATTTATATCTCGATATAATGCAATTTCTAAAATTCACAAACCCATATTACATGCTATCTCACGCTGCTCATTACTGTACAAATGCTGCTGTTTTGTAAAAAACTCTTTTCAGAGTTCAATATGCAATAAAATAAATCTATGAATCATTATTAAAATATAGGTGTATGATTCCAGTTATGGCTTGTAAATGAACAATCGATGTACCTTGGATATTTATGTGTAACGCAACCTAATACCGGGCGATATGATAGAATATACCCGTTTCCATGGCTATAATGTACATGATATCGGAACATTATGAATCATAGTATGTAGGACAAAGACCTGATTACGGTAAACTAACTTTCACACCAAGATATGAACAACTTTTTGAGAGAACTGTCCTAACACTTTTGTATGAATTATGCTTATCTATTCTAATAGTTAATTTTCTCTAATTGATAGCAATTGTTCAGTACAAAATTGCATGGAAACAATAACAGATTTATGAAATAAGCAGGAATATGGAAAGCCAAATATACCTTCAAAGAAAATCGCGTATTATTTTCACTTGCATCATCATTTTTTACTAATGTATAAGGTTACACCCGAGATATAAACGAGGCTTTTATGATAGTTTGCAGTTTATCTTTATATTTGTGAGTTATAACACTTACAATAACGGTACTCAAGGTCCGTAGCTTGTTAACAAGGATGTTATATATTCAATTCGGAAAAGTCAATAATTTGTCAAAAAGTGCTATGCATAAGTGGGAAGTTTTTAATAACTACTAGCTCAAGGAGTAGTTAAGTTATTTCCTTAAAGTATGAATTTACAATCGGATCTCGTTTATTCGACAACCTTCTATCCGAATACTTGATAGCATCCGAAATAAATATCAGGTCCCAATGTATGTTCTTATATGTTCATTGTCCACTGAATATCGCTCAAAGAGTTGGACATACTATTAACCTATGTGTCATGTTGGTAACCATGTCAGTTGGGTTTTGGCACGGACAAGAAAACGAGTCTTGGTTTGTTAATAAACAAAGTGGCATCAAAGATTTGAACTGGAGAAACAACTCAAACGCTCATCAACACGTCAGTGAGAATCAGTGCATAATTTCCGTTCTCCGTCATGGCGGTAGTACGTACCATATAGTAAGTATTGATGGATAATAGGACAAATTTCATAATCGATTATCGAAACGATTTGAAAACTCATAATCGGTAATCGAATCGAAAATAAGCGAAATTATTGTTTTCTAGTGTAAATATAATGCTGACAGTTAATTTCATTTATAACTGTAAAATTTGAATGTATATCCAGGTTTATAACTTTAGCATTTGAATATATATAATATCATCTTATTGAAATAACACTTCAGTCAAAATGTCCGATTATAATCGATTATTGTAGTTCATTATCGATTGTCGCCGACGTCGGATGTCCAGCGACGATTTTTCGATTATTTTCGATCAGCGCGCAATCAATAATAGTAAGCGATTTCTAAATGTCTAGATTACAAAATATAGTAGTCGAGAATATGCGTTTAACGAATTTCATGAATGAACGTAAAAGCTTTTCCCGGACGTACTGTCATGGACGCACACACGGACGTACACGCACACGAACCGGACACCGTATCGCTGAAATTTCACATATTGGTCTTAGATTCAAGGTTTGAAAAAGCTTGTACATAGAAAAGTAGACTGCGCAATTAAAAACGACCTAATAATTAAATCAATTGCCCCACAGGTTGCTGTTTTTGATCCATTTATTCAGTCACAAAATCCACCACACAGTCAATAGTCTATCTAATCATAAAACCACGTGGTGGTCTAGAGAGGGTGTGTCGTTTGTGACTGATAGCGCTTACATTCATTGAAGGTCAATTTTTAAACTTAATTGAAAGATCCCAATTTAACAAGTTGTAAATTAGTAGCAGAGCTAAGACAAATTTACTTTTTTTTCTGCAACTACATGTACTGCGTTCTGTTATAAAAATAAATTCCCCAATATGACTTTAATCTTAAGACCCTTACATTGCACGTGACAAGCCTTAAAGCTAAATAGTAAACTCACTCACTTATATACAGTAAAACTTAGTTAATTGGACCACCCTTATGACCTTGAAAACTGTTCTTATATCAATAACGATACTACAGTAAAACCCCACCTAAAGACCACCTCAACATTAATACCACAATTTCAAGTCCAGTTTCATTGTTTTGCTCTTTATTCAACGTCAATATTAATACCACATAAACAAAAAGTCCAGTTTTCAAGGGTCCCAAGGCGGTCTTATTATTGAGGTTTTACTGTGTAATGTTTTGAATATAGAATATGCAATTATGGATTAAAAGATGTTCCTTATATCCAAGTATCTTTTAGATCAATGTTGGCCTCCTGTAGAGCAGACTAGAAGTTTTACTGTATCATACGACTATAACTGGGCTAAACGTGGTCACTCTCAAAGTTGTTGGTCACTTTAATAGACTGGTTTATTGGGTCTTCCCAAGATTATCTCACTTAAACGTTACTCCAATTGTTTGAAGTTGCACACACTAAACAAATATCCAAACGTCCATATAACTCATTATATAATTTGAGGCAATAACTTTTATTTACATCAAGATTGTATTGGCTAGATTCGTCGCATCTGTACAAATATTACTATATTACTCACAATATTATTTCCATATCAATAAAATTAGGTCGAAACATTAATAATATCTAATATTATCGGTTTCACAACTTTTATCATGAATTGAACACGGATTGTTTTGCGTTTGGTTTTATAAATATGTCGAGTGCGGCGAATGTAAACAGTTATGATATGTGAGAGTATAGTTGCTACTGGGACATCACGTGTCTAAAATGGCAGACCTAACTATCAGCATTCATGTTTTACTATATATATACATATACAGTAAAACCTCACTGAAAGTCCACCTCAAAAATAAGACCACCTCAAAAATAAGACCACAATTTTCAAGTCCATTTTGACTGTTCCGCTCTTTATTCAACCTCAACATTAAGACCACCTCAATATTAAGACCAGTTTTAAAGGGTATCAATGGTAGTCTTATTATTGAGGTTCTACTATACAGTTCAACCTCTCGAAAGCGACCCTCTCTTGAGCAACATTCTATCCCCTTCAACATCATTGTCATTTTCCCGTTCTAAACATTAACGATCAATTTGTCTTCCCTAACAACGCATGTAGAATTAGAATGCAAATCTTCATCCACGTTGAACGTATCAAAGTTATTCATTCTAAGAAGACATAAGATAATCTGTGTTCGGCAATTTTTAGGGGGTTCTTTAAGAAAACCCAAATAATTCGATTTCGATTTTAATTTTTTAATTTGTCTTCTTGTGTGTATTCTATCGTATAACTATGATAACACTTTAAATAATAAGTTGTAACGATAAATTTATCCAGAGCATTTTACTATTTTCAGATTTTTATTTAAAGCAACAATTATAATGAACTTATCAACTATTTGCTGGGGTTTGATAATCAACATCAAATGTTACAGTGCCTCAGTATTTATTTTCAGTTGATCACTAATTTAATTTTGCTTAATTTTCTTAAGTCTTAACAAATAGATGTGCAGTCTCTTGATCATGCGTCTGGTTGAATTTAGGCAACATAACATAAAAAAGATCCTTGATGCTGATATATGTTCAGTCAGGGCTTGCAGTATTTTATGTGTGTCTGAAATAAATGTATGCACATCATCCAAGCGACAGCTACATAAACACGATCAGGTCCTAAGGTCCTAAGGTATAGATGAGCGCCGCTGTAATCTCTTCTTTAAGTGACGCCATCTCCAGAGAACGTCACATATGACGTCACCAGGTACTGACAGTAGGCCTTAAGCAATATTTGCCCCATATGGCAATATGAAAACGAAGTGACCATATGGAGTAAATATTGTTTCCTGCTTGCAAAAATAGTGACATCACATGTTGCATTTTCTTGAAATGACGTCACTTACAACAGAGGTTGAAAATCCCATAGCAGCGCTCATATGTCATTTGTGTCTAGGCTGATTACATCCCTTTAAGGAAATAATACAATATACCATCGTACCTAATTCCTGACTGAACAATGTTTCATATAATTACAAATCATCAAACGGCAGGGAAGGGTTTTGGATCACCGTTGTCTTAATACTTATCAAAGTCCCAACATAGTAAACAGTATATCTAAAGTCATGTTAACAACCATGGCAAAATTCTGTTTGACATTACGTTTAGTAGTAATAAGTACAATAATAGGTCACTAGATATGTTAGAGGAAAAACGACGGAACCATAAAATTGTAATCAAACACATCTGCAGAAAAACTAACTGTTAACAGTAAGTGTTGATCCAAAGGTTTGTGTTTATTTCTTGAGTGTGAAAAATGAGACATCGATATATCTGCAAAGGAAACTCATTGCTCATGCAGTAAAAATTATAAATCGTCACGATCTGTTCCCGATTCGATTAACATATGTCTTTGTATTTCCCCCGACTGATAACAACGGAATTTTGTTCTGCTTTTATATACCGTTCTTAAAATAGGCAAGCCAATCACAGCATTGTTTGATATTTGTTCACAACGAGGTTTGCACTTATCGCTCTTTATCTTTCATTCAGTCATCTTATCTGAATAACGCAGTAATAAAAGCTGTATTGTATCAACAGGGGCTTGAATATTCAATGCATATCTCTGATATGGGATTCATTAAACAAGTCCGGGTTGGGCTTGAAAAGAGATTGCGTTTTAATAAATATATCACAATGACCAGAGTTTGCTTTGCGTTACATTAGTATATATAATGTCCTGTAATATGTTAATTTGAAAACCAAAGTCTGTTGTTGTTGCTGGTGCTGCAGATGATGAGTACGATACTACTATTAGTGATGATGTTGGCATGTTTTCGATAAATGATAATGATGTTGTTGTTTTGTTCATGATGATGAGAAAGATAACGACGGTATCGAGGGTTCAGCGCAAGACTATCCTAACTCCTATGCATTTATATGGGAGTTAGTATAGTCTTGCACTGAACACTCGATATCAAGAAGAGTCAACAGTATTTGAGATGAAGTGGTGAGTATAAGATGCAATGAGATACTACGGATATGAACTCACAACAGTGTTGAAGCAGATGAAGTGACCATTGATAAGGATGAAGATGTAATGATATACTACGAATATGAAGTCACAACAGTGTAGAAGCTGATGAAGTGAACATTGATGAGGATGAAGATGCAATGATATACTACGAGTATGAAGTCACAACAGTGTAGAAGCTGGTGAAGTGAACATTGATGAGGATGAAGATGCAATGATATACTACGAGTATGAAGTCACAACAGTGTAGAAGCTGATGAAGTGAACATTGGTGAGGATGAAGATGCAATAATATACTACGAGTATGAAGTCACAACAGTGTAGAAGCTGATGAAGTGAACATTGATGAGGATGAAGATGCAATAATATACTACGAGTATGAACTCACAACAGTGTTGAAGCAGATGAAGTGAACATTGATGAGGATGAAGATGCAATGATATACTACGAGTATGAAGTCACAACAGTGTAGAAGCTGATGAAGTGACGAACATGAAGATGAAGATGCAATGAGATACTACGAGTATGAACTCGCAACAGTTTCGAAGCAGATGAAGTGAACATTGATGAGGATGAAGATGCACTGATATACTACGAGTATGAAGTCACAACAGTGTAGAAGCTGATGAAGTGACGAACATGAAGATGAAGATGCAATGAGATACTACGAGTATGAACTCGCAACAGTTTCGAAGCAGATGAAGTGGCTACCATTGATGAGGATGAATATGGGAGGAGATACTATGAGTATGCACTCACGTCAGGGTAACTCACATTTACAAGACAATGCCTCCAAACACAGGTCCCACACAAAACATCAGCGTACGAATCATTGAGAGTTGAGTAGGTGTAAGGCAAACATTAATGGGGAATGGGGAAGTTAGGAATTGTCTGACTGATTATCAAAAACAACCTTGGAGAATGAGAGGGAACAACAGGAGGAGAAAGGATGGAATGGAGTGAATACATTACAGGACAAGCTAAGAAAGCAGAAAGCGGGCACGAGTATTATATCAGGTTAATAAATTGTACAAGGGGAATGGGAAACTTAATCTTTATGTGGAAGCACAATGGAAAATAATAATCATAATTATACCGATTTACAACTATATAATAACATCAATAACATATATACAATATCTTAGATTTTTATATATATAGTTTTGGCCATTTCGAAATAAATTGTAGGCCGCGGCCTACACGGCCCATAGGAATCTACGTCCCTGCTGATATATCAGATGCAATGGAACAAGATAGCGGTAGTGACATCTGATGTGTGACAGCTGTTTTACTTGTGTTAAATAATTGAAGAATGCAATAAAATGACAATAATAAATATAGTATATGTGTGGTTAGATTTATGTCAGTCAATGGTTATACACTGTGCTTATAAAACGTGCCAACTGTAGCAAATATAGGCTTTCAAAGAGATGAAAAAAGACTGAAGTAGACATAATGATAGGTAGATGTAATTGACAATGCATTTGTTCTGACAAGGCATCGACACATTATAAATTTAGTTGTTAAATGGAAATGGCTTTTCAGAGCTTTGAAATGTTTCTTTGGCAATGAATGTTGCTTACTGTTGACATAAAATATATGCCATAAATTAAAAAAGCAATATCTGAAAGATTTAAGATATAAATTAGGTTTACATGTTTGACTTGTGATAACATCCTTCAAATCTACTACGTCACTTCACTTGTCTTCCGCATTCCGTTACCGCAGTTCGTTTCCATCATATGCTCCATATTTTATATTGAAAGAGGTCTACACGGCGTAAACCCGCTGGTTTGGAGTACTCGACCGCAAAAACGGAATACGTAGGTACAAAACTCGGGAGTGGCGTATGTTCTCCGCGACAGACTTTAGATAATACATTCAGTCTTTTGCCCCCTACTTACATACACGTCTTCAGTTCATTCTCGACAGCTCTCGGATATTTTCGTACCACATCGTTACTCTACGAACACCCTCTAGTGTATGTAAGGCGGAGCACTATGCGGCAAAATTCAACATTTTGTGCGGTCAAAAAATAGTTCTCGTACAACAGACTTAACGTCAAAACAACTCCGATAAATTCACATAAGAAATGGATTATCGTTGTCATTTCTAATTAAAAACTCACATATTTCAGTGTTCATATAGCTTAAATATGTGATTTTAATCCCGTTTCATCAGAACTCCAGCGTTCACGCCACCATATTGTTTACATGATATTCGAATGATATTTCAAAAAGTAGTGCACTAACGAACATCCGAGGCACTTGACGTAGTTGGCCGAGGTTTTCCGAATGGTCTTCAGTTGCTTGCGGAAGAACGTTTGCAACCCAGGAACACTGGTTATATAAGGTCAAATGAGCTCCGTACACAAACAAAATTATGTTAAAAAACTGCATAAAACTTCAACGTAAGAAAGTACCTAACAGGCGATGTACAATGTACACATATGCATATTCAAAATCACTGTTCTAATAAAAAAAATGACACAAATAGTTCTTAGATATGTGTAAAAAATCTCGTCAAATATGAGTTTAGAAGGTGTTATCATGAGTTTAAAAAGTTTTTTTGCGATATTCTGCACTTGGAAGTCGTTAAAATGGCTTTTTGTGTCGTTATTCCGTTTGTTTGGCGTTTTATTGTTTTTTTAATGGCTCTATTAAGCTTTCATACTAAACAGCCTACAACCTGTTGCATACTATTTATTGAATTATAATCTGAAAACAGTATGTTTGTACTGGAGACAGCTTTATAGCAATAGATCAAACTATTCACCAAGATAGCAAACAATGATGGGCGTGGTAATTTCCATACGTCAGTCAGTGAAGCCGTTTACTGTTTAGCCATACGCTATGTAAATGCTCAATGGTGATATATTTTGTTTTTACTGGGTCAAACGCCATTTTCAACATTTTATATTAGTTATACATGTCGGTCAACTTTTAATTTATTATAACCAGTTTTCCCGGAATTAATTATCAGCCCGTACTAACTTACTCTTCCGCACGCAGCTGACACGTGACTGCCCACACGAAGCAGAGGTTATTGACCGTAGCAGATGGACGCTACCATCCCTGCTCGGGAATTGAACCCGGACCTCTACCCACAGGGTTTACCGGATAGGCTTCATTAGTGATCTTTGTAAAAAAGTTCCAGTAAAATCCACTACCATATTTGGTATTGTGGAAAATTGATTATCTTTTTTACTTTTAGGCATGAATGTACATATATTTACCCGATTGTTGACTTACGGAGACAGCACTTGTTTTCATTTTGAACCATAATATAACTTGTGCTTTTTTAAATATCCGGGCAATTCGTTTATGAACGTCATTTTGAAATCATGTCCTCTATGGATAATCAAATACATTACGACCCCTAATGACCTCAGCTCTGCTCCTTTTTTGCAATAAGGGGGTGAAAAATCGTCAACAACACTGAAAACACCAACAACACTGAAAACACCAACAACACTGAAAACACCAACAACACTGAAAACACCAACAACACTGAAACACAAACAACACTGAAAACACCAACAACACTGAAAACACCAACAACACAGAAAACACCAACAACACTGAAAACACCAACAACACTGAAACACCAACAACACTGAAAACACCAACAACACAGAAAACACCAACAACACTGAAAACACCAACGACACTGAAAACACCAACAACACAGAAAACACCAACAACACTGAAAACACCAACAACACAGAAAACACCAACAACACTGAAAACACCAACAACACTGAAAACACCAACAACACAGAAAACACCAACAACACAGAAAACACCAACAACACAGAAAACACCAACGACACTGAAAACACCAACAACACTGAAAACACCAACAACACTGAAAACACCAACGACAATGAAAACACCAACAACACAGAAAACACCAACAACACAGAAAACACGAACACCACTGAAAACACGAACACCACTGAAAACACCAACGACAATGAAAACACCAACAACACAGAAAACACCAACAACACAGAAAACACGAACACCACTGAAAACACGAACACCACTGAAAGCACCAACGACAATGAAAACACCAACAACACTGAAAACACCAACAACACTGAAACACAAACAACACTGAAAACACCAACAACACAGAAAACACCAACAACACTGAAAACACCAACAACACAGAAAACACCAACGACACTGAAAACACCAACAACACTGAAAACACCAACAACACTGAAAACACCAACGACAATGAAAACACCAACAACACAGAAAACACCAACAACACAGAAAACACGAACACCACTGAAAACACGAACACCACTGAAAGCACCAACGACAATGAAAACACCAACAACACTGAAAACACCAACAACACTGAAACACAAACAACACTGAAAACACCAACAACACAGAAAACACCAACAACACTGAAAACACCAACAACACAGAAAACACCAACGACACTGAAAACACCAACAACACTGAAAACACCAACAACACTGAAAACACCAACGACAATGAAAACACCAACAACACAGAAAACACCAACAACACAGAAAACACGAACACCACTGAAAACACGAACACCACTGAAAGCACCAACGACAATGAAAACATCAACGACAATGAAAACATCAACAACACTGAAAACACCAACAACACTGAAAACACCAACAACACTGAAAACACCAACAACATTGAAAACATTGCAACAAGCGAAATGACACACCAACCAACAACACTGAAAACACCAACAACACATTAAATTATTTGAAGATAATTTTCTGTATCATATTTCTTCGAAAGATAACTTTTAATGAATATACACACATAAAAGCAATCTTATCTCAGTGACTCAACAAGACAGAATGATACCATAAAATATTGAAGGGAGGTTAGTTGTGGTAATTGTTTGCATTCATTCCCACAGAGTTGTCTTTCTTGTTCCATGTCTAATATTATAGTTATTTAACAGTACGAATTACACATGTAACACAGAACGATACCGGTTAATTTATACTAACTTGACAACCCAAGTATACTCCGCGGATATACGGCCACCAAGTATACTCCGCGGATATACGGCCACCAAGTATACTCCGCGGATATACGGCCACCAAGTATACTCCGCGGATATACGGCCACCAAGTATACTCCGCGGATAAACGGTCACCAAGTATACTCCGCGGATATACGGCCACCAAGTATACTCCGCGGATATACGGCCACCAAGTATACTCCGCGGATATACGGCCACCAAGTATACGCTCTATCGATCATATGGCTATATCACTTAAATAAACGGGCCACGGGCTACTGGAAATTTAATAATTACAATCTAAATGATGAACAATACTGCAATGCGATTTGTGAATTAATTTATTCATGTAGTAGATTAAATGTACAAAGCCACCAGATAAAATGGGAACTATGTAAATATCAAACCAATATGCAAAAAAAAATCTAGAGAATGAAATAACAGGCTACTAACATTGGACAAGAGATTATCCCATCCATAGTCTTCCACACAGAGCAGACACATAATGAAATTGAAGCCGAAATAGCACAGCTATATGATTTCAAAGCACGGGGAGCACAGATAATTCAATTATCGAGGACGGTGAAAAGAATTAAAAATATTTTATTAATCTAGAAAAGTAAAAAACACAGAAAACTTGTAAAGACGAAAATAATATACTAAGTGAAAGTGTCCGTTACTATAAAACGCTGTATGCCTCATCGTATGAGGATTTGAATTATGATGCATATTTAGATAATATAACCATTCTGAATACACTCTCTTAACAGCAGGTTGATATATGTGAGGGTAATATTCGTTCATCAGAATGCAGAAATACTATTTTTAATATGAAATTATACAAAAGCCCGGGTCCTGATGGTCTAACGGTGGAATTTAGAGAACAGTTTGAATCAGATTGAATATTGTATAATAAACTCTTATAATGAAAGTTTTATAAAGGCGAACTATCTTATTAGCCATAAACAAAGTATATTTTTCTTGATTTATAAAAAAGGTGAGCCTGAATTTTTTTTTATAATTGGAGACCAATTTCTCGTCTGATATTGAATATAAAATTCAGCGCACACTTTAGCAAACCACCTTGAAAACATTATACCAAGTTTTATAAGTCCTGATCAACAAGGTTTTTAAAAATAGATTCATCGGTTTTAGCATTAAACGTATACAAGATGTTATAGATTATACAGATTTGTTTAACTTAGAGAGCGCTATTTTATCTTGAGATTTCAAAAAAGCATTCGACTGTGTAAATTGGTAATTAACGTATTAAAAAATTTGGTTTTGAAGACTCATTTATTCATTGAGTTAAAGTAATGTAGTCTAACATAACGTCAATAGTTGTAAATAATGGATGGAAATCCGACCCTTTCAACATTTCTCGAGGAATCCGTCAAGGTTGTCCGTTATCCGCCATGTTGTTTGTTTTTTTTTGTCCCAGAAATACTAGCAATCAAAATAAGAACATGTAATACCATAGAAGGAATAAAAGTTGAAAGCCAAAATGAAAACACTCTGGAGTAATATTAAACGTACAAAAAACAGAAGGGATATGGTTGGGAAGACACAAAACAGAGCTTTAAATGCCGCAAGTATTAATTTCGATAATAATACTGTCAAAGCGTTGGGGTATACTTTGGACATAATAAAGACACTTGCAAACGCCTTTATCTGACAACAAGGCTAATTTAATGCAAAGAACTGATTAACAAATGGACAATGAGAAACCTTACATTTATGGTAAAGTCAGATATTGAATCAGTCATACTACCTACACTGATTTGATGTTTATTTCAAATATATCAAACGCTAAAGAAAATATAAGTGAATTAAACTCTCTATTCTTTAGATACCTTTGGAGCAGCAAATAAGAAACAATAAAGAAAGATCTTAATTGGCAAAAAATCAATGGGGGGATAGACATGGTTGATAGCAACATATTCTCTAAATCATTGAAAATGAAATGGATTAAATCATTGAAAAGGAATAATAATGCTAACTGGAAACTTATTCCTATAAATATCATTTCTTAATCAATATGGTAAAAAACTATCAAATGTTCATACAATGTACCAACAACCAAAAGCAGTACTCATTAATTCTACAAAGAACATATTGCGATTTGGATTGCTTTGAAAAAAGAGATTCCTATCTGGTCTTTATCAGTGATATAATAAATAACAATGGTGATATCGATGAAACTATTGTCTTAAACAAACTTAAAAAAGGCAAAACTGGATATCTGAAATGTCTATCCTCAAACGAACGATACCCAAATTACGGTTAAGAACTATTAAACTGAAAACTCAAAACACACTGAAGTTCGAACTTCCTCATCAGATAGCGTTTTAAACACTATCAGGAATAAATCAAATAAGTACTTTGCATTATGTATTTTTCTTCAAACCCAATTTCAGAAGCCATACATTTACATAGCTTAAATATTGATGTTAATTGGCATTCCGTTTACTTTTTCATTAACAAAATAATAATTGACAACAGGATCAAACAAAACCGTTATAAGATAATACATAAAATTATAGCAACTAATGAAAATCTATTTATTTGGAAACTTACGGATAGGCCTACTGACAGTAAGCAATATTTGCCCCATATGACAATATGAAACAAAGTGACTATATGGAGTAAATATTGTTTCCTGCTTGCAAATAGTGACATCACATTTTGTATTTTCTTGAAATGTATTCATTACAGAAGATGTTGTAAATCATATAGCAGAGCTCATTGAAACCTGTGGCACATCTATCAATCTAAGAATGCTTAGATATCTTGTTATCGGATATAAAATTGAAATAAAAGATTATACATTAATAATGTTAAGCTTTGTTCGATTTTCAATCTACAAATCTTATATTTGTAGTAAACGAAGAAAAGAATATTTCAACATTTTAAAACTGTTGATATATAAACCAAATTTGTTGTTAAAAGTACATGTATATGAAAATAAGTATTTGCACTGTACTATGATTCAGAGCTTTTTAATGCAGTTATGTAATGCTCTTATACAACTTAATATGCTATTTGGCTTCTATTATAGAGAAGCACAACATTAACTGAATTGTTTTTATAATATACCTGTATTTCTAGTTAATCTATCGACTGTATTTTAATTGCCCTATAAAAGTTCATTGCGACTAGCCGCATATAGACAATTTAAAGAAAACTTAAGTTGCTCTTATCATGCAAGCTTAATACAGTAAAAACTCAATAATGAGACCACAAATGGGTCCGCCATAAAGTTGGTCTGATTACTACCTGAAAACTGAAGCATAAAAATAAACTATTATAGATACACGTTAATTACGAAAATGAAGAAATACTAGAAGTGTGTAATGATAATTATAATAGATAATGCCACAGGCTAGACAGTTCTATTTAAGAAATTAATTGCTCCTTCCTTCAATAATGTAATTTTAATATGTTAATTTAAAACTTTCATTGCCAACAACTATTAATTATATATCTATGACTAATCACACTAGGAGTTATTAAAGCTTTCGCGTTTACACGGTGCGCATGTGCTTTTGAAATACACGCTTTCACGTATACACGATGCGCATGCGCAGTCGGGAATTCACGAAATCGTTCTTACACGCTGCGTATGCGTAGTGGAAAATACACGAATACTCGCTTTCACGCTAACACGTTAGAAACGAACGGGAAACGCTTTCACGCGGAGCTTTCACGCTGGCGGTACTGTACAAGCATATTCAGTCGGTAGGAATTTGTGACAGCAGTTAAACACAACTCGACGTGGTTCTTGTACGGAAACAATGTTAGTTCTGGCATCGTTAAAGCGTTTGGCATGTGTGCGTGGTATACGATGCTACCATTCTTTATACATGTGTTTTATCGCTATTATTCTATTTGTACTTTTCTATAAATTTGGATTTAGAAATCATGCTTTAAGGGAAAGCGAAACATGTCATGGTTGGAAACTGGTGGACCAGGATATACTGGAATGCACAGGAGAAATGCCATCTTGGTTAGACAGAAAACGAAATTAGAACGTAACAATGGCTTCTAAAATTGTGTTACAGTTCAAAACAAAATTGTCGATTGCGAATTATACACATCTGATGGGTCTACTAGATGCGTTTGTTTCGGTATGTGAATCTTCAGATATTCCATTCATTCTTTCATACGGGTCTCTGATTGGGGCTGTAAGGCATTTTGGAATAATACCGTGGTATGATGATATTGATGTAATGATACACAAGAAACACAAGCAGAAACTAGAGAACGCTTCATCATCACTGATCAGTCAGGGCTTCAGGACGTACAAGTTTCTACAATGGCAAAGGAAATTTCATGCAGAAGGAAAACCATATGTTGTTGATATTTTCTTCTACAAAGTGAATGGTAGCTACATGTACGTACCAGCGTTTAAAAATGGAACGATTCAACGCAAGGATGTTTTTCCTATTAAATTATTTCCATTTGAAAGGTTTGTATTACCAGCCCCTCGTAATGCCATAGCTGTATTGGACAACGGCTACAAAAACTGGAACACAACTTGTGTATACCAAATAAGCCACAAGTCAACATCTCGCATCACGTACGAAGACGCTTGTGAAGAACTTTACGATATCTATCCGTTTGTTTTCTATAATAGTTCATCCACCAAGTCAGAGAAAGCTTTGAAGAGTTCTGGTCGATCTCTGACTAGTGTAACGTACAAACGCTTGGGAGATTAGATACATGTGTTAAGAACTATAAAATATCGAAAGGGAAGCATAAATTGCAGTCACAATCTAGAACCATTGAGGTAAAACCAATGTCTGCAGTAATAACGTCACACCTTCAGATACATGTATATACCTAATGACGCGATCATTAACAACTAATTGGAAAAGAAATAGATCTTGAACTATGGGAAACTCAGAAAATCGGACAAGAATTTTTAACAGAAAGACACTAAAATGAAGTCCTATTCATTGTATTTAGGAATGTCTGAAGAAAGGGCATGAATGAAAAATTAGTGCACAACAGATAGATAATTGGTTATTTATATTAATTTTATATTATATGTGTATATAGATCGATTCAGTGAACTATAACCCGTTAACAACAGAAGCGAGTTGACGCGCGTGCGCACCGCGTGTAGGGCAAAAAACAACCTCGTTAAATTCGGCGAACGAAAGTGAAAATGAGCGCTTATGCAAGAACGCTGCCAGTTGCAAGCAAGCAGAGATATTTAAATAAGTTAGAAGAACTTGGTTTTAAAGAGGATGATCCATTCTTGGACTTCGAAAAGTCCAAAAAGGACAGGTTAGACTTCACAACATTACGTCGCTTGACCTAGAGTAGGCTAGACTACAGTACTGACGAGTACTGTCCTAGTTCATGAACCTGGCCAAAAAATGAAGTTCATCCTGTTTATAGTTTATTAATTTGCAGTTGTAATGCATATATATTAAGTATTCTATTCTGAATTGTATAAATGACATGGGATTTTAATGTTCACAAAGAATCTCTTTCAGTCTTAGACTGAGTTTGATTTCGATTTACAAGTACAGTTACACTGACAGTTCATCTATAAATGTTGAAGTGTCATTGCTTTGGCTTATTCGAGTTTAGGCATGTGTGACCAGTCCCAATACCTGTCAGTTTATAAATGTTAATGTAAGTAAAACATACTGGCTATATGTATATGTCACCTGTGTATATGTTCCCAACCTGAGCAAACAAAGCTCGTGTTCGACCAGCAAGGTATCCACTAACAAATACCAGCACCATCTTTCACATTTTTGGTATGATGTGGCCAGGGATCGAATCCACGAACTCATACGCTCAAAAATGACACTTTACTATTTGAGCATTATATGTTTTTTTTCTGAACAAACGTCTTATTATGTTATTTTACCAAAAGCTAAAAATAGTTCCATATTTCTAATAATACGTTCATCAGAAAAACGTTAAGTTCACAAAAAATTATTGATAAAATTGGTTTACTATGCTTGCAGGAAACATGCCAGTTCATGGGTTGATGATGCATCCAAGTGGCCAGATATTGAATTTGGAGACATCTATACCTATTTCATTGATACACCGGGCCCATTCACAAGAGAAAACATGCGAGCGTATCTCTCATTGGAGGCATATATGTTCTACCATGATGGCTGGGTTCAGACTTACGAATACAAAACATGTGAGGCATGGTTCTGTATCATCAGGGCTAAAGTGCTTCGATCCCAAGCTGTGACACTGGAACCACACCGAACATGGGTTGCCATCCGGGAAAGTGACCACTCTGTTGAATGTGGACATTGTACTTGTATGGCTTGGTAAGTTGAGTTCATGATCATGTGTCCTATTAAATTTTCACGCTGCTTATTTGAGAGACTTCACTATATCGTAAAGCATGGAAATGAATTCTGGACTAATGATTTTATTACTTTCTAGTACAATACTTATTTATTTATGGTAACAACAGATCCCTGATGTACTTTCTTTCAATTTACATATTTATTAATATGTTGTTCTTTTGTGTGATAAACATTATTATAATTCCGCAAAGCAAATATCATTTCGAAGATTCATTGTTTATTCTAGGCTTGGTGAGGTGTGTTCCTATTCTGCTGGTATCTTATTCAAGATTGAAGCCAGTGTTCGATTTCGTCAACAGACATCATGTACTTCATTTCCATGTCAATGGAATCAGACTTTAGTGAAAAAGGTATTACATGTAATATAATCTAACATGTGCACATGTTTATTTAATTGTTTTCTCTAGCTATTGTTGCTGAATTAAAGCATTAGGTTGTATTGATTACTGAATCATAATGTCGAAGTTTTCCATAGCGGGTAATGTCAGTTATTTACATATCATAACTCATGATGAATGTCGAGCCATTAAATCAACATCGATATACATTGCCATCTTAACGTTTCTTTATATGTTGAATTTCATAACTTTTTTGTGCAGAATTTCAATGGGTGTTTGACTTTGAATTAAATCATGATCGTGTATCTGTTACTGGGCATACCTAGTCTATGACAGGATAGACTTGTAACTGTTCATATCAGTATATTATTAACTGCAATGGGAATTTTCAAAGTATACATGAAATTTTGGAGAGCATTGTATGTACCTAATATTACTATCATAACAGAGACTAGCTAATCTTGTCCTACACATAATTGTATTGGTTTCTACATTCAGTCTGTTAACATTACAGTTAGATGCTGTTCCACTGGGAGAAATTAAGTTTAAAAAACCAAAACGACAATCTGTTGGTGTGGAAAACGAATGTCATGAAACAGCGTCATTGCTACCAAGTATTACAGATCCGACATCACTACTACAGGATTTGAAACAATGTGCTCCTACTGCAGTGGTATTCACTGTCGTTAATCCGAAGAGAACAGAAATAAAGGACGAAAAACTTCCCTTGAACATTGTGAACCTTTATGATGAAAATGCTTCCAATATGACAGAAATAGAATTAAAAGATTTGTGTGCTGTGAAGTTTAATCTGTTGAACTCAACTAAACAGCAGAATTTAGAATTTGAAAAGCGTACTAGAAAACAATCAAAATGTGGACTGTGGCTGAAATACCGTCTTGGAAGAATTACGTCATCTAATTTCAGAGAAGCCGTTAAGACATCAGTCGATAAACCATCAAAATCATTGATTGAAAAGATAGTTCATGGAATTAATTTCAAGTCGGCAGCTGTCAATTGGGGAAATAACAATGAAGATGTAGCTATCAGACAGTATTTTGAAGCCCAAGCCCCATATCATAAGAACTTGAAAGTTTCAAAGTGTGTTTTTTTTATCAGTGATGAATTCCCTTTTCTAGGCACCAGTCCTGACAGTATTGTGGAATGTGACTGCTGTGGCAGAGGAACTGTGGAAGTTAAATGCCCATATAAATTCAGAAATATTCACCCATGCCTTGTGTCAGATAAAACATTTTGTTTGCAAGATCATGATTGTGGAAGTAATAACAATTGTGATAATGCTCTAAGGTATGATCACGCATATTTTTATCAAGTTCAAGGTCAGATGGGAATATGTCATTTGTCACACTATGATTTTATATGCTATACAACCAAAGGGCTACATGTAGAACGAATACTATTTGACCCTGAATACTTCCAGTCAGTTGTTGAAAAGTTGTCACGTTTGTACAAAGAGTGCATTCTTCCTGAAGTCTTAACTCACAACCTTATTGAAGACTTGGAAAAGGAAAACTGTCAACCAGATTTGAAACGCAGTAGAAAAAAATGAGCAGAACAATTTTTGCTCAGTAACTGTATTTTAACTCTATATGTTAAAAATCACATTGGAAATTATTGTATTTCTTTTTTTGTAAGAACTGAGTCAATTGTTGCATGTACTCAATAAGCAATTGGTTAATTTTGAATGTATATATTTGTATAACTTGTTCAGTGTTCAGAATAAGAAATAAGATTTGTAGTGAAATATAAATAACTTAGCTAATGTATTTATAAGCTAACAGTAAAACATATTCTAACTTTATTAATAGTTCCTTCATGAATCAATTATTGGTATATTTTCTTTGATTTTATGGATAGACAGATATTTAATCACCTTACAACATTTTCTAATTCTGAACACTTACAATAATTTACTTCTGTATGTACATTATTCATGATGTCACTACTGCTGTGTAATTAAGAGTCATTGTAATGTACAAAAATAGACAAAACAAAACAGTATATGTATTTGTTGTTGTATAATTTAAACATGGCTAAATGTATGCATCAAATTACTCAGCATTTGTATAGTTGGACTTGAGAAACATATATTTATCACGTATGGTACACAACAAATAATAACAAAATAAATAAATAACAAGTTTTATGGTCAAAAAGAAACTTCATTCTGGAAAATTAACAAATGTTCACACATCTTTATGAACCACCAGAATGAGTTAAAGAAGGGGCTGGTTTATGTTCACAATGCCTCCAACAACACTTAGAACTTTCTTACAAGTATGTTTCCCTTTCACAAATGAAATTGGCATTGTGCCCCCAATAAGTTTAAAATCTTCCAGACGTCCTATAACACGTTCCACATGAATACGCGCCCTTGACATCTGTCGAGATTCTTCAACTTCTTTTGCCGATAGTTGTCTTTTCCCTTTTGTGAATGCTGGCATGATGAGTTTCACAATCCGTCTTTCATTGTGAAGCCACGATCTGCTAAAACCATGTCTCCGGGTACAAATAAATCAAGTATTCCACTTTCTAATGTTATTTTCTTATCACTCGCTCTACCCCCCCCCCCCTAGACATCCGAAATAAAAGTTACGGCACCAGATGGGCTAATCCCAATGAGGACCTTAATGGTGTTATGTCTCTTGTAATTGGAGTATGTTTGTGCACGTGCTTTCAGGGCGGAAGGTCTTTCAATAAATATTTCGGTGCAGTCAATGATGCGTCGCACTTTCTTAAATTTGTCATTTTGAAATACTTCTGGAAGTTGTAAGTCTTTGTCTATGGGGGGCCAAGTTACCAGACCTGCTAGTGACGCATACAAAGCATTAAGCCAAACATGGAAAATGTTAGTGACCAGAGTCTTACTAATACCGAACTTGTAAGCAATGTTTTCATTACCTAGATTATGCTTCACTTTTACTAACGTGAGGAAGAGCTCATTTTTCAAATTAAGTTTAGTGTTTTTCCTCTTGACATGAACAACAGCATGTTTAAAACTGTCTCAAAAGGCCAGTGTAATATGAAGTGATTGAGTCACTGTTTTTAATAAAGTTAATGCCAAAACACAAATTAGCCTTCTTCTTTAATATCTCATTCTCTTTCTTAACACTATCGAGTTGTACTTGGAGGACAGCAGTCTCTAATAAATCAAATTGTTTTTGCAAAGTTTCATTCATGTTCAAAAGTTTATCAATCATCATTTTCTGTGAATCAATGACACATTTCTGGGAATTAATAACCACCTCCATTTCATCATGAACTAACAAAACAAGGAAAGTCTGAGTCCCACACTCTCTCGTTTCTGGTGAATGTTGACAGGCAACGCCTGGAACTTCATTCTCAAGGTCTTGCCCGAGACTAATAAGAGCCAAAGCAGCAGTAGATTTGGTCTTCTTAGCTTCCCTACTAAGTACTCTATTCTGTCTTTCTTTCTTTTCTTGAAGAACTTTCGGAGTCTTCTTGCCAAGGGGAGTGTTCATAAAAATAGATGGCAAGTAGTCCACATCTCCTGTATCAATTGAAGGTTTCCCTGAAATAAACAAATTGTGGCTTGTTAAAATTCAAATCAGTTTATGAGACAGTGTTTCGACAAGGTGAATACGTGCAATGTTTAAGGAAATTGAACTTAGAGTGCGAGAGTTCTGGGCGGCATATTTAGACAATGAAATGAGCACAAGTGAATTATTAAATAAATGTGCAAAAGTGTACGGTCCTCAATGTCGGTGTAATGACATGATTGATGAAGAAACCCTGGTGACTGGACTATAAAATTTGTGTGTGTAATGAATATTACAGCTAGTTTAAGTCTGGGTTATTGTTAGGAATAAAGCTAGCATCGAGTTAGCATTGAGTATATATAAATATAGCCTCCATTTCTCTTTAAGATCCAATCTGTATCATAGTTATCATGTGTATAGGTGGGTGTATGTGTGTATATATATAAATATATGTGTATACCTTCAACTAAATCTACGGCTTATGCTGACCCTGACTGACTCTGACTGGCTCTGACTGACTCTGACTGGCTCTGACTGACTCTGAAATGGATATATTGCATAGCTGAAGACATTTTCGTCGATGGAGTAGGTAGGTCTTTAAGTCCTGAGAAAATGAGCAAAATCGGAGAGATATATTTTTTTCTCCAAAAAATGAAATTCTATCAAGGGTCCCCCCTTACGTGATTTTTAGCGTAAACTTTTTTCTCGAAAATATGTCAAGTAATACATCATTTTGTTCGTCTTGATGCCTACTATTGAAATGTATGTATATGTGTATACCTTCATCTAAATCTACGGCTTATGCTCACCCTGACTGACTCTGACTGGCTCTGACTGGCTCTGGCTGACTCTGAAATGGATATATTGCATAGCTGAAGACATTTTCTTCGATGGAGTAGGTAGGTCTTTAAGTCCTGAGAAAATGAGCAAAATCGGAGAGATATATTTTTTTCTCCAAAAAATGAAATTCTATCAAGAGCTACCATTTAAAAAAATTATATAAGGCCCTCCTTGAAAATTGTCCGTTTGCGATGCTCCTCCCTTACGTGATTTTTAGCGTAAACTTTTTTCTCGAAAATATGTCAAGTAATACATCATTTTGTTCGTCTTGATGCCTACTATTGAAATATATATATATGTGTATACCTTCATCTAAATCTACGGCTTATGCTCACCCTGACTGACTCTGACTGGCTCGAACTGGCTCTGACTGGCTCTGGCTGACTCTGAAATGGATATATTGCATAGCTGAAGACATTTTCGTCGATGGAGTAGGTAGGTCTTTAAGTCCTGAGAAAATGAGCAAAATCGGAGAGATATATTTTTTTCTCCAAAAAATGAAATTCTATCAAGGGTCCCCCCTTACGTGATTTTTAGCGTAAACTTTTTTCTCGAAAATATGTCAAGTAATACATCATTTTGTTCGTCTTGATGCCTACTATTGAAATATATATATATGTGTATACCTTCATCTAAATCTACGGCTTATGCTCACCCTGACTGACTCTGACTGGCTCGAACTGGCTCTGACTGGCTCTGGCTGACTCTGAAATGGATATATTGCATAGCTGAAGACATTTTCGTCGATGGAGTAGGTAGGTCTTTAAGTCCTGAGAAAATGAGCAAAATCGGAGAGATATATTTTTTTCTCCAAAAAATGAAATTCTATCAAGGGTCCCCCCTTACGTGATTTTTAGCGTAAACTTTTTTCTCGAAAATATGTCAAGTAATACATCATTTTGTTCGTCTTGATGCCTACTATTGAAATATATATATATGTGTATACCTTCATCTAAATCTACGGCTTATGCTCACCCTGACTGACTCTGACTGGCTCGAACTGGCTCTGACTGGCTCTGGCTGACTCTGAAATGGATATATTGCATAGCTGAAGACATTTTCGTCGATGGAGTAGGTAGGTCTTTAAGTCCTGAGAAAATGAGCAAAATCGGAGAGATATATTTTTTTCTCCAAAAAATGAAATTCTATCAAGGGTCCCCCCTTACGTGATTTTTAGCGTAAACTTTTTTCTCGAAAATATGTCAAGTAATACATCATTTTGTTCGTCTTGATGCCTACTATTGAAATATATATATATGTGTATACCTTCATCTAAATCTACGGCTTATGCTCACCCTGACTGACTCTGACTGGCTCGAACTGGCTCTGACTGGCTCTGGCTGACTCTGAAATGGATATATTGCATAGCTGAAGACATTTTCGTCAATGGAGTAGGTAGGTCTTTAAGTCCTGAGAAAATGAGCAAAATCGGAGAGATATATTTTTTTCTCCAAAAAATGAAATTCTATCAAGGGTCCCCCCTTACGTGATTTTTAGCGTAAACTTTTTTCTCGAAAATATGTCAAGTAATACATCATTTTGTTCGTCTTGATGCCTACTTTTGAAATATATATATATGTGTATACCTTCATCTAAATCTACGGCTTATGCTCACCCTGACTGACTCTGACTGGCTCGAACTGGCTCTGACTGGCTCTGGCTGACTCTGAAATGGATATATTGCATAGCTGAAGACATTTTCGTCGATGGAGTAGGTAGGTCTTTAAGTCCTGAGAAAATGAGCAAAATCGGAGAGATATATTTTTTTCTCCAAAAAATGAAATTCTATCAAGGGTCCCCCCTTACGTGATTTTTAGCGTAAACTTTTTTCTCGAAAATATGTCAAGTAATACATCATTTTGTTCGTCTTGATGCCTACTATTGAAATATATATATATGTGTATATTTTCATCTAAATCTACGGCTTATGCTCACCCTGACTGACTCTGACTGGCTCGAACTGGCTCTGACTGGCTCTGGCTGACTCTGAAATGGATATATTTGCATAGCTGAAGACATTTTCGTCGATGGAGTAGGTAGGTCTTTAAGTCCTGAGAAAATGAGCAAAATCGGAGAGATATATTTTTTTCTCCAAAAAATGAAATTCTATCAAGGGTCCCCCCTTACGTGATTTTTAGCGTAAACTTTTTTCTCGAAAATATGTCAAGTAATACATCATTTTGTTCGTCTTGATGCCTACTATTGAAATATATATATATGTGTATACCTTCATCTAAATCTACGGCTTATGCTCACCCTGACTGACTCTGACTGGCTCGAACTGGCTCTGACTGGCTCTGGCTGACTCTGAAATGGATATATTGCATAGCTGAAGACATTTTCGTCGATGGAGTAGGTAGGTCTTTAAGTCCTGAGAAAATGAGCAAAATCGGAGAGATATATTTTTTTCTCCAAAAAATGAAATTCTATCAAGGGTCCCCCCTTACGTGATTTTTAGCGTAAACTTTTTTCTCGAAAATATGTCAAGTAATACATCATTTTGTTCGTCTTGATGCCTACTTTTGAAATATATATATATGTGTATACCTTCATCTAAATCTACGGCTTATGCTCACCCTGACTGACTCTGACTGGCTCGAACTGGCTCTGACTGGCTCTGGCTGACTCTGAAATGGATATATTGCATAGCTGAAGACATTTTCGTCGATGGAGTAGGTAGGTCTTTAAGTCCTGAGAAAATGAGCAAAATCGGAGAGAGATATTTTTTTCTCAAAAAAATGAAATTCTATCAAGGGTCCCCCCTTACGTGATTTTTAGCGTAAACTTTTTTCTCGAAAATATGTCAAGTAATACATCATTTTGTTCGTCTTGATGCCTACTATTGAAATATATATATATGTGTATACCTTCATCTAAATCTACGGCTTATGCTCACCCTGACTGACTCTGACTGGCTCGAACTGGCTCTGACTGGCTCTGGCTGACTCTGAAATGGATATATTGCATAGCTGAAGACTTTTTCGTCGATGGAGTAGGTAGGTCTTTAAGTCCTGAGAAAATGAGCAAAATCGGAGAGATATATTTTTTTCTCCAAAAAATGAAATTCTATCAAGGGTCCCCCCTTACGTGATTTTTAGCGTAAACTTTTTTCTCGAAAATATGTCAAGTAATACATCATTTTGTTCGTCTTGATGCCTACTATTGAAATATATATATATGTGTATACCTTCATCTAAATCTACGGCTTATGCTCACCCTGACTGACTCTGACTGGCTCGAACTGGCTCTGACCGGCTCTGGCTGACTCTGAAATGGATATATTGCATAGCTGAAGACATTTTCGTCGATGGAGTAGGTAGGTCTTTAAGTCCTGAGAAAATGAGCAAAATCGGAGAGATATATTTTTTTCTCCAAAAAATGAAATTCTATCAAGGGTCCCCCCTTACGTGATTTTTAGCGTAAACTTTTTTCTCGAAAATATGTCAAGTAATACATCATTTTGTTCGTCTTGATGCCTACTATTGAAATATATATATATGTGTATACCTTCATCTAAATCTACGGCTTATGCTCACCCTGACTGACTCTGACTGGCTCGAACTGGCTCTGACTGGCTCTGGCTGACTCTGAAATGGATATATTGCATAGCTGAAGACATTTTCGTCGATGGAGTAGGTAGGTCTTTAAGTCCTGAGAAAATGAGCAAAATCGGAGAGATATATTTTTTTCTCCAAAAAATGAAATTCTATCAAGGGTCCCCCCTTACGTGATTTTTAGCGTAAACTTTTTTCTCGAAAATATGTCAAGTAATACATCATTTTGTTCGTCTTGATGCCTACTATTGAAATATATATATATGTGTATACCTTCATCTAAATCTACGGCTTATGCTCACCCTGACTGACTCTGACTGGCTCGAACTGGCTCTGACTGGCTCTGGCTGACTCTGAAATGGATATATTGCATAGCTGAAGACATTTTCGTCGATGGAGTAGGTAGGTCTTTAAGTCCTGAGAAAATGAGCAAAATCGGAGAGATATATTTTTTTCTCCAAAAAATGAAATTCTATCAAGGGTCCCCCCTTACGTGATTTTTAGCGTAAACTTTTTTCTCGAAAATATGTCAAGTAATACATCATTTTGTTCGTCTTGATGCCTACTATTGAAATATATATATATGTGTATACCTTCATCTAAATCTACGGCTTATGCTCACCCTGACTGACTCTGACTGGCTCGAACTGGCTCTGACTGGCTCTGGCTGACTCTGAAATGGATATATTGCATAGCTGAAGACATTTTCGTCGATGGAGTAGGTAGGTCTTTAAGTCCTGAGAAAATGAGCAAAATCGGAGAGATATATTTTTTTCTCCAAAAAATGAAATTCTATCAAGGGTCCCCCCTTACGTGATTTTTAGCGTAAACTTTTTTCTCGAAAATATGTCAAGTAATACATCATTTTGTTCGTCTTGATGCCTACTATTGAAATATATATATATGTGTATACCTTCATCTAAATCTACGGCTTATGCTCACCCTGACTGACTCTGACTGGCTCGAACTGGCTCTGACTGGCTCTGGCTGACTCTGAAATGGATATATTGCATAGCTGAAGACATTTTCGTCGATGGAGTAGGTAGGTCTTTAAGTCCTGAGAAAATGAGCAAAATCGGAGAGATATATTTTTTTCTCCAAAAAATGAAATTCTATCAAGGGTCCCCCCTTACGTGATTTTTAGCGTAAACTTTTTTCTCGAAAATATGTCAAGTAATACATCATTTTGTTCGTCTTGTTGCCTACTATTGAAATATATATATATGTGTATACCTTCATCTAAATCTACGGCTTATGCTCACCCTGACTGACTCTGACTGGCTCGAACTGGCTCTGACCGGCTCTGGCTGACTCTGAAATGGATATATTGCATAGCTGAAGACATTTTCGTCGATGGAGTAGGTAGGTCTTTAAGTCCTGAGAAAATGAGCAAAATCGGAGAGATATATTTTTTTCTCCAAAAAATGAAATTCTATCAAGGGTCCCCCCTTACGTGATTTTTAGCGTAAACTTTTTTCTCGAAAATATGTCAAGTAATACATCATTTTGTTCGTCTTGATGCCTACTATTGAAATATATATATATGTGTATACCTTCATCTAAATCTACGGCTTATGCTCACCCTGACTGACTCTGACTGGCTCGAACTGGCTCTGACTGGCTCTGGCTGACTCTGAAATGGATATATTGCATAGCTGAAGACATTTTCGTCGATGGAGTAGGTAGGTCTTTAAGTCCTGAGAAAATGAGCAAAATCGGAGAGATATATTTTTTTCTCCAAAAAATGAAATTCTATCAAGGGTCCCCCCTTACGTGATTTTTAGCGTAAACTTTTTCTCGAAAATATGTCAAGTAATACATCATTTTGTTCGTCTTGATGCCTACTATTGAAATATATATATATGTGTATACCTTCATCTAAATCTACGGCTTATGCTCACCCTGACTGACTCTGACTGGCTCGAACTGGCTCTGACTGGCTCTGGCTGACTCTGAAATGGATATATTGCATAGCTGAAGACATTTTCGTCGATGGAGTAGGTAGGTCTTTAAGTCCTGAGAAAATGAGCAAAATCGGAGAGATATATTTTTTTCTCCAAAAAATGAAATTCTATCAAGGGTCCCCCCTTACGTGATTTTTAGCGTAAACTTTTTTCTCGAAAATATGTCAAGTAATACATCATTTTGTTCGTCTTGATGCCTACTATTGAAATATATATATATGTGTATACCTTCATCTAAATCTACGGCTTATGCTCACCCTGACTGACTCTGACTGGCTCGAACTGGCTCTGACTGGCTCTGGCTGACTCTGAAATGGATATATTGCATAGCTGAAGACATTTTCGTCGATGGATTGGTAGGTCTTTAAGTCCTGAGAAAATGAGCAAAATCGGAGAGATATATTTTTTTCTCCAAAAAATGAAATTCTATCAAGGGTCCCCCCTTACGTGATTTTTAGCGTAAACTTTTTTCTCGAAAATATGTCAAGTAATACATCATTTTGTTCGTCTTGATGCCTACTATTGAAATATATATATATGTGTATACCTTCATCTAAATCTACGGCTTATGCTCACCCTGACTGACTCTGACTGGCTCGAACTGGCTCTGACTGGCTCTGGCTGACTCTGAAATGGATATATTGCAAAGCTGAAGACATTTTCGTCGATGGAGTAGGTAGGTCTTTAAGTCCTGAGAAAATGAGCAAAATCGGAGAGATATATTTTTTTCTCCAAAAAATGAAATTCTATCAAGGGTCCCCCCTTACGTGATTTTTAGCGTAAACTTTTTTCTCGAAAATATGTCAAGTAATACATCATTTTGTTCGTCTTGATGCCTACTATTGAAATATATATATATGTGTATACCTTCATCTAAATCTACGGCTTATGCTCACCCTGACTGACTCTGACTGGCTCGAACTGGCTCTGACTGGCTCTGGCTGACTCTGAAATGGATATATTGCATAGCTGAAGACATTTTCGTCGATGGAGTAGGTAGGTCTTTAAGTCCTGAGAAAATGAGCAAAATCGGAGAGATATATTTTTTTCTCCAAAAAATGAAATTCTATCAAGGGTCCCCCCTTACGTGATTTTTAGCGTAAACTTTTTTCTCGAAAATATGTCAAGTAATACATCATTTTGTTCGTCTTGATGCCTACTATTGAAATATATATATATGTGTATACCTTCATCTAAATCTACGGCTTATGCTCACCCTGACTGACTCTGACTGGTTCGAACTGGCTCTGACTGGCTCTGGCTGACTCTGAAATGGATATATTGCATAGCTGAAGACATTTTCGTCGATGGAGTAGGTAGGTCTTTAAGTCCTGAGAAAATGAGCAAAATCGGAGAGATATATTTTTTTCTCCAAAAAATGAAATTCTATCAAGGGTCCCCCCTTACGTGATTTTTAGCGTAAACTTTTTTCTCGAAAATATGTCAAGTAATACATCATTTTGTTCGTCTTGATGCCTACTATTGAAATATATATATATGTGTATACCTTCATCTAAATCTACGGCTTATGCTCACCCTGACTGACTCTGACTGGCTCGAACTGGCTCTGACTGGCTCTGGCTGACTCTGAAATGGATATATTGCATAGCTGAAGACATTTTCGTCAATGGAGTAGGTAGGTCTTTAAGTCCTGAGAAAATGAGCAAAATCGGAGAGATATATTTTTTTCTCCAAAAAATGAAATTCTATCAAGGGTCCCCCCTTACGTGATTTTTAGCGTAAACTTTTTTCTCGAAAATATGTCAAGTAATACATCATTTTGTTCGTCTTGATGCCTACTATTGAAATATATATATATGTGTATATTTTCATCTAAATCTACGGCTTATGCTCACCCTGACTGACTCTGACTGGCTCGAACTGGCTCTGACTGGCTCTGGCTGACTCTGAAATGGATATATTGCATAGCTGAAGACATTTTCGTCGATGGAGTAGGTAGGTCTTTAAGTCCTGAGAAAATGAGCAAAATCGGAGAGATATATTTTTTTCTCCAAAAAATGAAATTCTATCAAGGGTCCCCCCTTACGTGATTTTTAGCGTAAACTTTTTTCTCGAAAATATGTCAAGTAATACATCATTTTGTTCGTCTTGATGCCTACTATTGAAATATATATATATGTGTATACCTTCATCTAAATCTACGGCTTATGCTCACCCTGACTGACTCTGACTGGTTCGAACTGGCTCTGACTGGCTCTGGCTGACTCTGAAATGGATATATTGCATAGCTGAAGACATTTTCGTCGATGGAGTAGGTAGGTCTTTAAGTCCTGAGAAAATGAGCAAAATCGGAGAGATATATTTTTTTCTCCAAAAAATGAAATTCTATCAAGGGTCCCCCCTTACGTGATTTTTAGCGTAAACTTTTTTCTCGAAAATATGTCAAGTAATACATCATTTTGTTCGTCTTGATGCCTACTATTGAAATATATATATATGTGTATACCTTCATCTAAATCTACGGCTTATGCTCACCCTGACTGACTCTGACTGGCTCGAACTGGCTCTGACTGGCTCTGGCTGACTCTGAAATGGATATATTGCATAGCTGAAGACATTTTCGTCGATGGAGTAGGTAGGTCTTTAAGTCCTGAGAAAATGAGCAAAATCGGAGAGATATATTTTTTTCTCCAAAAAATGAAATTCTATCAAGGGTCCCCCCTTACGTGATTTTTAGCGTAAACTTTTTTCTCGAAAATATGTCAAGTAATACATCATTTTGTTCGTCTTGATGCCTACTATTGAAATATATATATATGTGTATACCTTAATCTAAATCTACGGCTTATGCTCACCCTGACTGACTCTGACTGGCTCGAACTGGCTCTGACTGGCTCTGGCTGACTCTGAAATGGATATATTGCATAGCTGAAGACATTTTCGTCGATGGAGTAGGTAGGTCTTTAAGTCCTGAGAAAATGAGCAAAATCGGAGAGATATATTTTTTTCTCCAAAAAATGAAATTCTATCAAGGGTCCCCCCTTACGTGATTTTTAGCGTAAACTTTTTTCTCGAAAATATGTCAAGTAATACATCATTTTGTTCGTCTTGATGCCTACTATTGAAATATATATATATGTGTATACCTTCATCTAAATCTACGGCTTATGCTCACCCTGACTGACTCTGACTGGTTCGAACTGGCTCTGACTGGCTCTGGCTGACTCTGAAATGGATATATTGCATAGCTGAAGACATTTTCGTCGATGGAGTAGGTAGGTCTTTAAGTCCTGAGAAAATGAGCAAAATCGGAGAGATATATTTTTTTCTCCAAAAAATGAAATTCTATCAAGGGTCCCCCCTTACGTGATTTTTAGCGTAAACTTTTTTCTCGAAAATATGTCAAGTAATACATCATTTTGTTCGTCTTGATGCCTACTATTGAAATATATATATATGTGTATACCTTCATCTAAATCTACGGCTTATGCTCACCCTGACTGACTCTGACTGGCTCGAACTGGCTCTGACTGGCTCTGGCTGACTCTGAAATGGATATATTGCATAGCTGAAGACATTTTCGTCAATGGAGTAGGTAGGTCTTTAAGTCCTGAGAAAATGAGCAAAATCGGAGAGATATATTTTTTTCTCCAAAAAATGAAATTCTATCAAGGGTCCCCCCTTACGTGATTTTTAGCGTAAACTTTTTTCTCGAAAATATGTCAAGTAATACATCATTTTGTTCGTCTTGATGCCTACTATTGAAATATATATATATGTGTATATTTTCATCTAAATCTACGGCTTATGCTCACCCTGACTGACTCTGACTGGCTCGAACTGGCTCTGACTGGCTCTGGCTGACTCTGAAATGGATATATTTGCATAGCTGAAGACATTTTCGTCGATGGAGTAGGTAGGTCTTTAAGTCCTGAGAAAATGAGCAAAATCGGAGAGATATATTTTTTTCTCCAAAAAATGAAATTCTATCAAGGGTCCCCCCTTACGTGATTTTTAGCGTAAACTTTTTTCTCGAAAATATGTCAAGTAATACATCATTTTGTTCGTCTTGATGCCTACTATTGAAATATATATATATGTGTATACCTTCATCTAAATCTACGGCTTATGCTCACCCTGACTGACTCTGACTGGCTCGAACTGGCTCTGACTGGCTCTGGCTGACTCTGAAATGGATATATTGCATAGCTGAAGACATTTTCGTCGATGGAGTAGGTAGGTCTTTAAGTCCTGAGAAAATGAGCAAAATCGGAGAGATATATTTTTTTCTCCAAAAAATGAAATTCTATCAAGGGTCCCCCCTTACGTGATTTTTAGCGTAAACTTTTTTCTCGAAAATATGTCAAGTAATACATCATTTTGTTCGTCTTGATGCCTACTTTTGAAATATATATATATGTGTATACCTTCATCTAAATCTACGGCTTATGCTCACCCTGACTGACTCTGACTGGCTCGAACTGGCTCTGACTGGCTCTGGCTGACTCTGAAATGGATATATTGCATAGCTGAAGACATTTTCGTCGATGGAGTAGGTAGGTCTTTAAGTCCTGAGAAAATGAGCAAAATCGGAGAGATATATTTTTTTCTCCAAAAAATGAAATTCTATCAAGGGTCCCCCCTTACGTGATTTTTAGCGTAAACTTTTTTCTCGAAAATATGTCAAGTAATACATCATTTTGTTCGTCTTGATGCCTACTATTGAAATATATATATATGTGTATACCTTCATCTAAATCTACGGCTTATGCTCACCCTGACTGACTCTGACTGGCTCGAACTGGCTCTGACTGGCTCTGGCTGACTCTGAAATGGATATATTGCATAGCTGAAGACTTTTTCGTCGATGGAGTAGGTAGGTCTTTAAGTCCTGAGAAAATGAGCAAAATCGGAGAGATATATTTTTTTCTCCAAAAAATGAAATTCTATCAAGGGTCCCCCCTTACGTGATTTTTAGCGTAAACTTTTTCTCGAAAATATGTCAAGTAATACATCATTTTGTTCGTCTTGATGCCTACTATTGAAATATATATATATGTGTATACCTTCATCTAAATCTACGGCTTATGCTCACCCTGACTGACTCTGACTGGCTCGAACTGGCTCTGACTGGCTCTGGCTGACTCTGAAATGGATATATTGCATAGCTGAAGACATTTTCGTCGATGGAGTAGGTAGGTCTTTAAGTCCTGAGAAAATGAGCAAAATCGGAGAGATATATTTTTTTCTCCAAAAATGAAATTCTATCAAGGGTCCCCCCTTACGTGATTTTTAGCGTAAACTTTTTTCTCGAAAATATGTCAAGTAATACATCATTTTGTTCGTCTTGATGCCTACTATTGAAATATATATATATGTGTATACCTTCATCTAAATCTACGGCTTATGCTCACCCTGACTGACTCTGACTGTCTCGAACTGGCTCTGACTGGCTCTGGCTGACTCTGAAATGGATATATTGCATAGCTGAAGACATTTTCGTCGATGGAGTAGGTAGGTCTTTAAGTCCTGAGAAAATGAGCAAAATCGGAGAGATATATTTTTTTCTCCAAAAAATGAAATTCTATCAAGGGTCCCCCCTTACGTGATTTTTAGCGTAAACTTTTTTCTCGAAAATATGTCAAGTAATACATCATTTTGTTCGTCTTGATGCCTACTATTGAAATATATATATATGTGTATACCTTCATCTAAATCTACGGCTTATGCTCACCCTGACTGACTCTGACTGGCTCGAACTGGCTCTGACTGGCTCTGGCTGACTCTGAAATGGATATATTGCATAGCTGAAGACATTTTCGTCGATGGAGTAGGTAGGTCTTTAAGTCCTGAGAAAATGAGCAAAATCGGAGATATATATTTTTTTCTCCAAAAAATGAAATTCTATCAAGGGTCCCCCCTTACGTGATTTTTAGCGTAAACTTTTTTCTCGAAAATATGTCAAGTAATACATCATTTTGTTCGTCTTGATGCCTACTATTGAAATATATATATATGTGTATACCTTCATCTAAATCTACGGCTTATGCTCACCCTGACTGACTCTGACTGGCTCGAACTGGCTCTGACTGGCTCTGGCTGACTCTGAAATGGATATATTGCATAGCTGAAGACATTTTCGTCGATGGAGTAGGTAGGTCTTTAAGTCCTGAGAAAATGAGCAAAATCGGAGAGATATATTTTTTCTCCAAAAAATGAAATTCTATCAAGGGTCCCCCCTTACGTGATTTTTAGCGTAAACTTTTTTCTCGAAAATATGTCAAGTAATACATCATTTTGTTCGTCTTGATGCCTACTATTGAAATATATATATATGTGTATACCTTCATCTAAATCTACGGCTTATGCTCACCCTGACTGACTCTGACTGGCTCGAACTGGCTCTGACTGGCTCTGGCTGACTCTGAAATGGATATATTGCATAGCTGAAGACATTTTCGTCGATGGAGTAGGTAGGTCTTTAAGTCCTGAGAAAATGAGCAAAATCGGAGAGATATGTTTTTTTCTCCAAAAAATGAAATTCTATCAAGGGTCCCCCCTTACGTGATTTTTAGCGTAAACTTTTTTCTCGAAAATATGTCAAGTAATACATCATTTTGTTCGTCTTGATGCCTACTATTGAAATATATATATATGTGTATACCTTCATCTAAATCTACGGCTTATGCTCACCCTGACTGACTCTGACTGGCTCGAACTGGCTCTGACTGGCTCTGGCTGACTCTGAAATGGATATATTGCATAGCTGAAGACATTTTCGTCGATGGAGTAGGTAGGTCTTTAAGTCCTGAGAAAATGAGCAAAATCGGAGAGATATATTTTTTTCTCCAAAAAATGAAATTCTATCAAGGGTCCCCCCTTACGTGATTTTTAGCGTAAACTTTTTTCTCGAAAATATGTCAAGTAATACATCATTTTGTTCGTCTTGATGCCTACTATTGAAATATATATATATGTGTATACCTTCATCTAAATCTACGGCTTATGCTCACCCTGACTGACTCTGACTGGCTCGAACTGGCTCTGGCTGACTCTGAAATGGATATATTGCATAGCTGAAGACATTTTCGTCGATGGAGTAGGTAGGTCTTTAAGTCCTGAGAAAATGAGCAAAATCGGAGAGATATATTTTTTTCTCCAAAAAATGAAATTCTATCAAGGGTCCCCCCTTACGTGATTTTTAGCGTAAACTTTTTTCTCGAAAATATGTCAAGTAATACATCATTTTGTTCGTCTTGATGCCTACTATTGAAATATATATATATGTGTATACCTTCATCTAAATCTACGGCTTATGCTCACCCTGACTGACTCTGACTGGCTCGAACTGCTCGACTGCTCTGACTGGCTCTGGCTGACTCTGAAATGGATATATTGCATAGCTGAAGACATTTTCGTCGATGGAGTAGGTAGGTCTTTAAGTCCTGAGAAAATGAGCAAAATCGGAGAGATATATTTTTTTCTCCAAAAAATGAAATTCTATCAAGGGTCCCCCCTTACGTGATTTTTAGCGTAAACTTTTTTCTCGAAAATATGTCAAGTAATACATCATTTTGTTCGTCTTGATGCCTACTATTGAAATATATATATATGTGTATACCTTCATCTAAATCTACGGCTTATGCTCACCCTGACTGACTCTGACTGGCTCGAACTGGCTCTGACTGGCTCTGGCTGACTCTGAAATGGATATATTGCATAGCTGAAGACATTTTCGTCGATGGAGTAGGTAGGTCTTTAAGTCCTGAGAAAATGAGCAAAATCGGAGAGATATATTTTTTTCTCCAAAAAATGAAATTCTATCAAGGGTCCCCCCTTACGTGATTTTTAGCGTAAACTTTTTTCTCGAAAATATGTCAAGTAATACATCATTTTGTTCGTCTTGATGCCTACTATTGAAATATATATATATGTGTATACCTTCATCTAAATCTACGGCTTATGCTCACCCTGACTGACTCTGACTGGCTCGAACTGGCTCTGACTGGCTCTGGCTGACTCTGAAATGGATATATTGCATAGCTGAAGACATTTTCGTCGATGGAGTAGGTAGGTCTTTAAGTCCTGAGAAAATGAGCAAAATCGGAGAGATATATTTTTTTCTCCAAAAAATGAAATTCTATCAAGGGTCCCCCCTTACGTGATTTTTAGCGTAAACTTTTTTCTCGAAAATATGTCAAGTAATACATCATTTTGTTCGTCTTGATGCCTACTATTGAAATATATATATATGTGTATACCTTCATCTAAATCTACGGCTTATGCTCACCCTGACTGACTCTGACTGGCTCGAACTGGCTCTGACTGGCTCTGGCTGACTCTGAAATGGATATATTGCATAGCTGAAGACATTTTCGTCGATGGAGTAGGTAGGTCTTTAAGTCCTGAGAAAATGAGCAAAATCGGAGAGATATATTTTTTTCTCCAAAAAATGAAATTCTATCAAGGGTCCCCCCTTACGTGATTTTTAGCGTAAACTTTTTTCTCGAAAATATGTCAAGTAATACATCATTTTGTTCGTCTTGATGCCTACTATTGAAATATATATATATGTGTATACCTTCATCTAAATCTACGGCTTATGCTCACCTGACTGACTCTGACTGGCTCGAACTGGCTCTGACTGGCTCTGGCTGACTCTGAAATGGATATATTGCATAGCTGAAGACATTTTCGTCGATGGAGTAGGTAGGTCTTTAAGTCCTGAGAAAATGAGCAAAATCGGAGAGATATATTTTTTTCTCCAAAAAATGAAATTCTATCAAGGGTCCCCCCTTACGTGATTTTTAGCGTAAACTTTTTTCTCGAAAATATGTCAAGTAATACATCATTTTGTTCGTCTTGATGCCTACTATTGAAATATATATATATGTGTATACCTTCATCTAAATCTACGGCTTTTGCTCACCCTGACTGACTCTGACTGGCTCGAACTGGCTCTGACTGGCTCTGGCTGACTCTGAAATGGATATATTGCATAGCTGAAGACATTTTCGTCGATGGAGTAGGTAGGTCTTTAAGTCCTGAGAAAATGAGCAAAATCGGAGAGATATATTTTTTTCTCCAAAAAATGAAATTCTATCAAGGGTCCCCCCTTACGTGATTTTTAGCGTAAACTTTTTTCTCGAAAATATGTCAAGTAATACATCATTTTGTTCGTCTTGATGCCTACTATTGAAATATATATATATGTGTATACCTTCATCTAAATCTACGGCTTATGCTCACCCTGACTGACTCTGACTGGCTCGAACTGGCTCTGACTGGCTCTGGCTGACTCTGAAATGGATATATTGCATAGCTGAAGACATTTTCGTCGATGGAGTAGGTAGGTCTTTAAGTCCTGAGAAAATGAGCAAAATCGGAGAGATATATTTTTTTCTCCAAAAAATGAAATTCTATCAAGGGTCCCCCCTTACGTGATTTTTAGCGTAAACTTTTTTCTCGAAAATATGTCAAGTAATACATCATTTTGTTCGTCTTGATGCCTACTATTGAAATATATATATATGTGTATACCTTCATCTAAATCTACGGCTTATGCTCACCCTGACTGACTCTGACTGGTTCGAACTGGCTCTGACTGGCTCTGGCTGACTCTGAAATGGATATATTGCATAGCTGAAGACATTTTCGTCGATGGAGTAGGTAGGTCTTTAAGTCCTGAGAAAATGAGCAAAATCGGAGAGATATATTTTTTTCTCCAAAAAATGAAATTCTATCAAGGGTCCCCCCTTACGTGATTTTTAGCGTAAACTTTTTTCTCGAAAATATGTCAAGTAATACATCATTTTGTTCGTCTTGATGCCTACTATTGAAATATATATATATGTGTATACCTTCATCTAAATCTACGGCTTATGCTCACCCTGACTGACTCTGACTGGCTCGAACTGGCTCTGACTGGCTCTGGCTGACTCTGAAATGGATATATTGCATAGCTGAAGACATTTTCGTCGATGGAGTAGGTAGGTCTTTAAGTCCTGAGAAAATGAGCAAAATCGGAGAGATATATTTTTTTCTCCAAAAAATGAAATTCTATCAAGGGTCCCCCCTTACGTGATTTTTAGCGTAAACTTTTTTCTCGAAAATATGTCAAGTAATACATCATTTTGTTCGTCTTGATGCCTACTATTGAAATATATATATATGTGTATACCTTCATCTAAATCTACGGCTTATGCTCACCTGACTGACTCTGACTGGCTCGAACTGGCTCTGACTGGCTCTGGCTGACTCTGAAATGGATATATTGCATAGCTGAAGACATTTTCGTCGATGGAGTAGGTAGGTCTTTAAGTCCTGAGAAAATGAGCAAAATCGGAGAGATATATTTTTTTCTCCAAAAAATGAAATTCTATCAAGGGTCCCCCCTTACGTGATTTTTAGCGTAAACTTTTTTCTCGAAAATATGTCAAGTAATACATCATTTTGTTCGTCTTGATGCCTACTATTGAAATATATATATATGTGTATACCTTCATCTAAATCTACGGCTTATGCTCACCCTGACTGACTCTGACTGGCTCGAACTGGCTCTGACTGGCTCTGGCTGACTCTGAAATGGATATATTGCATAGCTGAAGACATTTTCGTCGATGGAGTAGGTAGGTCTTTAAGTCCTGAGAAAATGAGCAAAATCGGAGAGATATATTTTTTTCTCCAAAAAATGAAATTCTATCAAGGGTCCCCCCTTACGTGATTTTTAGCGTAAACTTTTTTCTCGAAAATATGTCAAGTAATACATCATTTTGTTCGTCTTGATGCCTACTATTGAAATATATATATATGTGTATACCTTCATCTAAATCTACGGCTTTTGCTCACCCTGACTGACTCTGACTGGCTCGAACTGGCTCTGACTGGCTCTGGCTGACTCTGAAATGGATATATTGCATAGCTGAAGACATTTTCGTCGATGGAGTAGGTAGGTCTTTAAGTCCTGAGAAAATGAGCAAAATCGGAGAGATATATTTTTTTCTCCAAAAAATGAAATTCTATCAAGGGTCCCCCCTTACGTGATTTTTAGCGTAAACTTTTTTCTCGAAAATATGTCAAGTAATACATCATTTTGTTCGTCTTGATGCCTACTATTGAAATATATATATATGTGTATACCTTCATCTAAATCTACGGCTTATGCTCACCCTGACTGACTCTGACTGGCTCGAACTGGCTCTGACTGGCTCTGGCTGACTCTGAAATGGATATATTGCATAGCTGAAGACATTTTCGTCGATGGAGTAGGTAGGTCTTTAAGTCCTGAGAAAATGAGCAAAATCGGAGAGATATATTTTTTTCTCCAAAAAATGAAATTCTATCAAGGGTCCCCCCTTACGTGATTTTTAGCGTAAACTTTTTTCTCGAAAATATGTCAAGTAATACATCATTTTGTTCGTCTTGATGCCTACTATTGAAATATATATATGTGTATACCTTCATCTAAATCTACGGCTTATGCTCACCCTGACTGACTCTGACTGGTTCGAACTGGCTCTGACTGGCTCTGGCTGACTCTGAAATGGATATATTGCATAGCTGAAGACATTTTCGTCGATGGAGTAGGTAGGTCTTTAAGTCCTGAGAAAATGAGCAAAATCGGAGAGATATATTTTTTTCTCCAAAAAATGAAATTCTATCAAGGGTCCCCCCTTACGTGATTTTTAGCGTAAACTTTTTTCTCGAAAATATGTCAAGTAATACATCATTTTGTTCGTCTTGATGCCTACTATTGAAATATATATATATGTGTATACCTTCATCTAAATCTACGGCTTATGCTCACCCTGACTGACTCTGACTGGCTCGAACTGGCTCTGACTGGCTCTGGCTGACTCTGAAATGGATATATTGCATAGCTGAAGACATTTTCGTCGATGGAGTAGGTAGGTCTTTAAGTCCTGAGAAAATGAGCAAAATCGGAGAGATATATTTTTTTCTCCAAAAAATGAAATTCTATCAAGGGTCCCCCCTTACGTGATTTTTAGCGTAAACTTTTTTCTCGAAAATATGTCAAGTAATACATCATTTTGTTCGTCTTGATGCCTACTATTGAAATATATATATATGTGTATATTTTCATCTAAATCTACGGCTTATGCTCACCCTGACTGACTCTGACTGGCTCGAACTGGCTCTGACTGGCTCTGGCTGACTCTGAAATGGATATATTTGCATAGCTGAAGACATTTTCGTCGATGGAGTAGGTAGGTCTTTAAGTCCTGAGAAAATGAGCAAAATCGGAGAGATATATTTTTTTCTCCAAAAAATGAAATTCTATCAAGGGTCCCCCCTTACGTGATTTTTAGCGTAAACTTTTTTCTCGAAAATATGTCAAGTAATACATCATTTTGTTCGTCTTGATGCCTACTATTGAAATATATATATATGTGTATACCTTCATCTAAATCTACGGCTTATGCTCACCCTGACTGACTCTGACTGGCTCGAACTGGCTCTGACTATACTCATCTGTCTATGAAATGGATATATTTGCATAGCTGAAGACATTTTCGTCGATGGAAGTAGGTAGGTCTTTAAGTCCTGAGAAAATGAGCAAAATCGGAGAGATATATTTTTTTTCTCCAAAAATGAAATTCTATCAAGGGTCCCCCCTTACGTGATTTTAGCGTAACTTTTTTCTCGAAAATATGTTCAAGTAATACATCATTTTGTTCGTCTTGATGCCTACTATTGAAATATATATATATGTGTATACCTTCATCTAAATCTAAAACGGCTTATGCTCACCCTGACTGACTCTGACTGGCTCGAACTGGCTCTGACT